>JAHVYB010000104.1:0-161087 GCA_020623695.1 Calonectria henricotiae | reverse complement strand
GGAGCGAGGGGAGGGGGGGGGGGGGAGGGGGGGGGGGGGAGGGGGGAGGGGGGGGGGGGGGGAGGGGGTGGGGGGGGGGGGGGGGTGGGGGGGGGGGGGGGGGGAGGAGGGGGGGGGGGGGGGGGGGGGGGGGGGGGGGGGGGGGGGGGGGGGGGGCGGGGGGGGGGGGGGGGGGGGAGGGGGGGGGAGGGGGGGGGGGGGGGGGGGGGGTTTGTTTTTTTTTTTTTTTTTTTTTCTTTCTTAGTTAGTTTCTTACGCTTGCTTACCAACTTTGAGTAAGGCCGCACACGCACAGACTATGGCATATTATGGCAGACACATGGCGAATGGAGTATTTCCGTAACTAGCTTGCAAAACAAGCATTTTGCTTGGAGTAGTATGATTCACGATATACGATCGGCAGTAGCCAGTTTCCGTGGCACGTGTCGTAAGTGGACAAGGCAACATCAAATCAGATCGGCACGCTTTTTTCAGTGATAGTTCGTTACATTTCATTCATTAAATACAATCCCTATATCGAGGAGGCTTTCACAAATCGTGTCCTCACAAACCAAGTCCTCGGGTTTGTGATTCATGTCTCCCAAACAAAGTCTTCGGCTGTCCCACCTGAGACATTGCGCAAATCCCCCCACCGTCTCACGCCATCCTGTTCACCGCACTACCTCTCACCACATACATCCAAGGTGTGTCTACCAGCCTTCAAAATGGCGGGATGTGTTTTCAATCTCATTCAACTGGGGTATAACGTCTCCATCGCGCAAAGCATTCAATCCTTCAACGTCGTTAGTAATGACTGACTCCTAGAAGCGATACCAATATCGTTCAAGTTGCGTCGAATATAAGAAGCCAAACAAAAAAAAAAAAGTTACATGTAAGTGTTACATGCAAAAACAAAAATGATCAGACATTTCGGCAACATGAAATGACAAAGAGTCACATTGAGAAACTCTCAATGGCCAGCATGTATCATTCTCTTACTGTGCCGCTACTGTCTTGGCTTCTTCAGGGGCACTGGTGGCAGACTCCTTGTCCACCCATTCGGTCCGGCCCAGCTTGATAATCTCATCCGCCTCGACAACCCAGTACTTGCTGGGTGCCTTGCCCTGATCAGCGAGTTGGGCAGCACGTACAGCAGCCTTGGCAATTACTTCGGCCTCCTGTCCAAGGCGGTCCTTGATGCCACCGCTGAAGGAGCCGATAGATCTAATGATGGTTTGGAGCTGGCTTTCGCCGGCACGGCTCTGCTCTCGTTGGCCCAGGATGACTCCGGGTCTCAAGATGATGGCCTGGTCAAACTCCAAGTCCTTGATGGCGTCCTCGACGCCATTCTTCATCTTGCCATAGGGAGACATGCTGCCGATGAAGCTTCGAGTGCTGCCACTGGAAATGAAGATGTATGTCTTGGTGCCAGCCTCCTTGGCCGCCTTGGCCAGCTCGATGTTGAGATCGTGGTCAATCTTCCATTGGTTCGCAAGGCCACCGGCAGCGGCGCGGGTCGTGCCGAGAGCAGAGATGACGGTGGATGGAACAGGCGTTAGGCTCTTGAGGGTGCCGACCCACTTGTCTGTGTCAGTCTCGACAAGGGCATTCAGGAGCGGCGAGGTGGCCTTGGGCGCGCGGCGGGTGATGGTGTGGATGGGGTTGAAGATTTCATTTGCGACGAGGATAGAGAGGATGTTGGATCCGACGAGGCCAGTCGAGCCAAGGATGGCGGTAGAGGGAGTGGTCATGATGGTGGCTTGATAAGGTAATGTATGAGGTTTAGGTAGGGCTGAATTTGGGGCCAAATCCGTAAGGCGGTTGAGGGTCAGTTGCGATAAGGTTTAGTTGTGAAGCAAAACAAAAGGAGTATCCAAAACCAGCAAAGATGGTACGGGTATATATATACGGCGGTAGCAGAAAGTGCCAAGCTTGGCATGTGCTGTATGATATAATGGATACTGATAACAATACGATCAACCCGAAAAAATTGAATCCTTGTCGCCTACATAGACTTTTTTCAACCCTGGTTCCACGTCATTCCGCGGAGGTTACGGACCGGAGTTAGAACCAATATTGGAAGAACTGCGCCTGGACCAGTGACGCCATAGCTTTCCATGCCCACCCTTATTGAAGCCTCGGCATTCCCACTTAAATCAGCCGACCGGGCCCGCCAATTTTTATTTTTATTTTCGGGAATGGAGAGTTGATGATAAATTCTAGTATCGGCATGCTAACGAGTGGATCAGTGATTGTGTAAGTGAGGCTATAGCCAAGGCCACAATTGAGTGCTGACAAGATGCTGCACTGCTACAACGGCTTGCCGCTACTACCCCCCCCCCCACTGTCTAACTGCTGAGCTCACTGGTGGGGTGAACAAGCTCTGTTATTAACCTACCCTGGACCATCATGCCCCACCTTCAAACTACCACAGTCAGACACAACGTTGAGCCGCGACATCTAGCCTCTGCCTGGAGCTGACAACTACCCGCGCAACCTGCGTAAACGCTAAACTTCCCTTCTCCTTATTCTTCAACTCTACGTCATCCCAGTGATATCACGTTTCCCCCGTCTTAAGCACCATAAACCAGAGCTTACAATGGCTACACAATACGAAGGTTGGCAGCTCCCAATGCACCCCGCACCCGAACCGCACAGGTCCTGACCCCCAGCCCCAAACCCGCAGTCGAGCACAATGTCAAATTCGCCGAGGCTCGGCGAACCGGCCGTCGCGTCGACATGGCCTCTTTCTTCTCCCTCCTGAACCAGCTCAGCGAGCCCTCGGGCGACCAGACCCCGCAGCAGAACCCGCACGCCACGCCCACGCCCGTCGACACGGCGGCCCTGTTCCGCCTGCTCCAGGACCAGCTGCACACGCTGCACACGACGGCGCCCACGGCCGACAACGCCCACTTCCTCGAGAGCCTCATCGCCTCGCTCGAGGACGACATAAACGACCCGCCCACCCGCCTGCGCGGCGTCTCGCAGGAGTTCCTCGACGGCCTCGACCGGGTAAACCGCAAGAAGCTCTCCAAGGACGACGACTGCGCCATCTGCAAGGTCCCTTACCTCGAGGACGAGTACTGCCTCGTCGTTGAGCTTCCCTGCAAGGGCGGCCACCGCTACGACCTCGAGTGCGTTGGGCCCTGGTTGCGCAGCAAAGGGACCTGTCCCATGTGTCGTGAGGAGATGGGCCGCAAGAAGGAGGTGCCCGTGGTCGAGGACGATGAGGAGGACGAGGACCCCGACATGATGTATGCTTAAACGTTCAAACGGGTCGAAATGGGGGGGGGTGTCATATCAGTGAGACGAAATGAGGATACATGCATGGCTTCGGCGTCTGGGAGTTTTATGAGCAGTGGTTGGTGGGTGGGTGGAGGAGTTGACTTGGAGGGTTGGAGCTGCGAGCGTGAAAGTCTCGCTGTGTTTTATCTCAGCACTCTCATACGGGACGTGTTTATTTATTCAGGATGAAGTGAATGGGAAATCCAAATCCACGGTTCTCAGAGGAACCTAAAAACGTTCATTTTTGCTATCCGTTTCCCACATTCCAACTGTCCCGGTTTTGCAATATCAAGTTGGCAAGCAAGAGAGAGGCCAGACATATTCGACAAGGACTGCGATATAGTATCCGATCATATAGCCTAATCGGTCTATACCAGCTATGCTGTTTCCAAAGTGCCCGTTGGCCAGCTTAAGACTTCCATTGTCAAGCTTGATTTGTGCTGGGCGCCGTGACTGACACAGCCCAGGCAATTGAACCGTTGAGTGCAATGCGCAAAATTACCTACACTGCATCAATATATTTTTCTCTGTGGGTCTAACAGACAATGAATATAAATACAGATGAACATTGGTGCAAGGAGCAAGGCAAAGACTCGTCCCAACTACACTACACAAGTATATACATTGTAACCCGACTTGCATCATATCCCATTGCAACGACAAACCCGTCCACTTACATTGCACTGCTCACATCATCAGAGTCATGTACTCCAACACATGATTGTAAAGATATTTTTTGGGGTGTCGTGCCATCCATTTCTCTTCCGTTTCCAGTTATCAATGCTGCTCAAAGACTTGTTCACGATCCTCTCGTATAGCAACGTTGTAGATTGCACCCTTTAAACATCAGTGAAGCTGTCGAGAGCAACGATTCCAACAACATCTTTTTTTGGTGTATTCACTTCATATTTTACTAGCCAGATTCTCCTCACAGGTGTCCATCATTGTCCCCATTCAACCAGTTCCGTTCCTCATTTCTCTCTCTCCCGGTTCTTCAAACCCTCATCAACCGCCCCTTCTTCTGAGAACTACTCCCCTTGCTCGGCCCTCCCTTTCTGACCTCGGTCCCCGGTCCCTTATCATCCGTCGGTCGGCTAACGTCCCTGTTGGCGCCGCTGACCTCGAGCGGATCCATGTTGCCGCCGCCGGCCTTTGCGGAGCTCTTGGCCCTCGCCTGCTCCGGCCTCGACTCGCCCGGCGTGAACGCCACATCCGCGCGGCCGCTGGCCACGTCCTCGTCTCGGCCGGACTTTGTGTACTCGTTGGTGCCCGGCTTGAGCGTCTCACGGTCCTGCGAGTCCTTGTACGGGAAACGGGCGAGTGGCGTGCCCGAGATGGACCGGAAAGTGGGCTTGGGGAGTCGGGTCAGGGCGCGGGAGCGGGAGCGGAGTAATAACGACATTTTTTTGGGGCAGATTATGTGCAATGGCGTAGGATATCGTCCTGTCGATATAGTTTCTTTATTTTTCTTTGTTTAATGAATATTTAACTCAATTGTAGGAGATATTGCTGCCAAAATACAACGTGGGAATTCGCTCTTAAATGACCAATGTTCCCATGTCGGTTCTTTGACGTCATCCAAAAGTCAACACTCAAGTATCATCGTCATCACTGTTACAACAAAAACACTACGAATGCGACCCACAAGACTTGGCAGAATTCCACCAAACCCCTCACAAACTCACAATGAATTAGACAATCCAAGTTTCAAACCTTCCATCAAACTGGATATTCGCCCCCATGGTCTTGGCTACCCTGCACCCCACCTGAATATATTGTTCAGCCTTACCTATTTTAACCAGGCATTCCAACACTCACCTTCGCTAAATAGGAAATCTACCCATGACTCAATCCGAACATGTGCCGGTAACTGACGGTCACGCATTTAGAAATCATTTGAAGGGCTTCCAGGGATGTTATATCTTCGCCTTTTACATCATTGGTTACCAATTGCTGTCGTCTTGTTCAACAGGGCTTCCAGAGGGGCCGTATGATGTCTTTTTTTGTATTTTTATTATTAAAAAAAAAAAAAAAAAAAAAAAAAAAGGAGAGATAACTCACCATATTTAAGAGATTGGTTATGATCAGGCCTAATTCTCCTCGTTTATCCTCGAAATAGTATACAGCAGGAAATGATTGCCATATGGCAAAATACTTACAAAAAGTGGAAGACAATTCATTCAACATATACAGGATTACAGCACCAAAGGGTAGAATTGTGGCATATAGAACAGGCACAAATTTCTACGATGCTTCATTTGTCATCGACTCGAGATGGTTGGCTCCAATTGTTTCTCTCACCATAGCATTGGCTTCGGCCAGGATTGGCTTGACAGTCCACGACAACCTCAAGAGGGTTGCAAGCTATGTCAGCGAGACACGGCTGATCACCCGTGTCCCGAAGGGCCGAGCGTCAGGGAGCTACTTGTCCGTGCTCTTGGTCATTTGACTCATTCCCTGTCTTACTCCTCGGCAGGCATGATATGTTGGGAGATGGTCAACGGCCTCAGTCCTCAGTCAGTGTTGGCCACGTCTCTACACACCACGGCCAGAAGGCAATGTCTGCGACACTCGCCGTCTGGCTTGGGGTTCTCCGTCACCCGCCTCGGAGAAAAAAAAACTGAGTAGTGGCGTCAACGGAGCAATGACCCCGGTCCGCGGGTTCTTGACCCATAGCTCGTGGAGCTGGAAACAAATGCCTGTGCTCCAAAACGAATGTAACTGCCTGAGCCACGTGTCGTGGGGAATCCAACAAGAGAGATTATGAAATTTACTAGCCATCTTCCCTGTTCTCTGGCTGACCAATGCATCTACGTGGGTTGGGGGTTATGATGGGTTGATGTCATTGTCTGGACTTCAGGGCAACGCATGATTGTAGCCAAAAACATCACTTCCCCGATTCATGCTTTCCGAGTTGGGATAAAAAAAGAAGGGCAAATAGTTACAGCCACTGGCGCCATTTTGGCTGCGACAACAAGAATAACCGCCTCGCTGGCGGGCTTTGGTATCCTTTGCCTGCCGAAGAGCAAGGGAGAATGACCGAACTGGAAGCTGACTGGATCCTTTGGCGCACCTAGCGTTTTCTTACACCACCTGAGAGAATTGCCTCTGGCGGGTACCAACATCGTCACTCTGTCGTATGTATTTGTATTAGTGCAGATCAACCACGAGCGTTCAGTCCGGCCGCCATCTCAGGGCGCAAGGAGGCCAGTGTAGTTGCCGGGAAACTTGTGCCCCGTAATTCAACCAGACTAAAACACGCCAGACGTTGAGCTAATCCCACAGGATCAACCCAATGAATCCAGTTTACCACCCATCAGTCAAAAATGATCCGAAGCTGCCACGTATCATTGAACCTAACCTGGGAAGCTCGGCGGTTTGAGAAAGATGGATCAATAAAAAAAAGAAATTCCTCATGCATGGCTGCCGTGCGTTGAAAATTTCACAAGGACCCGTCAAGCTGGCTTGGGCGGTGGGGACATCACCCACGAGGTGTTGTTGATGGGGCCTGTGGTGAACTTGTGCAGGTTCTAGAACGATTCTCTGTCAGTGTCGAAGATCAGCAGATAACATATTCTCCATTGGCCAGAAATAAACAACGAGCCAGGGTGTACATGGGGGTCAATGAGCCGCCATGAGTCCGCGACTCTATCAAGCCGGGGAAAGGGAAAAAAAGAAACGAAAAAAAAAGAAAGAAAAAAAGATCAGGCACACAATAGGCCATTGAATGAGCCATGGCAGGAGCCCCAGACACCGGGCGGGAGCCAGTCTGAATAGTGGGAGGCGAAAAAAAAAACAAAAAAAAAAACTACTCAAAGTGACTCTTTCACATGCTGGGCGGTTGGTTGAACCCCTTGCCTGAGCCAATATCGGGTGACTGCAGATACAAAAAAAACAACCCTGGAATGATAGCCGGTCTCCGTACATGCGACCCACGATGTCGATCCTCCTACCTACTTTGACGCCGCACCCGCGGCTAACTGCGACTGAAACATGGTCTTGAGGAAGTATGACCGCGTTTGTGTGCTGACGTAGAACTTGTACGGGGCATTTCCTTGGCCGGCCCTGGAACACATTCTGGAACACGGCGGGTTGCAGCTGCGAAACGGAGGCATGGAATGGGCACCGGGATTTGGCGAGAAGGAGGATGTGTTGGTGGACTACGGCGTGAGGCCGCGCCGTTGAACCGGGGAACCAGGGTCCTGCTTATTGCTTTTTGCCCCCCCTTCATTCCCTCGCCCGCCGTCGAGTTAAATCAATGCAGCACAAGTCTTGAATGAGACGCAAAACATTGATGTGATTGCACGCGCTCGGACGGGAGGCGTACCGGCCCCGTTTGGATGCATCCGCCTGTCCCGTGGGTGCGCCTTGTACAGTAGTAGCAGTACAGTAACTAGCAGTACAGTAGTAGATGCGAATGTCTAAAGAAAAGCATAGGGGAAGCACCAGTCGACGATACCCGCGCCGTCGTCCTTCGAATCGCTCCAGGCAAGGCCAGATATGAAACGCCACTGGGTAACAATTACGGCAATGAGATGAGGACTTGTCACGGGCATCTCCGGTCGCTTATCTGCAAGTCAGTCGGTCGACGTCTGGTCTGGTACGTATAATGCAAGGGGTCGATGGGATGGGATGGGATGGGATGGGGGACCGAAGGCTTCCAGAACAGTCAGGGTCGCATTGCTGACCGCGCGGGCGGTAAACTGAAGCGCCACGGCAGCAGAGCAAACACAGCACAGTGTCTGTTCGCGGGTCGCGTGTATATATGCGACGATCATAGTTCATCTTGGTCCGTCCAGGGTTTGGGACGAGGCCGGCTTTGCGGGGTACGGGGAAGGACAAATGAGGCCTGCCCAATGAATCGAGACTGAACACGTCTTGCTAGCCATCTGTCGCTATGTCGCGGTTTTCCTTGATGGTCGCGGGCAAGCACGACCGAGGAAGCCACCGGCCTGGCGATGAGATTGCGCAGTCGACGGATGAGGCGTCGTTAAGGAGAGATGACGGTAAGACGGACTGTTGGTCATTCCAGATGTCCGAAACACAAGCAACCAGGGCTGATGCTGCAGGGCTCGGATTTCCCGTAGCTTGGGTATTTTTTTCTTCTTCCTCCCCTTCTTCTTTGTCGCATACGTTTACTGCCGAGATTAATAACTAATAAATGATACATACATGTAGGAAATGAACAGATAAAATTAATTGAATAAATAAATGAATGAATAAATAAATAATAGCAACGGACAAGACGGATGTGGCGGTGACTGTGACGTAGCAGGAACCGGGGCGCATTTCATGTGTTGACTGAAAGACAAGTTTGCCGGCTGCTACGGGTAAGTTCTGACCTTTTACTAATGACTCACTCCGAAGCTTCCTCCTAATCATCCGTGATAACCAGGGCTGAGATAGATCAGCAGCATTCGGATTTTGTTTCAGCTGGCAGATCGGAGAAAAAAAAAGCTATTCTGGCCTCTCTTCGTCCTATGCCAACTATGGAGATTGAGTCCAGGGAACAACCCAGTCGCATTCCACTAGCCCGTGGTTTCGATGCCAAGATTGGCAGTTGCTGGATTGGATTCGAGGGGCAGGAAGGGTTCTGAAGCCTGGCTTGCCGTCCCGTGGCATCAGTCAACAAGGAATAATGAGATTCGTGGTTACATAGTGTTACACAATAGGACCGTAGGGGCTGGCGACGCAGCTGTGCAGCCTCACACAAACTGATGCTGCCCGATGCGGCACGGGATTGGAACAAGCCGAAGCAAGGTACAACCACAGCGTTGCAATGCTAGACACCTCGCGAGGGCGGCCACTGGTAGATTGGGTTACATCCACAGCGTGGTTATCTGCCGAGGGCGAGGATCATGCTCCAACTGATGGCCCCAAGGGGACGACATAGCATGATTGGCAGGGCAGGTGTACAGCGTGGGCCCGCTGCTAGCCCAGGGTCCGGGGCGCTGTTTGGTCCAGTTTCGTCCCAAGTCCTTAGGGGGCGCGGGCTTGGAGCTGGTCGTGTCCCTGTTTGCCGCTGGGGCCTGTGGGTGCTAGCTCCGACGGTGCCCACTGCGCGCGGGTGATGGGTCGCCCATCCACATGGCTTCTCCAGAATCTGTTCGGTATTAATCGACGTAAGCGGTGGGAGAATGGGACAG
Source organism: Calonectria henricotiae (assembly GCA_020623695.1). Classification (NCBI taxonomy): domain Eukaryota; kingdom Fungi; phylum Ascomycota; class Sordariomycetes; order Hypocreales; family Nectriaceae; genus Calonectria; species Calonectria henricotiae. The sequence continues at coordinate 151,677 of JAHVYB010000104.1, read as the reverse complement.
CTTGACGATTTGTGGTTGGCGCAAGGGGCCGGCGTGATACGGGGTCGTAGCGGACGTGGGTGAATATGTTTGGGCGGGCGCAAATGGCCGAAAATGGTGGCATCCCCCTCGACGGAGTAAGTACTCCCTCGGCGATGCCGAACATGGGGGATAAAAAAGGCCCCAGTGAACCACGGGCTTGAAACGTGGCTACCGACGATCAGTCAACAAAAGAAAGAAGACTTGGCTGATAGAAACAGAGACATGACTAAAATGACGACTAACGAAAAGAAAGAAAAAAAAAGGCCAAAGAGGAAAAAGAAAAGAAGGTGAGATCCAGTCAGATAACTGCTAATCTTAACCCGAGATCGATCTAATTGAATTCCATGGTATGATTAGGATGTCGTTGGAGGGGAGACTCCTTACGTAGTAGACATGTGAATTATCACTTTTCCCTTTCTTTGAATCCCGTACTTGCAAGTAAGCCACTCAGATAGTATTGAGTCGGGGGTGCATATTTGTTGCTATTAATCAAATGGCAGGGTTGTGTCATGCCTCCAGACCCAGAACTCAGACCCAGTTTCGGGCTACTTATTTCTTTTATAAAATTTTTTTTTCGGTGTCACGATGGTGTAATACGGGCGCATCGTGGTAGCGAATCTGCCATGTGCGCTCACATACGGTGGCTCATTGGCATCATCACCTACCCACGAGGCAAAGGGCTTTTTTTTTTGTTGTTGTTGTTGTTGTTGTTGTTGTTTTGGCCCTCAGTCGGAGAATGGGTACAATTTGGGTAGTGGACAGTGGACGAACTGGAGGTCCCTTGCAGCTAGGCGGCCACACACACCACCCCCCCGTCAAGGCGTGACGGCTTTCAACTCAAGTCTGAGCCAGCGCCAGAAACGAGAGCCGCAGTATGGGCCGGGAATAATTGAAGACCCAGCCTTAGAGGGTGACAGGATACGGACCTGACATGCCATTTATTTCCTGTGTCCCAATCACACGTAGCACCCTACGTGCAACCGTTGGTGGCGAGCCTGGCAGTGGTTCGCAACCAAGCTGGTGCCACACCCATTAGCTCTTACACGCTATTCAGACGCAGAGGGGGCATCTCTGTTGTGTCATGATTAATAACCCGCTCAAGTATACACTAGGCTGGGCAGACCAAGGAAGGGGTTCGTCGAGGGCTGCGAGTTGGACCAACCGACGCTCGGCCACAAGCGGCCGAGGCTGAAGGCGGAGCCTGGAGCTATCATCGTCCCGTCGTCGTTAGCAACAAAGGAGAGGCAAGCTATAGCAAATCCCATGGTCCACTGTCAATTGCTCGATATCCCCGATCCAAGTATCGATGCAATCTGCCCGCCCAGCCGGCCACCACCACATGGCCGTGGATGCGCGAGCTTAGCGTCCCTGCGACATGGGCCTTTCGCTCGTCTCTTTGTCTTTTGTGCATGTCTTATTATTTGCCGTCATCGACAGACAGCGGCCACGCTCTCCAACCAAGTTGACCTTCAGACTTTTTTGTTTGTTTGTCAATGTCTGTCAGCCTCCCTCTTGGACGCCGACTCGGTTCGCCCCCTCCCTCGCCCACAAGTCCACCATCGACATCTCCCCCATCCCTGAAAGGTGGTTGGCTCGCCCAGGGGACCCCCCTGTGAACCCCTCAGGCAGGCAGGTTCCTCGCCTCCCACGTAGGAGAAGGGGTACAAGCTCATAGCCGCCTGGGAGTCAATCGCTAGCGGCCTACCGCCTATCCATGGTTGAAAGTTACTTGGATACCCGACAGTCCACTTACACCAACATGCTTCCCAAGCACGCATACGCCCTCCTGGCGATATCAACGCACCTTGCACAAAAGCTCACAGCTTTAACCGTCAAGAACCTGTCATCCACTCATTGCTCAGGAAACCCTTGTCCCTTGCTCTCCCGTCCTCGTGTCCGTGCTTCCCCCCTCACCTCCTCACCTACCCCCCCGCCATACCTAGGGTGGTACCTCAGTTAGAAAGCACGAGTCCACATCCACGAGCTCTTGTGCCCAGGTCCCGTTGTACCGTGCTATAATACCTTGTCTGCCCGGCCCCTTGCGCAAACTTGGGGTGGGATCATCGTTGCTTGACGGCGTGGCTTCCACAGTGGTTTTGAATACCTCGCTTCATCTGCTCTCATTCCCTTGGGGAGAAAACAAAAAAGCTACTTCCTTTTTTAATTATTTTATTTTTTGTTTTATTTTTACCTTTCCCACTGTATGTTTAGGTAGCCTTAGTACCTCGACAGTACTCGCTACAGCACCCCTTCGCATTCCCTCCCCCGCGGCCACTGGTACTGCTACGCAGAGACCCTCCACGTCCTCTTCACAGACCCTCAGACCCTCTAGCTCTTAGACCCTCCAACAACTCCTCCATCCCCTTCCCTCTTCTCCCTCCCTGCACTTTTCCTTTTGCATTTCTATTTTCTCCATTCTCCCGTTGGTCATTACTGCGACGCCTTGTTCCTCGCAACACTCCACGCGCATTCGCACTCGTCATTGTCGACGTAAACGAACGACGGGGACGCTTCACGACACACCTGAGCTGCCCTCCCACGTCCCCCCGTCTCGCCCACCCTCCAACTTCAGACCAACAACATCTTGGCGCAACTACCACTTTGCTTGCTCTCTCTCTCACAAGGACAGCTCCCCAATCTCTTCGTTGCAGCCACAGTTCTCCAAGCTCGTGCTCTGGCCCGCCGCCCACAGAAACAGGCCACGGACAGCACGCTTTCCGCCGTAACTTGAAAGCCCCGACCGATCGCCCCAACTGCGCTATCGAGCCGATCTCGCCCGCGGTTCCGCCGCCCGCCTCTACCAAAACCCACCCACAAAGGGTCCAGGCCCAGACCGACAGCCAAAGGGTGCCACAGCTCAACTGCCGTCCAGCCATCTCGTCGCCTTCTTCCATCTGTCCCTTAGGCTTCTGTCCCCTCCATTCCTCTACCTGCTATCCCCGTCTAGGCTATTGCTTGAGTCGCAAGTGCTTCTCTCTCCCCCCCCCGCCGCCCGGTTTCATTTCTCCGGCTTGCCACTCTTCTCCCTCCTACCCCTTCCACTGTTCGTACAGTGCACTCGGCGCATAATCACTACGGCGCTCCGACTCCACTCGTGCTCGACCTGGCTTCAAATCTCAGCATGGTTCTTTGCTACCAGGCACGATAATTCTACCTCGTCCTCCGCATCGAGATATTCACGATGGGCAACGGCCAAGGAAAACCCGTCGACCTCAATGGCGAAGGTGAGTGCACACTGCTATGGCCCCTCCTTTTGTCGACCCCTCCCGCTGCTGCTGCTTCTGCGTCGCTCGCTCGCCAGTCCCACGCCAACCATCCTGTATCCCACGTGTGCCCTGCATGGTGCGGCGTCCTTCCCGCCCCCGCCAATCCACGAGAGGGTGACGGGAGCCCGTGACGCTGCCACGACGAGCGCTGCGACACTGTCGAGAACGACACGAGGAAAGGGCCGTGATTAATTCTGAACAACGCTGACACTGGATCCTCTAATGCTGCAGTTAATCTGAATCATTTCCGCCTCCTGCGAGTCGTCGGCCGAGGCGCCTTTGGAAAGGTGCGCATCGTCGAGCGCAAAGACACGAATCTCGCATTTGCTCTCAAGTACATTCGCAAAGATGAAGGTATGCCGCTCCAACGTCCTGCACGACTCCCTCGATTCCTGTCCTACCGTCCCCGTCGCACCTTTTCTTGTCCTTTGTGTACTCCCTCGCCCAGCACCCGCCCTTGGGCTGCACGCTCGTTTGTCCCGACACTAATCTCTCATCCACCATTACAGTCGTACGATCAGAAAGCGTCCGCAACATCATTCGCGAGCGGCGAATGCTCGAATACGTCAATCATCCATTCATCTGTAACCTGAGATACAGTTTCCAGGATATCGAATACATGTACGCTCCCAGAGCAGCAGCTCTCATCACCCCCCTCAAGCCGAGTATGTTGGGCTCACATATTGCAACAGGTACCTTGTGGTCGATTTGATGAGTGGTGGTGATTTGAGATTCCACATCTCCAGAAAGACGTTTACCGAAGAAGCTGTTCGATTTTGGATAGCCGAGCTGGGTTGTGCCCTGCGATATATCCACAGCCAAAACATCATCCACCGAGACGTGAAACCTGACAATGTTCTTTTGGATTCTGATGGCCATGTCCACTTGACTGATTTTGTATGTTTTCCATGCCTTGTCCGATGAATTATTTCTAACCAAGCATGTAGAATGTTGCCTCTGATGTCGTTCCTGGAAGAACCCTAACAAGCAAATCTGGAACCTTGGCTTATCTTGCCCCCGAAGTGTATGCTGGAAAGGGATACGACGTTCGTGCAGATTGGTGGTCACTTGGTGTCCTGTTCTATGAATGCATCTACAACAAGGTTAGTTCAATCTCGGACTGGAATCACGCAATTAGGCGGTGAACTTAGTAACTCATGGCTGACACATATCCAAAGCGGCCATTCGAAGGGGGATCTGAAGGCTCTCTCAGCCAGCAGATTCAAGCAGCCAACCCCAAGTACCCTGTCACACAGCCTCCCGTTTCGCTCTCTTGCCTCTACGCTATCGGCTCTGCCCTTGACCCAAACCGAGACACCCGCATGGGCTCAACCTGGGAGAGCTTCACTAACCACGAATTTTTCCGAGTCTTTGACTTTGAGCTCCTTGAGCTGAAGCGAATTGAGCCCATCTTTGTGCCCTCCTCAGAAAAGACCAACTTTGATGCTACTTACGACTTGGAAGAACTACTCCTGGAAGAAGCGCCCCTTGAAGCCCGGGCTAGACGCCAGAAGCCTAGGGAGCGCTTAAAGGAAGACGCCACTGACAAGGAGATTCGCGAGGATGAGCTATATCGAATGATTGAGAACGAGTTCCGGCCCTTCGATTACACTGTGGCCGCCTTGAAGAGGTGAGTTGTCAGCTATGTGGTCTACCCGCGTTTATTATGCTAATCCGTTTCAGAATCACGGAAGCTGGTGGAGAAATCCCTGCCAAGGAGGACAGCCCCTCAACGGTGGAGCACGACAACACCCCCCAAGCCATCACAACCGACGAAGCCACCCAAATGCCGGCTAGCAACGGATCGCCCTACCACTCGTCACCCCTCAACCCAAGCACCAGTAACGAGAGCAGGCAAGGTCGCCCAGTTCGACCAGCCCCAGCACCGCCACCTTACCACAATGATTTACGACCCCGCCATCATCCTATCATCGCCGGCCAACGAGTCACAAGCCCTGCCGGAGGTGTTCAGGTCACACTCGATGGGAGCGGCAGCTGGTCCGAGCTGGCTCGCCAAGACGCCACGCTACCCACCGACGCCAACAGCGCTGGCGACGGCAAGGGAGAAGGCTCGGGCGGCATGTTTGGTTTCCTGAAGTCTAAAAAGGGCCGAAACAATAGCCCGAAACCTAAGGAGAGAGGTGTGCTGGGCAAGGAGGGCGCAAGAGTTGTTATCGGCTAGTAGGGGTTACGACTCTGACTAGCCCACCTATGCATCGGCAACGATGCTTTCCCCCCTCATTTGCATTATTAAACTCGAGGATGGCGACGGCGGATTTTCCTATCAACAAAGCGCCAATAATATGTCAGAAGAGTCAGACACGCACCAGTGGCAACTTCTCGGAGAGATTGGAGGGTTAACACCAGTTATTGTCATATAAAACCTGAGATGTACGAAGGGGTCGACCAACTTGGAGAGATGAAAGAACGAAAGAAACCCAGCTGCGGAAACGAAACAAGAAATCAATGACGAGCAACGACTTCACTTGCGCTTATCAACATGGCGCTGGTCCATGTTTTACGGCTATACGCCACACCGCTAAAGCCAGACTGGCACTATATCTCCCCGGAGCAGCTATCGAATTGTTGACCGAACTTGAAAGAGAGACCAGATCACACATACACGACATAGAAAGCGCTGATTGTCCGCTCCGGGCTCCTTTACACACATACACATGAACACTCACAATGTACTGTAACTGCAGGGGCATCATCATATGGTGTATGGAACACCTACCCCGAGATGCATTTTTCTCTGTTTGATTTCTGGTTGGATGTCTGCAAGTTCGAGTTGAATCATGGCACGGATGGCCTATTTTCTGGGATTGATGTGGGTTATAAAGAGATGGGGGAAATGTAAAGATGAGGGTGGCAAATGCGGTCTGTTTATTTTTTTTTGTTGATCTATTTGATCCCGAGAGCACAATAGGAACAATACCCCATTCAAACTCCAAAGTTGCGAATCAAATTTCTTGTGTTTTTCTGTGCGAGTGAATGTTTGTTGTCAAAAAAAACCAGAAGTCTACATCTCTTTGGTGTAGATCCGGTTTAAATTTGGCAACCCCTTTCTCTTTCCCTTGGGCCGTTTAGCTGCAGTGCGGTCCACTCAGCCACTGTAGTCTTCCTGTGTTGTGAATATCAGTATTTGCCATGTTGTCAATGCGAGGCGTACAGTGACGAGTATTCTACGTAGACATGGCCAACAAAAACACATATCATACCCGTTGGAGTAGTCTTATGCGGTATCTTGCGTCCTCATTGATGTACAAAATAGGCAATCACCTCGTCCATGGCTATAAAAGAACCACTGATCCTCGGCCCCTACAAGAGATTTCCTCTTTTGCCACCGCAGCCTCCTCACTTCTTCCTTCTCCACCAAGACAAGCTAGGTAGATGTCCTCTGCTATCTGTGAAACCCAGCTATGTCGTTCAAATACTCATTGGCGAAAAAAGGAACGAGAAAAAAACAAAACACCCTTCAAAAAGGAAATCAAATATCAAAAGCAATCAATAAAAACCCGAGCAATAGACCCCGGATCGTGAAAAGAGGAAAGAGGGTAGAATGTGCAAGCCATACATCCATAATGTTTGCTGGCGAGTGTGCTCAAAATAAACCAGCCTCCTCCTTAAGGCCCTTATCATAACGCAACCTCCGTTCATTTGATCATGAGAAAATAAATCAACCACCTGAAAATTATCAAGATGTGTTTTCCTAGTCCACCCTTCTGATTTAAACGCCTTGGTTCCTTGTTTGCTCCGTGCCTGGGGAATTTGATATTACTGTACAGCGTGTAGTCGATTTGTCATCATTGCGCCGATGGCGCTGACGGCAGGTTGCGAGCTCTGTCGTCAGACTTGATTTCGACGCCAAGCTTCTCAGCCATGCAACTCTTGGACACATCCTTGCCCATATACTTGGCCAGGATGGTGTCAAAGTCTGTCTCCCCCACAACCGGCCCGGTGCCAGAGCACTTCGCCTTCTTTGTAAGCTCTTGGCAAAGACCATCGAGATCAAATTCGCCATTCTGCGCCTTGGGGCAGGACTGGAGTTTCTCCCTGTGAGAGTGGTTAGGAATAAATGAATCTGGACGTGTCTGGTTGGGAGCATACCAGAGATCGTTGCAATTCATGCTTTGCTGTTTCTTGAGAGGTTCGTCGTCAACCGAATTTTGCTGCGCGTCAATCTCATCAATGAGATTCTTCTTGTGGCCCGCCGCCGCCGTCTTTTGCGCATTGGGGCTCGGTGCCATGTTGTAGGGGGTAAAAAAGTCGGAATCAAAGGCATCGTTGAAGAAGTCGTCAAACGAGGAGTTGTTCAATACATTCTCCTGGGGCTCACGGTAGTCTCCAAACAGCTGTGGATCGAATTGACCGCCATTTCGCTGAGCGAGCCAGTCAAAGTTGGTACTGCTCAGGTCAACATTGGAGAAATGTGACACTGCATTGCCCGTGGAGAGGGATGGCTGTTCCTCGCCGATAGTAGTAAGAGTCTCGACAGGCTTGAAGCCCATGGGGGACTGGGTGAAGGGTTCGGGAGAGGTACCACAGGACGAGCTGGGGCCTGTGTTTGAATGAGATGATGACGAGGGTGAGCTCGTGGCTCCGTTAACGCTAAAGTTGGCAGAGTCAAGGCTTGCCCGAGATGCGTTGGTGGCCGAACTAGACATAGATGGGCTGAAGACACCGGAAAACCTGGCAAGATCATCCTTGAACTGCGCCTGCGGGGAGTTGCTGCCGTTGGTCACTCCATTGGATGGGGTCGTGGCTGAGACCTGCTGCTGAGGGCTTGCAGGCTGCGAACTCTGCTTTCGAAGGCCGTTGGTTGGAGGGCCTGGCAGCATGCCAAACTTGGGGAACTCGAACTGGAAATTGACGTCACCGAGGTTGTTGACGGCAGCGCTGCCAAAGGGGACCTTTTCGCGAGGGATGACCTTGCTGCTAGCTGACATCACGGTAATGCGCTGCTTGTATTGGTTGAGCTCGGTGGTCATGCGCTCAACCTGAGCACGAAGCAACGAGTTTTCATGGTTGGCAGCCTCCGACTCCTTTTCAAGCTCCTCAACCTTTGTCTCGAGATCCTTGAGGTGCCTCTCCTTGCGTTCTCTGAATGCACGCTGAGCGGCTCGGTTTTGAGCCTTGCGCTTCTGTGAAATGTGTTAGCGAGGCAACTATATTAGTTAACGGCGTAGCGAAACGTACTGAACTGGGTTCCGAGGTGAGGGGCTTTCGACCGGGCTTCTTGGGGACTTTGTCTGTGCTCTCACGACGCTTGGCTTCCTTGCCAGGGCTGCCAGTCTCATCTTCGTCGTCGGGGTGGCTGCGCTTCTCATTGCCCTCCTGCTCTGCCGAGTCTGACATTGCGGCAGAATCGGGGAGGTCTCCGATCAACTTTGGGTTTTCGTCGCCATTACCGGTGAAAGAAAAGTCGAAGCTGGAGTCGCCAAAGTCATAGTCGTAATTGTCGAGAAAGGGACTGTCCTGAAAGCCCTGGCCCTGGGGTGCCTTGGATTGCATAGGAGAATTTTGGAACGAAGTTGGCGATAGAGACAGGGAATTGGGGACGTTGTTAGAGGATGACGCCTGCTGTTGCTTGTTGGAGTTGAGCGCGGCGAAGAGCAGGCTTTGCTGTTGCGGGGTCAAGAGGAAGTTTGGTGGCAAACTGCCGCTAGCACCAGTTGAAGCCATCGCGGAGGATCTGGACGGTGGGCGGCGAGGGAAGGAAGGTGTATATGAGGAGATGATCGCAGGCCGTGGCGAAGGGAGACACGGGGTCGAGGCGGAAGACGAGGGTGGAATATCAAAGCACACTCTCTACCCTTCGGAGGCTCGGAGAGGGGCCCAGTGAAGCGGCGTCGTAGTGTGCGGGCGCCAGCGCGGTGGCAGATGGGATGATTCGGATCAGGAAGCGGATGTGATGGGGTGATTGAGCAAGAAAGATGATCAAAATTCGGAGGGGCCAGGAACACAGAGGAAATTGGCCTCGCCGACAGAGGATGTGAGGGATTGGTGATGGCGAATGGCCAAGGTGGATGTTGGATGATGAAATGACGGAGATGTTCCAGGACTCAGGCGCAGGTCAGTGGACGCGGGCGTGTAGCAGGGGAAGGGGGACCCGTGGGTTTACAGTGAGCGTTCCACTGTACCGGATTGGAACAGCTACTGTAGGTACGTAGGCCTGGCCAGGGTAGTGGCAGTCGGCAGCGCTGGGCGGATACTGGTCGGATGCCAGCCGGGGAGGGACTGTGACTGGCTGGTTGCAATGACGCTGAGTGGTGGGGGGGGGGGGAGGGTCAGTCGGTTGGAGATGGTATGACTGGGGAACGCAAATTTGTTGCTGCCTGAGTCAGAAAAACGGTTTCTAGTTGCTTCTGCGCTGCACCGGGGGAGGTTGGAAGGGCGAAAAAGAGGTTGCTTTGGTGTGCTCGCAGTGAGGTGGAGGCGGATGGAAAAGAGGCACAACCATTGTCAATTTGTCAGCCGGAGTCATTGGGCCCGTCATCAAACGCACGATCCATCTTTGGAATCATTCGCACACCCCGCCCCCTCTTAGTCCACCACTCAGCTTCAGTCTACCTTGGACTTTGGGATACTGTGCTCACTGCAGCGCACTACAGCCGCAGCTTTCTTCACGCCCTCGGCCTTGTCTCAGCCAGGATTCTGAAGGATGCAACCGAGACAGTGTGCACTGCGTAATAGCCTTGCACGCACACCGCAACGCACCGCAGCTTTCATGCACCAACCCCGCGCCGCACATGCCGCTCCCCCTCCCTCATTGGCCCATCTCTCCGCCGACACAGTGTGTCTCCGGCTGCCCCGGCCCTTTTGCTTGAGCCGCTATAATTGACAAGTCCACGCCCTTGGATAGCACCTTTTGGGTTTCTGTCCGTTCTCGCTCTTTTCCACTCTGCCCATCTCGTTGTTATTAGTGGCATTGTTGGCTCTTGTACATCAGTACTCACCTTTGCTTTTCCCGCCTTTCTCTCTCTCTGCCCTTTACCACTTCTCAATACTAGTCAACCCAGAGCCCTCGGACCTATGACGTCCTTCTTCTACTACTAACCACTAACCACTGCTAACCTTCTTTGGGCCAGATATTCTAGCACTCTTCGCTCAGTTCCTCGATTTTCCACCCTCTGAACCAAACCCGCTCTTATTAAGCCGTGGAATTTATTAACGTGCGCCATCACCGCCCCATGCGGACCCGTCTGCGTCGACTCTGGAGGATTGGCCAAATCGTTATGACTGGCCTAAGCGCTACAGTTGACCCGTCCGTGCTCGTAATCGCCCAACCCCCTTGACAAGCGAAAGCCTCTGCTGCCTCCCACCGCCATCGCGCACCAACTTTGATAGCTCCTTTATCTCCGAACCACCTACCGAACCACCAGGTCACTTCCCCGCCTTACCCGACTTAGCTCACACGTCGGATTTTGCCACTATGCATGGAACGCTATCGGCAACGACCAATGAGTAACTCGCCGAGGCATTACCCCATGGCCATGTTCCCTCACCTTGATTCTGACTCCAAGTTAATCCGAACATCCCATTCTCTTTGCCCCCACCACACTGTATCCTTCCGAAACAGGCAACCTCGCCAATCTCACTGAACGGTTTCCGCTCGACTGCAGTGCTACCATAGAGTTAATTATTCCAGAAAAGCCAAACATGCACCGCCTGTCAACAAATCGGTACTATGCGAATAGACTCACCCTAGTAGTCAAGATAATTGGCAGAGAAAGATCAGAAACCTCACGTCGCTAGGTTATAGCGTAGTTTTCCGACAAGACAACAAAATTAACCAATTAGACTCACAGGGCATGTTGCTTTAATTAGGCATACGGCTTATGGGTAGAATTTGATTTATTTTCGCCCCCCATTCTCGGGTTACACTAAACACCCGCCATGGCATCATGCATTGTACTGTCTCATTGCACGTGGATTAATGTCCTTACTTTCCACCACCCAAGTTGATCAGCAACTTTTTTATCCCAGAGATTTTTTTACTGGATCTAGTTGCTGAATGATAAAAGACCACAATTTTGTGGAGATAACCTGCATGCATCCTACCGCCCAATAGTATTATACCGTCACTCATGACATATGTTCCACGATTCTTGAAGCGGGACCGTGTCAGATTCGAACAATTTTTCTTCTTTTCAGAAAAAAAGAAAAAGAAAAACAGAAAGAGTTGCAGGTAAAGTAAGTAAACAATATTACTGTAGATGTATGGTTATAATTTTGTGCCGTGTTTTGTGTGCAGGTTTCATTTGGTCACCGAGATACTTTGGGCAAAATGCAACGCTGGCAGAAACATATGCAATTGTATTGGCAACTAAGGGTATAGAGGCCGGTTCTATGCTATCATGTCTGTAACTTATTCCTTCTATTCAACGCCAATCCTGTTCGTGTTCGATTTAAGTCGTTTACTGCTTGGCAATGTTCTTGTGGACCTGAGCCTTGCTGTTGTGGCTCTCCTCTTCGATCTTGTCTGAAACAGCATCCTTAGCTGCAGTGAAGCTAATGTGTCTGTTAGTGATGGTTTAAGGCGTGTTATACAGAAGCAACATACCGAGTGCCAATAGAGGCATTCGAGTCCTTGGCGACCTCCTTGTTGGCCTCCTTGCTGACACCAGAGGTGGCACCCTGGATAGACTCAGCGACGTAGTTGACACCCTGCTTAATGGACTCCATTGTGAAGATAGTGGTTATTGGTGAAAAGGGCTGTGTGGAGTAGTATTTGATTAGATTGTTATGATTGTTGTAATTGTTGTGATTGTGTTATGATGAGGATACAGCTGTAGTGGGACGGCCATCTTGGGGTTTATATAGACAATTTGAGACTGTGAGTCTTCACATGAATATAATGAGGCCCTACATGCGGCCTCAGCTCGGCCTCTGCCGTCCTCTGTAGTGCATGTACTGTCTGATAGTGGACTTGTACCCAAGTGCTGTTTTTGCCTCGAGTCTGCTATCTGGCGGGACTTCATACTACGAATGTGGAAATAAGACCAAAAGTGGTGACGTCAGAATAGATTTTCGTCGTAGGCAATAAAAGGTCCTCGACGTCATGATACCCCACGCGATGGCCCCGAAGCCAGCCAGGGGGAGCTAGCCGGCGCCCACGGATTGGTTTGCGCCCTGAGACTTCCGTGCCAGACACGGGATCGAGACATAATTTGGTGTCACTATTGGATGGATGCCTTCATTCATCCAAGTCCGGGCGCGCGCAGGAGAGTTGGTGAGGCTGCGGCTTATGGTCAAGCTAGAGGACCCACCTTTTCCAGGGCCTACGCGATTGGCCCATTTAAAGCTCCGACGACGCATGATGACAACACCACTCTCGCCATGGCTTGCATGCATCTAACGATGGCCATGTAGGAGTTAATATTGATCTTTGTTCGCCTACGATTTCACGATCTGTTGGCTCATGTCTTACAGAGAGGATCGCCAGAATCGGTCACTTACATCGGGCTTCAATGTGTTGACGTGGCCTTTGAGAACTGCAAAGAATGTTGGAAAAGCCTGGTGTTCCAACGCACATGTCAAAGCTCAATCACTTCATACAAGTGGAATGAGTTCAAACTCAGGGTCCCGAGGGTCCTCAAGTCCCTGAAGGGTCTCATGGCGATCATGCCCACCCTCTTTGTGCTTAATCGTCCACTTGCAGTCTAAATATGGATCCTCTAAGAGGTAGACATACCCTTTTCTGGCATCCGTCTTATATGTATAGAGTGTATTGACAGGGGAGTTCCATGATGATTGTGGGTGGGTTTCGGCTTACAAACAGCTCAAGTGTTCAGATATTTGATTCAACAAAAGCCTGCCCCTGGTAATTATGGGTAATTCTTTGAGCATATTCAACCAATAAGCCAAGAAACAAACTATATTCAATACGCATTAAGATGTTATGGGAATATTGATGAAATGCGAAGTGGGAGGACAACATGTTAGTGTAACAAAGAAAGCTCCATCGAGACAGTGATTGATGATACGGAATGCACCACGCAAATACCATCGATTGCACAAACCCATATCAAACATGGCAAGACAGGCAACACCATAACTTAGCAATCATACTGAATGCAAGACTTGGATGGCCAGTTTAGGACGCAAACGGAGTGGCGGAAGATGCCTTTATCAAGCTACTGGTGTGCACGTGACAATGGCCCGTGCCGATGCCCCACCTACCCCGCTGCCCACGTATCAGGAGGTGAGGCTCTGAGTCGGCCAACTCTTGAAGCCAAGGGATACGACGACGACACATTCGCCAACCTCAGCTCTCTCGAAGATCGTATACCGAGCCGAGATTCTATCTGGTACGGGGGATCTAGAGGGACAGAGATAATCCACTCTAAGCTTTCCTGACCTCAATAACCGGCCATCATGGATCTCGCCTACGACCACATCAACCAAGACGCATATGCCAAGAAGGACGAGCCTAAGGATGGATCCAAACCCGAGCAGAGCAGCTCTACCCTGAACGAGGACTTCCAAGAAGCCTACAAGGCCTTCTCTAACAGTCCTTGGGGCGCCAGGCTTGGTGGCTTCTTCGGTAGCGTGGTCAAGCAGGTATGCTTGTCCAATGTCAAAAACTCTGGCATTGTCTAACATGACTAGGGAGGTGAATTTGCCACTCAAGCCCAGAAAGAGCTGGCAGAGGTAGGCGAGGATGCGTCCAAGGGGCTTTCAGGGATCCGCACTTCCCTGATCAACCAAACGCGGAATCTCACACTGAACTCGGTAGCTGCGGCACCTACAGCTTCGAGCTCCAAGGACGCAGAAGATGGACAGTCTACGCCAACAGCAACCCGGAGTGGAGAGGGCGAGGCGGAACAGTCCAGTACAGTTCTCTCCCGCCTTCGTACCGAGGCTGCAAAACGCCTGAAGGATGTCCAGAAAGCCGAAGATGCCGCCGACGAGGCTCTCCTACGGTTTGGCTCCAATATCCGCGACTATCTCCGGGATGCCATCACCATTGCCCCCCCTGAGGAAAATGACCAGAGTAACACCGTCCTTTTCGAGAGCAAGGATGCTCAAGGAAAGCGGGTAATTCATGCTTCGAGATTCGATGCTCAGCTACATGTGATACACACCTCGACTGAGAGCTTTGCAAAGGACCCTGCCGGTCCCGAGTTTGAATCATGGGCGAAGAGCTTTGACGTTGACAAGAAGACACCCGACATCAACAACGATTTACAGAAATATCCTGATTTGCGGTCCACTATGGAGAAGCTAGTTCCTGATCAGATCCCTTACGCCGATTTCTGGACGCGCTACTACTTCCTCCGCCACGGTATCGAGACTGCGGAAGCTAGGCGAAGGGATCTACTCAAGGGTGGGTTACTACCATATGTTTTTAAGCTGTTTTTACTAATAAATCCATAGCGGCCTCCGCCGAAGACGAAGTCGGATGGGATGACGATTCCGAGGATGAGGAGGAAGAAGAAGAAGAAGAAGAAGAAGAAGAGGACGACGACGACGACGATGAAGACGACGACGATGACGATGATTCCGATGACGAATCCGACTCCGACGACGAGCCTACCACCCAAGTCAAGCCTACCAAGACTGCTTCCGCAGCATCGTCAACCACCATTCACCCACCCAAGGAAGGTCTCCTGAAGCCGACCGAATCGCGCAAGTCGAACGATGAAAAGTCCCAGGCCGACAGCGAGGCCAGCTACGACGTTGTTGGCGCGGCATCAGGCAAGACGACGCAAACTCCAAACAGCCCCAAGGACTCAAAGAAGAGTGATGAAGATAGCGACGATGACTGGGAGTAGATACTAAGCGGGATAGATGAGCTGGTGCATATGTGCGGGATGATTGGAGTGTTGTTCGTCCAGCAATTTGGCGTTTGGTTCTGTAACAACCCAACTTTGGCAGTTTGAAATAGTCGCGTGACTTGTATCTTTTGTTTTTTTGGGTATTAATACCAGGCGCTCATCTGATTTATTCGCCTGCCATGTGCCACCAACTAATACGCGGGGGACCCCCAACCTTTACCTCTTCTTCTTGGTGACCGTGGTGAAACCATCCTCGTCGACTTGGGGCTCCTCCTTTTGTTTGGGTACAGCAGCCAGTGGGGGTGCCTCATCCATCGTAACATCGGCACCACCTGCATCCTCATCATCAGAGTCGTCGCTCTCCCAGTCTGTGTCCTGGTCGGGATCCTCGGCCTTCTTGAACATGCCATCGACCTTGGAGCCCTTGAGATTGGACCATCGGACCCTCAGGGCCTCGACGTCGTCGAACTGGCCGATGGCGCATCCCTGGCGGGCCTTGAGGATATTTCCAGCGACCTCGGTGGCAGAATCGTCGTCGACGTTGACCTCGAACTCGTCCACCATGACCTGCAGCAAAACTTCTTCGACATCTATGAGATCAGGCTCCTCGGGGGCCTTGGCGGGCGGGTTGTCGACAAACTCAGGGAACAAGTCGACGATAGCGCCGGCAAACCAGTCACGCTTATCCTCAGAGTCGGGACCGCCCCATTGGTTGGAAACAGAGAGGGAGAGGGCAGGCCACAGGTGGAGAGAGTAAGCGACGGCCTGCTCAAAGTTGGATTGGCGAGTAGCTGAGAGGAAGCGCGCACGTTAGCAAACAGCGAATATAATATATATAAAAGAGCCATCCCAAGAGGGTTTGCAAGAAAACTACGTACCCGCCGGAGGGAGCTGCGCAGACTCTGAGGACGCCATGGCTGAGGATAGTTGGCGGGGTGTGGAGGGGTTTGGAGGGGCAATTTAGAGAGAGGCAAAGCAGCCAGTGCACAAATTTTTTATGGTGTTTATTCCCAGCACAGAAATTCATCCACATCCACTCACACACTCCAACACTCTCTCTCCATCTCCACCCTCCTCCACATCAAACAAGGGAGCCGAAAATTGGAACCACGTCTCGAATGGGCGCGCACGGACCATGCATCTCTTCACTGCCACTGCATGCGGAATGCGGATCTTGGATCTTGGGTCGCTCCCCTTGCCCATTTCAGGGGTCTGACGACGGCTTGGTACGTAGCCGGCAATTTACTGGATTTCTGGGCTGTTTTGCGTAGGACACATGACATCATGGCGACCCTAGCAAAACCACCCAGCCCAACTCGCACTCGGGGCGTTGTTAAGGTTCCAGATGGACATTTATGTCAGGTGAATTCCTTCGGCCTCCTCCAGCTCCTGGAAGGCAGCCACCTTGATGAATACTTCTTGACTCGTTCAATCGTACGGCTTGCGCCTGTCGCAAGCAGAGCTCAGCCATGAACCTCTTCAACACAACCTCCGTCTCCTTGGCCGTCACGCCCACCGTGGTGTCGACCTTGTTCTCGCATGTATGTTGCTGTATACGTCAAGCCCCGTCAGGCTTGGCCTCCTCTCGTCATTCCTGCATTCTCCCCTCAGCTGCCTCTCACCTTAACGCGCGTCGTCTAACCAGCCTCAAACTTCCAGTACCTCAACAGGAAGCCACTCAAACAGCGTCCCACGGCTCATCTGTCATATGACGAGGGCCTTCATCTTATCCGGTCGTTCCTTGATTTCGCCTCGCACCACACCGTTGAGGAACTCCAGGCCTTTACCGCCCAGTGGGTGCCACACCCTCAATGGGTCAAAATCGAAGATGTTACAATCCCCGACGAGGAATTGGCACGCGCCGCCGAGGTGCTCCGGGCCCAGCTCGGTGAGGATGGCCTCCGACAGGTCGGGGGGTCTAAGTGGTGGCAGTGGCGCAAGCCCAAGAGCCTTCTGGAGGCCGAGTGGATTGAGATGCGCTCCGATGCTCACGAGCGGAAGAAGAACGGCGACAGCTGCAGGCGCGTCATGATGTACATCCACGGAGGAGCGTACTTCTTTGGCAGCGTCGATGAGCATCGCTACCAGATGCAACGACACGCCCGCAAGCTCAAGGCCCGCGTTTTTGCTCCCAGATATCGACTTGCGCCTCAATTTCCCTTTCCATGCGGCTTACAGGACTGCCTCGCTGCTTATCTGCACCTTTTAACAGTCCAGCCTCCGGAAACTATTGTGCTGGCTGGAGACTCTGCTGGAGCAGGAATGGCCGTATCGTTGCTTTGTGTGCTTAGAGACCAAGGCCTTCCGCTGCCCGCTGGTGCTGTATTAATCAGCCCTTGGGTTGACTTGACGCATTCGTTCCCGAGTGTCTCGGGCGATGCTCCACTAGACTATATTCCCCAGGCCGGGTTTCATCACAAGCCCTCAAAAGCGTGGCCGCCTCCAAACGAAGATGACATTGCCATGCTGAGAGAGGAGGCTCTTAAAAAGCTAAATGGCGCCAAGAAGAAGCCCACGACTCCAGAGCTCAAGGAGAAGCAAAACCCCCCGGCGATCGAAAAGAATGATTCAAATCTTTCGCAAAACTCTAGGTTCAACTGGATTAATGGTGGTGTTCCTGTTGATCCTGACAAGCTACTATCATGCGAGATCAATGGCACCCATGTGAAACTCAAAGACCAGATTCAAGTAGGTGTTCCTTGCGTAACACTATCATCCATAAACTAACATGGCTAGATGTATACCACAAATGAGATGCTGGCACATCCGCTCGTCAGTCCAGTTATGCAACCGACACTTGGCGGACTCCCACCTATGCTCATCATGGTGGGAGGCGGCGAGATCCTTCGTGACGAGCAAATCTACTTGGCGCACAAGTGTGCAAACCCTAAAAAATATGCCCTACCAGACGAGGCCATGGATGAAAAAGCAAAGGAATTGCTTGACAAGTACCCGCCAACCGACGTCCAGCTCCAGGTATGGGACGATCTTTGTCATGTTGCTCCAACGCTCAGTTTCACCCGCCCCGCCAAGTACATGTATAGGTCAATCGCCCAATTTGGTGCGTGGGTGCTGGCGAGAGCTCAGAAGCGTGGTATTGAGATCCTTGATGATGACGCGATCTCGGTTATATCCAGTTCTGGCTCAGACACTACCAACCGGCCAGAAGGGGAGAAGAAAGAAAAGACGGAAGAGGCAAAATCTATTGGAACGGGCCATGTTGGAAGGGCCGGTGACCCCCTGCCTGCATTCGAAAACCACATGATTAGACAAAGAGTAACCCGCCACGGTGCTACATTGGCCCTTGACTCAGAAGCCGAGCTCCCGGCTTGTTGTGTACCGGCCAATTCCGTTGGTGTTGTCAAAGAGCCCACCGTCAAAACGTGGTTGGAAAGAAAAAGACTGTGGGATCAACGCTATTCCAGCACGAAAGCAAGAGTTCACAAGAAAATCGTGGACGACATGGTGGCAGGCTACCATGAGTTCGGTTCAGGGGAATGCCCTCCTTCTTCGGCCCTGGCTGGGCGAAGGCGAGTCGATTCAGAGCTGGTTGATGGTAAGAGACGCAAGAGCTTGGGCTTGGCTATCTGGTCTCTCTGGGGCTCCAAGCATGACGAGATGACTGTTGGACGGGAGAAGAAGGCAGAAAAGACTGATGAACCGGTTGAGGTGCGAGTTGCTACGCCAGCCGAGGGCCAAGGCGCTCGCGCATTCTCTGAAATTGAAAACCAGGAGGATCCAGGTTTTCTGGATGCCAACTCACGAAGTCGTTCACATCACAAAGTGGTCAAGGATGAGAACCAGACAGGAAGCCAGCCGACGGAGGATGAGCTAGATGGCAAAACGCCTGTCGACCAACTTATCGAGATGAGACGTGACAAGGAAGCCCATGCCCCTGGCCTCCTGAGTCCTGATTTTGTCCCAGAGACCGGGGCCGCGGGCAAGCGCCCATTCCTGGATGGCATTGCCTTACCGTTCAGTCTCAACAAAGAGGCAGAAACAGCTAGCATGATGACACTGCACTCACATGTGATTCCGTCGCGGCCAGTGAGCCCAAGCGGCCTTGGCGACGATGATGATGAGTTGGCGAAGCAGAATGGACACACTAAAGAGGAGGAGAAATCAACAACGGCCGAGGGTGTCACCGTCACCAAGACGGTCGAGTAAAACATGTAATATCAACACATTTTGGTTATTGGGTTAGTTTGCGATCAAACGTCGTACGGAGTGTATCAGGTTCACAGCACAGTATAGCACAACAGTCGTTATTAATTTACTTTGTACGTATGTAGTAAATTTGCGTACTTGTCACACAAAAATGTGACGCCACACTGTGTATGGAGCTATGCTATATTATGTACGGACAGTATTGCAATGTTAATTTCATCATCAAACACGATTCATTGATTTTTTTGAGATTGTGAGTACATTATCATACATGGTGGTACATAGTACAAGGGTATTTACAGCAATTCCAGAGGCTCCCGACCTCTGGCCCAGGAAGCACTGTGCCTCTTTTGCTCGTCATCTTTTTCATATAATTTTTTATTCTTTCTTTGGGGGCCTTTATACTCGTTGGTCGTGTGAGTCGAATAGTTCGAGGCTCGTTGTTTAATCGACGCCGTTGAATCGCTTCCACTGCTCAACGTAGAATTGGGGATCCTGGGGTCCCTTCTCGAGGCCCTGGTAGTCACCCTTCTGGGTCTTGATTTCCCGGCTCACAAAAGGCGAGAGCTGTGTTGGTTCCATGCGCGTTAGCATTCTCCCGGATAACTTCGGTCGTCCCCCAATCAATCAATGGCTTTTTTCTTTTTTTTTTCTTTCCACCATGGAGCAAACCCACCTTGAAGTCCTTCAGGTTCTGTGGCACGGCGTACGTCCGCACCTTTTCCCACTCGATAACGTAGCCTCCGTACTTTGTATGGCGACCCATGGATCCGGTGCGGTTACCCTTGTAGAAGCCACGGCCGACATCCTTGGTGGTGAGCTTCAGGTGTCGGTAGCGGCCGACGGATAGGACTTGTGTAGGTCTCATTGTGGGCGACGAGCGGGGGGCTTCAGCGCATTACCGGTCGGAGTGGTAGGAATTGGTGGCCAGTCGGCGGGCGACGGTGTGGCGGAGGGGGAGGGGGGCAGCAATTGAGGAATTGGGCGTTCGTCGGAAGATCACGCCGTCGTCGTCGATACCGAATGGTGGTTTGAGTCGCAAATGCAACGGGTGCACCTTGAATTTTCGGAGGGCCGGGGGCTAGTGTTGTTCCGCTTCCGGGGTCAGCGCAAAGACCTGCAGGGGGGGGGGGGGGGGTGCAAGGCGGCGCCGTCATCTGGCCATGGACATTGCGCGGCGGGACCACCCCAGCTCATGATATATTTTAAGGAGCGCTTCACTGAAAGTCGGCCGTCTGAAGCCCTGAGCTGCATCTGCGAGAGTGAGACTTACTTCTAGAAGAACACCGAGCTGGTTTTAAGAGGCGTTGGGCTTTGCGACTTCTTTTGGGGGGTATTATTTCGTTTGGTTATAGGCGCCGTAAGTGGGTTGGTGTGTGTGATGGTGTCGCTGTGTGAACGAGGGGCACCATGGCTAACCGTCTCCGAACAGCTCTTGAATTGCCCACGACTCCGACCCAGCGATCCATGCCTCTGAGGCTCCTAGGCCAACCACAATGGACGGTTACCCGGCGGGAAGTCTGGACCATAATGTCCCATTTATCGTGGCCGCGGGCCTCAACTCCGAGACCAACGAGCTCCCGCTGAGCGCCGAGCTCAAGGACCAGGCTATTCTTTTGCGCTCAGAGCAGCCACTGGTTGAGAGCCAGGAAGCCGAGGTCCTGAAGCAGCACTTCCGCGAGATTGACTCCCAGGGCAAGTCGTGGAGCGGCGTTGAGAGGGAAGAGCCGTACCGGCTTCGCATAAAGACACTGGGAAGGGTAGGACGGGTCCCAGGGCTGATTTGGATAGCTGTGGTTCTGACCTTGGGATAGTCTTTCATTCTCCCACCTCGACGGGCTCGGCTCCCCGAAGGCGTTGAAGCCATCGACGCAGTGCCCACGTTACACTCGCCATTCTCGCCTTTGAGTCCGGTGTCGACTCTGTATCCCGACGGCCTGATCGATGCGCAATGGATAAAGAAGCACCAGGAGCTGGTTCCCAGCATCTACCTGTGCTTCTACACGCTTACAAGTGACCCGACGTCAACCACGCTCCAGGACAACCACACAAAATCCGACATCAACAACCTGAGGAGTGCGCTGGCACGATCAGGGTTCAAGACTCGCCTGGCCGTCGTCTTACTCGGCGAGAGGGGCGGTGCGGCACAATCCCTCACCGAGGGGATCGCAGAGAGGCTGGAGAATATCCGCAGGGGCACGGCGCTGGACCCCAAATCCATATTTTACATCCCGCCTCAGGAATCGCCGGCCGAACTCAAGGAGACCATCAACAGCATCTTGGGCGTTGTGTATACCTCGGCCGTGGAGTACTATCGTGACTTGGGGCGGCATGCTAGGAAGAAGCGATCTCGGGGCATTGCACCACAGCCAACGGTGCCTCCCACGTCCGGAACGTCGCAGACATTATCACTGCCCGACTGGAACTTCCGCTACGATTTCAAATCTGCAGTCTTTGCCGAGTTTCGCCAGGAGACGGATGCGGCATTGCGATCTTTTGAGCAGGCATATGAGGTGCTTCTGGGCCAGGATGTGCTGGACATAATCCCCAGTTGGAGTCCTCGGTGGAACGAAGCCCGACTGCTATCCGACATTATTGCTGTCCGAATCCTACGTTGTCACATGTGGCTGGGCCAACCCACCTTGGGAGTGAGGCGCTGGCAAGCTCATCGAGATAGAATCGGCGATTTTGTTGACCGGCGTGGGCGAGGAACGAATAATTATGGGTGGCAGGCCTGGGAGGCACGATGGGCAATAGTGATGGCCAACCTTATCGAGAAAATCGGAATCCCCAACCTATCCTCTTCGTCTCCGTCGCTTTTCCTACAGCCTGAGAAGGCAGTATTGGGCGAGCGACTTCACCCCTGGGAAATGCTGCACCATACCGGATATTGGTATCGCATCGCGGCTCGTCACACTATCGCCCGCCGAAAGTTTGCACGCCAAATACCAGACGAGGACAGAGAATCACCAGAAACATCACCAGCGGCACTGGCTGCAGGCAAAGGCTATTCCTATGACACCTACATGTGCCCGGAACCATATGACGAATACCCTCTGCACGGCGAGGGTGTCAACCACTCGCAGTTGATCATTGACTACCTTAAAAAGGCAAGCACCGAGTTCAAGACTCGCCACCAGATACGTCTAGCAGCCGAGATATCGCTCGAGTGCGCCAGGGAAATGATTCTCCTGAAGCTGTGGGACGATGCGGTCGAGACGCTTCGGCCGTTGTGGGACGACATGTCGTTCAGGTCCCAGGGCTGGGTGGACATTTCGGAAGATTTATGCTGGGTGATGCGACGAGCTGCTAGGGGAGCTAAGAACGCCGACCTCGCGGTTGCTGCCGACTGGGAACTGATGAATAAGAGTACGTGTATCGGATGTGGGTTTGCAGGCATGGTGCTAACACATTACCAGGGTTCCATCGACGACCGCAGTGGCATTATGACATTAACAAATCCCTGGAGGGTGTCGAGTTCGATTCGCCGCCATCAATTAGCCTGTCAGACAGTACAACTGGGTCCTTTGTTACAGCATCACTTGTGTTCCGGAGCAAGGAGGGCAAGGCGGGTGAGATGTGCAGTGCACAGCTGGCACTCAAATCTCACGCTTTTCCTGATGCTGCCCCGGTGTCACTTGATTCGGCCAGGGTAGAATTCAACGGCAACCTGAAACCAATCGTACTCGATCATGTATCCGCCGAAAAAGACGAAACGACATCCGGCGTGGGTGTTTCCATCTCTCCGGTTACCCTAAAGGAGGATTTTGCAGAGGACTCGGAGGATGGACTGTCATCATTACTGAAGGGGGAGGCTGACTTGACTATGCGTCCCAACGAAACCAGGGTCGTGGAAATGAAGATACCTTTGAGAGAGCCAGGAGATGCTACGGCATCTTCTGTAACCTTGAGCCACAAGAACGAATCGTTCACTCTGGATTACAAGTTGGAGTTTAGAGACACGGACCCGGTCACTGGGTGGTACATTCAGGGGTCCGCACAATCACGGCACCTTCGCCCCCAGGCAAGCAGCATCCACATCCAGCCTCGCCCGCCAAAGATGGAGATCAAGCTGGGACAACCCCTGAACCAATTCTACGCCAACGAGCCGATCGAGCTGGAGGTGGAGCTGGTCAATGCCGAGGAAGAATCGGCCAGCGTCAAACTGGACGTCCATCTGTTCGGCAAGGAGGTTCCGGTGCTTCGAGTCCAGGCGGGCGAGCACACAGGGGAAGCAGAGGCCGGGGCGGAAGAGTCCAAGATATCAGGACTGGCGCTTGGGTCCATCGAGAGCGCAGCGTCTTTCAAACTCGTGGTCCATATCGACCCGGCCGACGCCCCGACAACGTTTGACCTGCATTTGCGAGCATCTTACCATCTTGCCTCGGACTCGGCCACATCCATCATGCAAACACTGCCGATCCAGATGAATGTGGTCAACGCCTTTGAGGCCAATTATGATTTACTACCACGACTACACGCAGACCCGTGGCCGAGCCTGTTCGACTACGAGGGAATCCTGGAGGTCCACGACGGCGAGAAGGCGGGCGCAGCTAGGGGTTTTGCGCAAAAGTGGTGCTTGATGTGCCACTATGCCTCGTTTGCCCAAGAAGACATCAAGATCGTGGGGATGAACCTGGACGTGGTCTCGTGTGTGGGCGGCGGAAGATGCAACCTTGTGCAAGGCCCCAGCGTTCCCCAGGACGGTGTTACAGTTGCACCCAAGACGATGCACGAAGCGCAGTTCGACTTGGTCGCACAAAAGATCAGCCTGGATGATCGACAGCCGGTTACGTTGGATCTGGCGTTTGTCATCCAATGGCAGCGACAGAGCCGCACCGACGGGCCGGTTAATACGACAACGATGCCAGTGGGCAAATATCTTGTTCTAGGGACGGAACCGCGGGTGCTAGCGTCAACTTATCACAGCTCAGGGGACGAACCGCACATCATGCAGCTCAACGTGACTATTGAGAATCCTTCGAACCACTTCCTGACTTTTGGGCTAGCCATGGAACCCAGCGACCAGTTCGCGTTCTCAGGGGCCAAGCAGACGACGGTGAACCTGCTGCCCCAGTCGCGGCGGACAACGACATACCGGCTGCTGCCGCTGGTCAGGGGCGCGTACATACGGCCAGGGCTGGCGGTGCGAGACAAGTACTTCCAGAAGGTGTTGCGGATCATCCCGACGGAGGGGATGAAGATTGATAAGGAAGGACTACTGGTTTGGGTTCCGGGCTTACCCGGGGACACGGACACGGACACGGACAATGATGTGGAGGATAAGTCAGCATGATGGAGGGGGGGGGGGGGAATACGCAAATGATGGGCGTCCATAAAGGTGTTTTTTGTTTCTTCTTTTCTGCTGGGGATAGATGGGGCAACAGGCAGACAAGGTTATCACGAGGAACGGCGACATGAAAATTTTTATGGGTCAAACGTAAGATGTGAATGCGCAATGCGGGTGCGTGTGAGTGAAAGTGTGTATGTGTGTGTGAATGTGCATGTCTGTGTCGTGGATGTATGCGTGTATGTGTGTCCTATATCGTGTACGTATGTATACCAATGATGAATGCATCAAATAAGTATATAGCAACAATTGGCGAACGCACCTTCTCTAGTTGCAAATGTTGCCGAGAGGTTGTGTGTGGTTGTGTAAAAGAAAGAAAAAAGTCGGGAGTGAGTGCTGACGTGGGATGCCAGGGCAGAAGGGGGACGTCGTCATACAAGGCATCAAGGTCGTCATCTGGCAGAA
This sequence comes from Calonectria henricotiae, assembly GCA_020623695.1. NCBI lineage: Eukaryota > Fungi > Ascomycota > Sordariomycetes > Hypocreales > Nectriaceae > Calonectria > Calonectria henricotiae. The sequence continues at coordinate 126,685 of JAHVYB010000104.1, read as the reverse complement.
CAAGACTGGATGAAATCGACGCCATTCACAGTATCCGAGGGACGTGCACCGTGTAGGTGGCAGAAGAAAAGAGGTAGTGTGAGCATGTGTGCGCGTCGTGTGTGTGCATTATGGTTGCGCGGCAGCAGCACCACTTGGGATCGATCAATCGAAGCAAAGAAAGGGTGAAATTGGCTTTTGGCGGATGACTCAAGTGTAGGTGTCTGTCGATCAGGCGGGCATGCACATGAGTGGACTATCGGTTTCGAGGGGGAGGGATGGCATGAAGCGCAGTTTGACGTCGTCTGGTGTAGTCCGAGACAGGTCGGATCCGGACGAGGAGTTCCCCCGATTTTAATAATTAGTAGGCGGAGATTTCTTTTGGGGTTTGGCGTCGAATCTCAGGGGGTCTCTGTTACAGGTTTAGGGGGGAGGGGGTGATATAGCTCAACCCGCGTAAAGAAGGTGAAGAAGAAAAGAAAAGAGACTGACGGGAGACGCACGTGAAAAGAAGGTTGTGGGGGGCACAACTGATGCAAAATGCCAGAAAGGCGAGGCCACGCATTTTCTTGGCCAAGCTTGCAAGACATGGACGACAATGAGAAGGGCTTTGCCACCCCTCAAGTTTTAGCTGCTCGTGGCTTCGGACTTTCCAATAATAGCGAGCGCACGACGACGACGATGACGGACGCACTTGCACGACCGCACCTAAGATCCAGTGAATTCGAGACCCCAGTTGCCGGCGGTCTCGAATCAGGGGACGCCGATGGAGCAGCTAGGGATCTAGGGAGCTCAGAAATGATGAAGCGAGCGCTAGATTGATCCAGTTCAGTGGAGCAAATCCACTACCCTAGTTGCATGCGGCGATCCATAGCTGGCCTTGGCGCTCTTGGGCCCTGTAAGGCCAGCTTCGGGAAATTTCGGTTTTTGCTGGTTGGTACGCTCCGTCGTCGTCTGTGATTTGTTTTTGTTTTTTTAAGGTGCAACGGGCACTGAAAAGAAAAAGAGACAAACAAAAAGGGGTGGGGGGCCAAGAGGCCAGCCAAGAGGCCAAGACTGGGGAAGAACAAGAGATCAACCGTTGGGGGAGTGAATGCGAGAATTCCACTCGTACACTTCGATATACAGTCATGCATACCTATAACGATATAGGATAATAACGATATTCGCGCTATACCAATAGAGATCTTATAACATAGCAATTTTACATGCAAAATAAGATAAATAACGATAATCTCAATATCTACAATATTGCTTATGTTATGCTTACTAATATACTAAACATAATAATTTTATTATTATTATAAGGCCTTGCAATAGGAGAAAAAAATCCTATAATTTAAAAACTTCTACCTTATAATACTATATTAAATATGCCTTTATAATACCAAACCTACTAAAGTATTATATATAAGTAGTATTTTATAATATAGTAAATAGCTAAGAAAAATTACTCTTAGTAGTAGGTATATTTAGTAGTTTAGGCAAAGGAAGAGCTAAAGTTAATACTTTTATAGTCAATAATTTTAAAATACCTAAGTAGCTATTATATATTTTTAGAAGAAATAAAGCTTTTACCCTAAGATTATAATTATAAGAAAAAGTATACTACTAATCATCCTTTTCTTAAAGTAGCTTTTACTAAATATCTTTGCTAATTAAATTCTTAAGGAATTATAATTACTAGTAATATTATTTAGAAAATTACCACTGATCTTTAGGGAAAGATACCCAATTTTAACTATCTTCCTAAACCTTTATTTTTATATGGCTGGCTTAATAGCTTTAAATCCTACTATAAATTTAAGAGATAATATAAATATAGCAAACTTATATCTATAGATACCTTTGATTTTTTAGTTAATCTTACTTAAATCCAGTAAATTATTAATAAATATAATTTAAATAATATTTATAATATGGATAAAATTAGCCTCTTTTAGCAGTAGTCACCCTTAATAATACTTTTCTTTGGAATAGTTAAAGGGGCAAAAAAAGAAAAAGTATATATTATAATTATGCTATATATAAATTTAATTAGTATATATAAGCTGCCCTTATAGTTAATTAGTAATGCTAAATCTCCTTATACCTTTAGCTTTTAAAACTAGTATTTATATAACCTTGCCTTATATTAGTAATTAAATAAAAAGGCATAGATAACTTCTATAATCTTTAAAGAGTAGTTATTATAGTTTAATAGTTAAATAAGCAATAGGAAGATTCTTCTTTTGCTTAATAATTTTAGTGCCTATAATAAAGTAATAAATAAAGTTTATAATAAGCTTCTTTTAGAGTATATATATATTATTTTCCTGCCTAAGAACTTAATTATACTATTTTAACCTCTTAACCAAGGAATTATAAATAATCTCAAACTCTACTACCATAAGCTATAGCTTAAGTTTATTATTTATTAAATCTTCCTTAGTTAGTATTTAACTAATAATATAATATAGCTTTGCATTATATATTAGGTACTTAAGGCATAGGAAACTATTAAAATTTTAACTATTACTAACTATTAGAGAAAGTTATAGCTTTTTAGCTAGCTTTTTAGCCTTATTATATACCTAAGTAACTAAAATAAAGACTATATTATGCTCCAAGCCCTAGTAGAAAAAGCGCAAATTTAAAATATTATATACCTTAACTATATTCTTACAGAAGAAAATTTGGATAAGTTTATTAATCCTAAAGAAGAATAGTTATTTAACCTAGAAGAAGACCTATTAGATTATATTATATCTATCTTTTCTAAAGTCTTAGATAAGGATATTAATAATAATATTAATAGCCTCCTTCTAAAGCAAATTCCTATTAACTAAGTATTATTAGCTATTTTAATATTAATTATATATAAGGAATACTTAAAAAACTATAATTTTAAGCTCCTTAAAATACTTTAATAGTATAAGTAGTATATTTAGCGGAAGTAGAAATAACTCCGGATAAATTCGAAATTATAGGCATTAATTAAGAAGTATTTACAAATAAATTTACTAATAAATTAGCAGGGAAATAGTTAGTAGGCTTATGACCCCTGTTTTTCTTAATTTAATGATTATCTGGTTATAACGATGTGACCAAGTTGACTGACTATATCGTTATAGGTATGCATGACTGTACGCTTTTTTTTCTTTCCTTATACGCATATTCGCACCTCCCCACTTACCCTAAAACCGGGGTTGCACAATTCATACCGTTAAATCTTAAAACATAACTATTACTCGCGGCTGCTCACCCTCTCCCCCCGGCTCCGATTGTTGACTCACCTCAGCACAATAAAAAATAAAAACAAACCATCAAGAAGCTGGGAAATCAGATCAAGAGCCGCACCGCTGATTGGGCGCCACCCGCACCCTCACTCCTCGGACGTCGGACGTCGGCCTTGTAAGAAGTCCGCAACCCATTTCTGAAGCAACCTCTCTCTCTCTCTCTATCTCTCTCTATCTCTCTCTCTCTGTGTGTGTGTGTGTGTGTGTGGCTCACTAGCTCTGTGAGCTTTGAGTCCCCATCGTGTAAGCTTGTGAAAGGATACCTGCCAGATTGCTGCCCTCACCCCCATCCACTCCCCTCTCTCTTGATTTGCGTCATGCTGTCAGACTCGCTCCTCCCTCTCCTGTTCGTATTTTACGTATTTTCCGATTCGGGATCCAAACTCATGGGGCTCTCTCACTTTTCGCGGCATCTTGGCAGAAGGAACTGACAGCGTGTGTATTATGCGTGTGCGTGTGCGTGTGCATGGTGTGATATTCGGACATTGCTCCTCCCGTCGATGAGAAATGTGGTTTTACCAGCTGGCCGGTCTTGCGGAGTTAAGCAGGGGCGTGCCGCCGGGGCTCACGTCCGTTCTCTTTTTTTTCTTTTTTCTTTTCTTTTCTCCCTTCGACCTTTCGTCAAATCTCACCATTCGTAGACCGAAAATAGGCGCGAGGTGTGAGGTGCGAGGTGCGAAGTGCGAAAACAAACAAGAAAATGACCGGCTGGACCAAAAGCGGACCAAATCTGGGCCCATCTCTCACTGGCGGCGCCGCCACAAGGGACGAGCACCCCCTCCCATGTCCCCATGTCCCTATGCCCAATGTACCAGTGGCATTGGTCTGGTTGCTACTTCTTTGTTTCCCTGGCCCATTCTGACGGAAGGCACTAACGTGCGGAAGACGGACTTCGTTGATTTCCGACCTGCGCTTGTCCTGTGTGAGATTTTTTGGTCGCCTACGGATAGTCTAATCTTCTTTTTGCCCGCGTCTTATTAGTTATTTAACTTGGAGCTGTGTCCATCCAGATAGAGTACTTGTCTTGCCAGACGCCACCCCCGATTCCTCCTCTCCCATCCCAGTCTCCTTGATCAGATTTGAGAGAGTGAATCTTTGTTTTGTTATCTCCGTCTCTTCTTTATTAATGGGTTTTTTTTAATATTTCATCTTCCCCAGGCAACCCGTCTCCAAAACAAATCCAAGTCCATCCCACCTCGTCCATCCATCCATCCTTCCCCTCCATCATCCACTAGACCCAACAAGGCGTTTGCTTTCTGCTCGCCCAGCGTCACCAGTGTTATTTGGGGTTTGGTTTTGGTTGTTTTGTTTGGCCTGGAATTTTATAAATCATCTCAACTGCCCGTCACCAATCATTGCCACCTGGGTTGCCATCTCTCTCTCTCTCTCTCTCTCTCTCTCTCTCTCTCTATCTCTCACACACCTATACACATACACATACACACATACACACACACACATACATACGCACGCACGCACGCACGCACGCACGCGCACAATCACAATCCCAAACGAACGACTACTACGGCTGCTATTGCTGTTTCTATTGCAAGCTCGCCCCCAATGGCCATCACCACAGAAGAGAAGCGCAGTGAGCGCCTGTCCGCCGACGAAAAGACTGAGGTCGGATCCGGCATCATCGACACCAACCCCGACAATAAGCCCAATGGGGAAATCCACAACACCCAGATCCAGGAGCAGGGCCAACCCCAGTACCCCGGCGCCGCCAAACTAACCCTCATTCTCTTCTCCCTCTGCCTCGCCATCTTCCTAGTCGCTCTCGACCAGACCATCATTGCTCCCGCCCTGGGCGCCATTACCGCTCAGTTCCAGAGTGTCAAGGACATTGTAAGCCCCATGCTTGTCTCATAATATGAATCCCCGACATGTCAACTAACAACAATTCACCAATAGGGTTGGTATGGGTCATCATATCTGCTCACTACAACGGCTCTCCAGCCAATGTACGGGGCCATTTACAAGCTCTTCAACGTCAAGTATGCCTATCTCACTGCCGTCTTCATCTTTGAGATTGGTAGTCTAGTCTCCGCCGTTGCTCCCAACTCAACTGCCTTCATTATCGGCCGTGCCGTTGCTGGTGTATGAACCCCCTTTGATACCAAATCTAGAAACCACCTTTATTGACTCTCCATGTATAGATTGGTACGGCTGGTCTCTTCTCTGGTTCCATCGTCATTCTCTCCCTCATCAGTACGTACAACCCTAGCCACATCCAACCCACTCAAACCCCTCTTGCTCACATTCATCTACAGTGCCTCTTGAGAAGCGACCTCTTGCCTTTGGTCTCATTGGTGGAATGTGGGGTATTGCCAGTGTCGCCGGCCCTCTTCTTGGAGGTGTCTTCACTGATCATGCTACCTGGCGCTGGTGCTTCTACATCAACCTCCCCATTGGTGGTCTGGCCATGCTCATCGTCTTCTTCTTCGTCCAAGTCAACCGCAACAACGCCGAGACCAAGGACATGTCCGTCATGGCTCGCATCAAGAAGCTCGATCTCGCCGGTGCTGCCATCTTCATCCCTGCCATCGTCTGCCTCGTGCTCGCCCTCCAATGGGGTGGTGCCGAGTACCCTTGGAAGAGCTCCAAGATCATCGGTCTCTTTGTCGGTTTCGCCCTCATGATCATCATCTTCATCGGCATCCAGTTCTGGCAGGGTGACCAGGGCACTCTGCCTCCCCGCCTATTCAAGGACCGCAACGTCTTCCCCGCCATGATATTCTCCATGTTCTTTGGTGCTTCCTTCTTCCCCTTGATCTACTACCTCTGTAAGTTTAATACGGTGCCCTCTCGCACTGCCTATCAACAGCTAACACGTCGTTTACAGCACTCTACTTCCAGGCCATCCAGGGTGTCAGCGCTGTCCAGGCTGGCATCAAGATTCTTCCCCTGCTTCTGTCCACCGTTCTCTGCTCCATCGTTGCCGGTGGCATCATCACCGCCGTCGGCTACTACAGCGTCGTTGTCATCCCCTGCATGCTCCTCAACGCTGTCGGCTGCGGCATGATCACAACTCTCGATGTTGATTCTCCCCTCCGGGAATGGTTCGGCTACCAGGTGATTGCCGGTCTTGGTATCGGAGCGGGCTTCCAGATCGGTGTGCTCGTTGTCCAGACTGTCCTCCCCCAGGACTGGGTCCCTGTCGGCACAGCCTGCGTCCAGTTCTTCCAGGCCTTTGGCGGTGCCATTTTCGTTGCCGTATCTCAGACCGTCTTTCAGAACGGCCTCATCGAATACCTCGACCAGCACGACGTCGGCCTTGACCCCCGCATCTTCATCAACACTGGCGCTTCCGAGGTCAAGGACGTGTTGAAGAAGATGGGCCGTGAGGATGCCTTTGACACGGTTCTCAAGGCCTACATGTCTGGCCTCCGAGACACCTTCTACATCACCCTGGCATGTGCCTGCGCTGCTTTCGTTGCCTGTGTGTTCTTGCAGTGGAAGTCTGTCAAGAAGGATGTCGATGGCAACGTCAGGAAGGCTGAGCCTGCCATTGCCGTTTAAATGACTGGTGAGGCAGCATCGTTATTATAGAAGGGTGGCGTTTGTTTTAGAGGATACCCGGAAAGAAAACTCTCCACTGTGCACAGCATTTTATGCTGTGCGTTGTTATGTAATATGAGGTCCATATAGTAATTGCCGGATGTAATAGAAGTAATTTATGTCATCTTCACTGAGAGTCTTCTGGTGGTCTGTCCCATGATTTGCGTGTCTTTCTTGTCCTTGGGCCGGCATCGCCTCCCACGAATCTTAGAACCCAGTCCTTGACGCTTCTGGTCTTGTGCACCTGGTGCGACACATTTCTCTTCATCAGGTCCCGGCCCGAGTAGTAACCGGAGCCGTCTCGCCTCCAGAGCAGCCTCACCTTGGTCATGTTCCTGCGCAGGCTCTGCCCATGCACCTTGCCCTGGAAGACGTGCAGCGCCACGTTCTGCATGAGGACCACGTCCTGCCGCCGCAGGCTGAGCACCGCCTGGGACTCGGGCGCGTCGCCGCCGTCGTCCCTGGGCAGCCAAAAGGTCACGGCGAAGCCGGACTTTGTCCCGTCGCCGACGAGGATCTCGACGAGGGAGAGGGTCGTGCCCCACCGGGTGGTTATTGTTCTGGGCTGCGCTATAGAGATGATGCCCACGACGAGGTTGAGCGTGACGGTTTGCGGGTTGAGGGAGAGAATCTGCCGGGCTGGGGGGATGTCCTTTAGGTCTGAAATGTCGGATACCACGAATTCCTGGGCCCCTCCTTGCTGCTGGCCCATGAAGGACGTGGTCGCCGTCGAAATGTCAATCATGGACGTCTCATCGAAGCTGTCGAGCAGCGATGAGGGAAGCGGGTTGTGCATGGCGAGCGAGTGGTCACAGAACTGCGACAGGACATCCGGCCCGCTTTCGCTGTCAAACGACTCCCCGTTGCTCGTAAAGGACACATTGGCGGTGGTGAAAAACTCTGCCTGGTTGGGTAGAGAATAGTTGGTCATGTCATGAGCCTGGTTGAAGCTCGAGTGCAGAGGTTGCTTTTGCAGCGACAACGACCGCCATGATATTTGAGAAGACGGCGACTGGACGTGTTTCCGTTGCGAGGACTCGCTATTCACACCCAAAAAGCCCCAAAACTTCTCATCGATTGTGTCTAGCGTGCACGACTCTATGGTTACAGACGAGGCAGGAGGGGCGCCAGCAAAGAGGATGAGGTTAGGGGCCATTGGCTGTGCTCTAGGGTAGCCAGGAGTCCCAGAGAATACCGATAGGGCGGGCGTATGAAATGAATGGTTTCAACGGGGTATGCTAAGCCAAGCCAAGAATCACATGGCCTGGCGGGGGTGGGGTGTTTTTGTATTTTCCGCAGTTGTCCGTTGGGTTCGTCGGGTTCGTCGGGTTCGTCGTGTTGAGAGAGCGGTAGTGAAATGTATGTGCATGTATGTGTATGTATGTGTATGTGTATGTGTACGCGTGTATCCAGGCAAACGAGCCGCATATAGAGTTTCCGTGGTCAAAAGCCGAGGCAGGCAGTTCTCCACCCCACAACCGGCCCCACTAAAATGTCCCCAGAATCGACCCGCGCTGCACTGCGATAACGTGCCGAGGCGAATTGGCTGGCTGGCACCTGAGACTCAAGTAACCTTCAGCTCTAATAATTGTTTAAATCAACCGATTTCCCTTGTTCCTTCTTTCATCGTGTATGGCTTGAGATAACTGTCTGGATAGATGCTCCCTTCACCCTAACGACACTCAACTTTGTCATCAAGGAATAGCAACAATAACAATACCCTCTCCCTCCATTCCCTCCCCCCCCCCTCCCCTCTCATATAGCCGCCTCGGCAGAGACGCGCTGCCATGTCTGCCGTCTTTAACATCAAGGAGCACATCATTGATGCTGCCCACATACGCGAGTTCCACCGCGCAACCGCCAATTCCCAGGACGAAAAGCTAAAGCTGCACGTCAAGGAGTACATCCCCAAGGACAACCTCAACCCGCAAAAGGGCGACATCACTGTCATCGGCGGCCATGCCAACGGCTTCCCAAAGGTAAAGCCGACCCCTTTCCACCCATCTTCACACAAAGCGTTCGCAAACTGATTTGGGCCCTCGTCATCCAGGAGCTGTATGAACCCCTCTGGGAGGAGTTTTACCATGAGGCCAAGAGCCGGAATATTCGTATTCGTAGCATATTGATCGCCGATGCTGCATGGCAAGGCCAGAGTGGTATTCTAAACAGAGAATCTCTCGGAAATGATCGTACGGAAACCTCTTTTTTTCACTGCGAACAGTTATTTTATTTTTTATTTTACTAACCTTTGCCTTTTCTAGCGGGATGGCTGGACAATGCCCGGGATACCATCCACTTGATCAACACTCTCCGTCCGCCAACCCCCATCTTTGGCATTGGGCATTCCTTTGGAGCCAACACACTCACAAACGTCGCCTTGATGCACCCCCGGTTGCTGACTTCCCTGGTCCTACTCGACCCCGTCATCTCCCACTATGCTTCCAGCCCAGACAGCAAGATCGCCGGCCCTGCTGCTGCCAGCATCGTCCGCCGCGAGTTCTGGCCTTCCCGAAATGAGGCCGAGGCCGCCTTCAAGCGCAGCCGCTTCTACCAGTCCTGGGACCCCCGCGTCCTCGACCGGTGGGTCAAGTTTGGCATCACCGACGTGCCGGGCGAGGAGGCTGTCACTCTCACCACCACCAAGCACCAGGAGCTATTTACCTTCCTGCGGCCAAGCTGGGATGCCTATGCCGCCGACGGCAAGACCCTCATCCGCCCCGAGCTGATCCCGGACGTGGACCCGAGCCTCAACGAGAAGTGGCCCACGTACCCATACTACCGCTCCGAGGGCGCCAACACTCTTGCCCGCCTGCCCAATTTGAGACCTGACGTTCTCTACGTCTTCGGCGGGCAAAGCGACATTTCCCCCGAGTACCTGCAGGACGAAAAGATGGAATTGACTGGATCCGGAGTCGGTGGCAGCGGTGGCGCCAAGGCTGGCCGTGTGACAAAGGTCGTCGGTGACAAGTACGGCCACCTCATCCCTATGGAGAACCCCAAATTCTGCGCACAGGCGGCCGCTATATGGATCAAAACAGAGTTGGACAGGTGGTGGGCAGATGAGCGCCAGTATGAGGAGTGGACAAAGAAGTCCACCACCGAGAAGACAACCGTGTCCGACGACTGGTACAAGTACTTGGGCAAGGAAAAGAAGTCTAGTGGAAATCCCAAACCAAAGATTTAATGTTAGATACAAACTACCTATGTACATTTATCACAAGTCCATAGAAGCAAGGAAAATAGAACACGCCATTGATCAAGGGCAGAGTCCTCGAATATATATTCTCCGCTATACTATATTGACCAACTTGGCCAGATGTATGCTGGGGTTTCTGCTGCCTGTACCCTTCCTGGGACAGGTGGTAATATTGTTCCTCCATTCCTCCATTCCTCCACTCCCCAGTGCCTCAATCGGTTAAACAGCTTGTACCCTGCACTGTCCCCCTACTCTGCTACAAAACAAAGCAATACTCCCGCAATCGACTAGTTGTCTGAGCACACAAGGCCCATTCGAAGTAGCGTCATGACCCTACAGTTTAAATATAGTACATACTGTCACGCAAATTTTCATGAACCTGTCTGCCACCTCCCCCAACACTGGAGGCAGCCCCGGCAGTCATGACACTCTCCGTGTCACTGATGTCCGAATATTCGGGGCGATGTGCCCGAGCCCGAGTACAGACTATGTCGGCGTAGTATGCGGGTGGACAGATGCTGACAGCTTTGGTGGCACGGCCATAGAGGTAGCAAAGCTCGTGCGTAAACTTCTCGAGTTCGTTGGCTGCATTTTCCTTGTAGCGAGGCCGGAAAATCTCATCAAGTAGCACCGTGTAGTGTGCAGGACGTGCCGTACCCTTGATGGCTGAGTGGGCCGTCAGGAAGAAATCCCAGACCCTGGCTTGTGTGATGCCGCGGTCGACAACAGTGCCGTTCTGAATGTTTTGATGCCGTGGGAGGTTCTCGTCATTGGTGGGGTAAAATCGTGTTTGGTGGCGCTTCACCGAGACGACAATAGTGAGTCGAGGTGTGATTTTTGTTGACATTGCGGCACAGGCATCGCGTATCAGAGGCAACTCCTTTTCAAGAACCTGGGAAAACTGACCCTCCGAGACACCGTCGCGGAAGATGACAATGTTTTCGGGGAGAAAATTCTTGTTGTGCTTCTGCCACAGCCGGAGCCGAGATTTAAATGCCTCAACAAGTTGATCACCCAGCATCTCTTGCTTGGAACTTTGCTCCCACGAGATGGAAGGCCACTGTCCCATGTCACGATCAATGCTGGAGACTAGGCCGACCAGGCTGGGAATCTCATCACTTTTACCGGTTGGCATATTGGTGGGATGAGTGACGTCATAGCCAACAACCATGGTTCTACCATGCTTGGCGAGCTCAAGTTCTTCACTCAGTTTGTGGTTGACACCGCCGGCCTTGAGATTCCATTTGAGGGCAACATTGGCGAAATAGCCAGGGCTGCCTCCACCAAATAACTTGTCAGATCCTTGGACGCAGCTGGTGTGAATGCCATATATACAATCTCCTAGAAACTTAATCTTGTTGTAGACATCGGTGTCTTTGCTCCCCAGAATGATGAGGATGAATTCGATGCCATTTTTCTTGGCCCATTGGAAGAATTGGTCAAAATCTCCATCCAAGCCATCGATTTCAGACATCTGAACCGTGGGAGGCGTTTGCGGTGTCGTGTTAATATTGATTCCCATATTGTTCATGAACTTGGCAAACTTTTCAACCGTATCGCGGGGAACTGGCGTTGATCGATATGCAAGCACATTGAAAAAAGTCCAGCGGTTGATCTTGTTTCCGGGTTTGAAGACCTTGACGTCTCTGAGATTCCATGATGCGCTCTCGGGCTTCAAATTGTACGGCTCAGCAATTCTCTTCTGCATGTACGTGACATCAGGACAGGAAAGAACACGACCATTGACGACCAGGAGACGCTTGTCAACAGAAATTCCAAATGGATTGAGGGATCCGTCATCGAGACCCAGAGTTTCACGACCTTCATTGGAGATGGAGAAGGCGTTGGCGTAGGGCGAGCGGCAAGCAAAGTTGAGCATAGCGACAGTCTCATCAGCTAACAACTTCGCCTTGACGGACTGGCCGGGCTGGATTTCGATAAACTCGGCGGGAACATAGGTTGGCTTGTCAGCAGTGCCCAGGTTGAGGAGGGGGTAGTCTTCTAGAGTCACGCCGTATTCTGAGGAATGGCTCGTTAGCTTCATGAAAGGCAGGCACATAAGACAAACCGACTTACTTTCTTTGTAATAATCAAACACTGAAATGTAGTGGCCCTCTGCCCCATTCACTTCCATCCAAAATTGAACGTGCTTAGGCCCCGGAAACTCCCATTCTGGGTGGAATCGAGGGAGGTTCGTGATCGCCTTGGATCGACGAAGCTCAGACGACGCAGCGATACTATGAATGGCCCTTGGTCTGCGAATCTTCTTGCCACTGGAAAGAGTCATCTCGACCCAGACACGAGTCTTGGGCAGGAACTTGGAGAAAAGGCGCATCGTCTTCTTGCCTCGCTGATCAGTCTTCAGAACGGGATGGACACGGAGTTTGAGGAAAATTTCGTCCAGTCTCCCAGAAAGCTTGAAGACTCCATGTGTGATATTGGTATTGAGGAGTAAACGGCCAGTACCGAGTCGGGCAGACTGGAAAAACCCTCGGACAGCCTGGAGAGGCCGGCTCCTGGATGTGAGATCGGTAGTGATACCGCCGTCCTTGAATAGGAAAAATCGAGAGCTTCCAACGGCGCTGATGTCCGCATTGGACCTAGGGCCAAACCCGAAAATGACATTCAAAGCGTCAACAACTTCTGGGAATTTCGGAAACTTTTGTGTTTCGAGGGCTGGGTCTGGGGATGATGAAGTAATGTACTTCATCATATTGTCTACAGAAACCTCATTTGGACCGTGAAAGGCAACCTCAAATGTATCCAACTTCTCAGGGTTGTTTGGGGAAGGCATGGAGAGTGCCATTGGGTTGCTGGTGAACTTGATGTCGCGTAGCGAAACGAGCTGAGACTTGAACTCAGTAGCCATAACCAATGAAGGGTCGGCCTTGGACAGTTCGGCTAGGACCGCTTGAACCGCAAAATAGAGCTTGCGGCCCTTAACTTCCTTGGCCTGAGGCTTCACAGGTCCCTTAGACTTGCCCTGGCCCTTAGCCTGTTCCTCAGAGGGAACCTGGGTGACGGTCATGGTATACCGATAGAGGGTACCGAGTTTTATGGCGACTCGATAGTAGTTAGCCCAAAGCAGCACGGGGGTGCCATATGTACCGTAGGCTGGACGTTCGGGAAACCGATCTTGCGCTAGAGGAGAAGCCTTGGCTTTGGGTCCCATCTTAAGTTTTCCCATCCCAGAGACCAGTTGCTGCATCGCAGTTGTTTGCCCATTGACGATCTGGTCCTCGAGTGCGGCAACATCTGGGTCAACTTGGGGCTTGACGCCATCATAGCTGCAATGGTTAGTGATGAAGTTGAATAGAAGAGTTGTGAAAGCTTTCGCAAGACGTACCTGAAGAAAGGCGGATCCCGGCCGCCGCTTGAGAACCCACCCCGACCTCGGCCACGGCCACCGCGAGAGTCTCCACGAAAGTCTCCACGTCCACGCCCACGCTCAGGGCCGCTACCGCGTCCGGGACCGCCGAAGCCTCCTTGGAAACCTCGAGGCCTTCCACCGTCTCCACGGCTGCGACCTCTGGATTCGAATGGCCTACCGCCGCTGGCTTCGCCTTGGCCACCCTGGGGCTCGCTACCTCGCCCGGCCGAGTAACCACCACGACCTCCTCTATCACCGCCGCGAGTGCTGGGAGGGCCACCTCGACTTCCGCGCCCACGGCCACCACGTGGACCGCCTCCGCGAGGACCACCCCTACGGTCGCCACGGTCGCCACGGTCGCTTTTATCGGCCATGGAGAAACTGAGGAGGGCGTTGGGGTTAAGAACTGAAGAGAGAGAGAGAGAGAGAGAGAGAAGATAGGATAAGAGGAGGGTGTGATGAGCTGAACAATAGGTATATAAGTGAATAGAGGGCAAGTAAACGGCATAAAACAGCTATGAAGAGTGCAAAGCTGAAGGTGAAGAATGGCAGAAATAGATTTGGCGGCAGCGATTCAGCCAATCTTTCAGATGCGGAGCTGCACGAGGGGCTGCGGGAGCTGGCAGACAGGTGTGAAGGGGCTCAGTCGGCAGGTGAGCAAAATACAAAGAAAGAGCCTGACGGATGCCCCCAGGGCAAATCACCAAGGTAGCGACGTGACTGATGCTGCAAATGAAGCGTTTTGGTATTAGATTTGAAGCAAAGCTGGGAGATTCGCCCGCTCTCACCAAATGTGGAGTAGGTAGCTCCAAGGTTCGAGTGTGAAGCGGGAAGAGGTGGATAGCTTTGCGCAGAAGAATTTGGAGAGGAGGGTGGGGAACGACTTGGTGTTAGGATGAAAAGCTTCTCGCTAATGCAATACGTTAGTTATGCATTTGTTTGTTGATTTTCTACTTGGGTGCATTCTGCATTCTGGCGTGGTAGGCCTCTTGTAGCCTGACCCTTTCATTGAGGTCGCACATCCGGCGTCGGGCCGTATTTGGGGCCAACTCTTCTCGCAAAAGTGGATATATATATGTAGGCCGATGCATGGTCGCAATGAAGCTTGCTCCGGTGTGTCGACTGCCATTCTATATCCATGCTCCTGTTCTAGTTGAGGGCTGTTTTATGACTCTGCCTGTCCACGCAGCTGTACTGCGGGAAATGACCTCTGGTGCCGCCATTCAGTGTTTGTCGCCACAATATTTGCTTGAACAACGCTGGGCCACAACCCCCGCCTCCAGAATGCGACCCGCAAACGTCACCGTCGGGAGGCAAAGCATATGATCGGGAGACATGGAAAATTGCCCATCAACTCCCCTTGGTCAGTGATGCGATGCGCTGCACGGCGCTGCACCAAGCTCATCGGCGCCATGGGCAGTGAAGAGAGTAATTGGGAAAAATCTATCGGCGTCTCATTGATTCTCTCCAGTCATTCATGTGTGATAATTATGGTATGACCAAATGGGTGGTACAAGGCAGTGCAAAGGGCGTTTGTTTGTTGACTTAACAAAAGCGGCCAAAAATATCGAGATTGCCGAACAATAAATTAATGATTGTACGGCATAGTATACGAGAGAAGCAGATGAGTGTGGTAATTTTCTTTTTCTTTTTCTGGGTGTACGGTTTACTTCAAGTCAGTTCACCTGGGTATGCAACCATACGCATATCTATTTCTCATGAACATTGATGTTCTATTCGGAAACCTGGTTGGCCAACACCTTACCTGTGTGTTAGTATCCCAGGATTTCCACTTCGTATCACTATTTCTTTGTATGTTCTGATTAAGACATACGTTCAGCGTAGCGATATGTGACACAATTATTGACCAGCAATTTGGAGCCTTGTTCATTAAAAAGCCAATTGAATGAGTCGATTGCAACGAAACAAACATGTACATACTGAGAAAGTATAGAAAGAATCGTCTGGGCTGTCGTCTGGAACATGAATACTGTTGCGGCTTTTGGTTGAATCAAACTATTGCTCTCTTCCAAACATTATATAACCAGTACTCCCCGTTGGCACCCCAGATAGTAGTGTAGCGTCTTTGCTTCACGTTCAACCTCGCACTTTTTAGCTTTTGCTTCTTTGACAACTTGCAGATACTGCCATCATCAGTTGCCCACTCCGATTTGGAAACTGACATTATGTGTCGAGCTGAATTAGACTATCTTATCTGCCCTTGCTGTAACATATCCTGCCCAAGACAAAACGAGATACCTCCTCCTACGCTAGGGCGTTGCGAGGGTCATGTGGCAGCCAAGCGGGTTGTAAGTGATTGGGAGTGGTGCCAGTGGTGGAAAGAGAATAGGCCGAGCGAGTATCGAAACCGGAATCCTTTCTTGGTACCCACTTGCCCAAATGTGACTTACATATGCTACTATCGCACTATGGGAGATGTATGTCATCAGTGTTGGACTTATTGCCGCATGTTGGTGTAAGTGATCAGATCATGAACGAAAGAGCTCCCGAATTTCTGTGGTCAACAACTGACATTGTTATAGAGTTCGATATCCGAATGACAGCCAGAAAGGAGAACCTTGAACATTGTAGGGAGTTAGTGTAGGCTGCCTTGACGTCTCGTGCTGTGGTTTGATTTGGGAGTATAAATTGGCGTTGTGTTTCTAATTTGGTTCTCCCCTGCACCCAAGCATCCGCTACCTAGTCAAATACACAAACCATCAATAACAAACTCTGGATTTTAGTAATACGCACCATCTGCATTAGTTTCAACCATGTGTAAAGGAAACGTTAGTCGTTGGGATTGCATTTGTAAGAATCCCAGCTGTCCCATGCCTCAAGAATGGCCGGGAGGCCACGGGATCGAGGCGGTGAGTCCTATTAGGTATTGTGAAGTCTGGCTTAATTCGGAGCTGCACAGACGGGTAGGTAATACTATTAACCCGCCTTGCACAGAATGGAAGGCCAGGCTGAAATCTATGAGTGAGCTTTGTTGGCAATGCAAAGAAAATTGTAAGGACAAACAACCAAATAGCTGTTTTAAACCAGCAACAGGCAAAGACTGCCACCAAAAGGGTGGGGATAAATCGCCCAACGGGAATTATCAGCAACTGAAGGAAAATCAGCCACCGGGCGGCAAGAAAAAAGCAGCATACTAAAGTGGGGGGGGGGGGGTGTGGTAGTTAGTCTATGTCGTCACTATCTATTTTCAGGTGACCTCAGTCAGGACTGCCGACTTCCGCAAGTGCTACATTGAGGCGAGGCCTAGCTCTGCTCTGTTTAGTTCGCTTAATGAGAGCTGTACAGATTCGTTACATGCAATTATTCATCAGTGGTACAATGGAAATATTATAATAAATATGTTTTCCACGTGGAAGTATGACATGGACTTATATCGTAATTGTAGCCTCAGTGGTGAGAGCTAATAGTATGATACAAGCACTCAAATCTTGCCCTTTGAAGAGCCCTCGTTTGAAATAAACCTGGGGTGGTCTATAAATATATGGATATATATAAAGGCCCCTAGAAAATCAAGTTTGCCGGTGGACACGGCCTGTTACGGGGTAACGAGGCGGAATATCTCAGTCTCTATCCACCTTCCAATAGTGGAGCTGCTCTTGAAAGCCACAAACATCTACATTACGCTGGTTTACCCTGATGAGGTCAAGATTGACGAATTATTATAATATCAGAGAGTTTCGGACACAATTTTCAGGAGACAACCGTTATGGAGAGCATTGAAGTTTGATACACCAAGCCCGTAGGGTAGCTGGTCATGAGCTGGTCATGTTTTTTTTTCAACAACACCGATTGGGCGTGTTTTTGGGGGGAGATATCTAATGTAAGAGGATACAATTTCCTGGGAGAGTATTTACAAGATAAATTATATTATTCCCCCCCCCTGGTTATGGAGCAGGAGTCGAGCATAAAGCAGCCCGAATCATCATGGTCAGAGGTTGGTGTGTGACTTCCACCGAATACGGGAACACGCAGAGGGAACCTTGCAAAAATAGATGAACACTGCAACTATTAATTTCCATGATTCATATTAGTTCGTAGAAATAGATATTTCTCCGCAATGCTCCACCAATAGTTGAGGCATAATACAACACTTTGATGTTCCAATTGCAACATTGTTCTCTGCGAATATTTGATCATGATATTTGGAGAGTTATAAAGCAAGCTCCTTCTAATGTCCCAATATTTTGAACCTGGTGCTTTAAATGCCAAGCGTGATAAATTAGGTGCAAGCCTTTATGAGGCGACGTGTCCTGCTGTCGCGACTTTGAGAATGTCATCTTCTAAACCCGTGACATGGTGCACTTCAATACCGACACTCTTGATGGTACTGATGCCCGTATTTTGGCCGACAAACGTCTCTGGTTCCTGAACCCCAACATATACCGTAGTAATCCAAGACTTTTGACGCATAACCCGCTCTACACATGGGAGCTTGCCACTAAGGCGTTTAAAACACGGCTCGACAGTGGTGTAAAGTACATGTGACCCCTTGATCACGCTCGCTAGACCTTCTTCAGATGTGCCATGTTCCTCGGCTAGCTTGAGCAGACAGCACTCCTCGGCATGCGTGTTTCCAGGGAGCTCAAGGGTGTAGCCTTCTGCGATGACGGCGTTGTCGCTGAGCCGAACAATGAGGGCTCCCACTCGGAAGTTGGTTGGTTTTGGAGGGGAGTTTTTGGCCAACTCCAAGGCGCGCTGCATAGCAGCCTTATGATCTCCGGGTGCCCGTGATGCCATACGGATGATGATTGGTATTCTTTGAGCTGGATTTTGGTGGCAGGTGTTGGTATCGAAATAGTGGAATTGAGGGGCGAAGCCGTATCGCGACCTCTCCACTCACTTTTTTGAAGCTGATGCGCCAATTCCCCCGCTTGCCCACCAATTCGCACTCCCGCTATTAGTTAGGCACAAGCCATTTGCAAACCATTTTCCTCTCAGCCACATTGGACTGAGAAAAAATCCTATGATTTCCCGAATCCTGGTACACATTGACAAAGAGACCATATGTCAACGAGGATGGAATTTTGATTTCAGGCGCTTGGTTGTCGTCAAACCCCCACATTTTGTCATGAGGGATTGACCAGGCTCTCAATACTCGACTTGGAAGTTGAAGAGTTTTGATGTAGAAGTAAGTCTTCACCATGGCTGCATTATATGAGAATTTGAGAGACTCAATTCAAACAGAAATCAAGAAATATTGGGATGAGCAGCTTTGAATTTATCTTTTTCTTTTACTCTTGGTATTCTCTTCAGTGACGTATAGCCTCTTGAGTCGCATCATGAATCTGAGCTTCAGCCCCACATTTTGCCTGAGGCGCGTGTCGCAACGCGCTTTAGAGAGGTCCTCTCGCAACTGTGAACTCCCAACAATTTCCCTTGGACATCACCACCATTATCAAGATGTCGGACTACGAAGACTCCGTGGAGAACGAGCCCCCCACCATCGACCCTTACGAGGTCCTTGACATCGAGAAGACCGCGACCGCAGACCAGGTTAAATCGGCCTATCGCAAAGCTGCCCTTAAGAACCATCCAGGTTGGTTTTATCCCGAGCTTTTATATTCCAGGTTACGCTAACAGGTTTTGCAAATAGACAAGGTGCCCAGCGACCAAAAGGAAAAGGCACATGAGAAATTCCAGGAGATCGCGTTCGCATATGCTGTTCTATCCGATCCTGACCGTCGAAAGCGATATGATACTACCGGTTCGACTGCCGAGTCGATTGTGGACTCTGAGGGCTTTAACTGGAGCGATTATTACCGCGAGCAGTTCAAGGACTCAATCTCTGCAGATGCGATCCAGAAATTTGCCGAGAAATACAAGGGATCCGATGAGGAGAAGGATGATCTTCTGATTGCCTACGAGCAATGTGAAGGAGACATGGATCTAGTGTATGAGCATGTGATGCTGAGTGACGTGCTGGAGGACGACGAGCGATTCCGCAAAATCATCAATGAGGCGATCGACAGCAGCGATGTTCCTCGGTTCCCAGCATACGCTCGTGAGTCCAAGCAGCGACGGGCCGCCAGGGTCAAGAAGGCCAAGGCGGAAGCTGCAGAAGCCGAGGATTATGCAAAGGAGCTTGGAGTTCACGACAAGCTCTTTGGGGATAAGAAGGGTAAAAAGAAGAAGGGCAAGGGAAGCTCCGAAGACGACCTGGCTGCCCTCATCCAAAAGCGACAGCAGGACCGCTCCTCAGAAAACTTTCTGGATAAGCTGGCAGAAAAATATGGTGCCAAGGAGCCCAAGCCGAAGAAAGGAAAGAAGAGACAAATGGAGGAAGAGCCTTCGGAAGAAGCGTTTCAAGCTGCCGCGGCACGCTTAAAAGGCTCAAAGAAATCGAAACGCAATTGAGCTTCAAGTTTGAGGGAGCAAATGGTTTAGGGTGGAATTATATGACATCTTGGAGTACGGGTTACGACTATAAGCGAATTAAAGTCTGATAGACAAGAGGCTCATCAGTTAATATATTTTTATGATCTTGACACACCTATTGCGGCCTGTTCTCTAGCATTCATTTTTAAAAATCTTGTCTACATCGCCGTATATAAACGCCTGTAGGGCAATGATAGCTTGTGATGCGGGGTGTGATGGTGGGGCCTCAGTGCTATAGCGACTGCCTCGTCGGCTGCTGCGCAATCGTGCACATGGAACCTGCACTCACATGTACGACAGGTCTGCACGCCCACAACGACGGCATCTCAACACGGAGGCGCAGTTGATGATGTTCAGTTGGCTGAGGAGGGCGTGCCTACAATGAAGATGCCATGACCGACCCAGCCAAACCTCCCATATACCCTCGTTATTGCTTTCACCTTGCGCCAACCGTAAACACCTGGTGCTTTCTGCATGCCACTGATGTGCATGACTTGGATCAACACGAAGGCTTCGAAGGTGACGCGACGGTGACCAAATCCCCCTCCCCAAGGGCCCTAGCTAACTATACGCAAGGTGAAAACTTTTTCTTTTACAAGAATTTGCCGATCAAATGGGTTCGGGTTGTTGGGGTGGTCGTCGCGATTGATGAGTTCTACGGCCGACGCGTTTACACCGTGGATGATAGCTCGGGCGCATGCATCGAATGCACCGTCACGACGCCAACAACTAAAGAGGCTCATGCGAAAGAGGAGGATACAGATGTTACCCACAAGACGGAGTCCGCCAACAACCGAGGAATTACTAGCGCGCTGGACCTTCAAGTCGGTAATGTTATTGACGTTAAGGGGGGGATATCAATATTCAGAGACGAAAAGCAAATCAACATTGAGAAGGTGACCACGCTGCGATGCACCGCTCAGGAGGTGGCTCTTTGGGGAAAGAGGATCAAGTTTAGGGCGGACATTTTGGATAAACCATGGGTGCTGTGGGACCGGGATGTCCGCAGATGCCGCCGTGAGGCTGAGCATAGTGAGGAAAAGGCTGAGAGGAAGCGGCGGCGACTCAAAGCTATGATTGAGGGACAAAGCTCGAAAGAACCGATGAATGAGTCGCAGGAGCAAGCAAAACAGAAGATTAGCAGCAGCAGTAGCAAGGGGCCATCAAGGAGCAACACAAGGAGTCTTGATCTCAGGCAGATTCTTCGGCATGGCGGGGAGGGCAAATATGATGCTTTGGGTTTGTAAGTTTACACTAGCGACTAGAGGCTTGTCAGTGGCATGGCGTGGGCAGCTGGAGGTCTGGACTCCTACTTTGGACGCGTCATAAAACAAAGGCAATTGTTCAAACCATGGGGCAAAGATGCATTGTGCCATGTTCTGGAATGCAATTCCCGTTGACCACAACATGTTCTGCGTCATGGCTTCTCAAGTCGTGAAAAACAAGGACATGGGCCGGGATGCCTTTCCCCGCATTCCTAGTCTCAGCGTGCAAGACGAGACAGGAGTAAACCAAGACGGTCACCTGAAAGTGATTGTCTCATGTCGTGCAACTACGCTGCTGAAGTGGTGTGAAGTCGCTGCGGCTGAGAGACAAGACGGACGCGTAGGAATCAACATTAACTGAAGGTGGT
This sequence comes from Calonectria henricotiae, assembly GCA_020623695.1. Classification (NCBI taxonomy): domain Eukaryota; kingdom Fungi; phylum Ascomycota; class Sordariomycetes; order Hypocreales; family Nectriaceae; genus Calonectria; species Calonectria henricotiae. The sequence continues at coordinate 105,272 of JAHVYB010000104.1, read as the reverse complement.
ACTTCATCATGTCAGGTGCTGGGATTTTACACAAATAACTTAATAACTAGTACGAAGAAAACAAAAGAAAGGGATATCGATATCACCTGAGCAAATTAAGGCTCAGAGCCCGAAAAAAACAAATACATAGAAATGAATTTATGCATGGAAGAAAAGAATAAATATAATCGAGAAAGAAAAAAAAGGAAACCTGTACGATACAGAGAAGAAGAAGAAGAAGAAGAAAAAGAAAAAGAAAATAAATAGATTCAACATCGGCATCGTTAACCCAACGCCAAATGCAACGGCGAGTTTCGAATTGGTGGTGAGCATCTCAGCAGGTGTGATTCCAACTGTCGATTCGCCAACCTGACATGGCAATGTAATTTGCGATATCCACCCGGGCTGGACGTGGCGGACCCAGTATTTTGGACGACGCCATTGCTGCTGGACGCACCAATAGTCCGGGAGCTAACGTGGATAGCAGGATCCCAACGTCGACTCCTTGCCCCTGAGAGGCTTCAGGCTGAGTGGCCGATGCCCTTTCCGTCCTGGCGCCAGGACATATTTCTTGCCCTGACATAAGTTAGTGCGGCAAGGCCTATCAGCGTCTGTATGTGAGACGCCATATTGTAATGTGGAAAGTGATCTGGATGAAGACGAACGCCCCATTTACTGGCCGCTCTGGGCAAAACACAGCTCGATCACTGCGACGGGCCTGACCCGGGCAGAAGGCTGCGTGCTCTGGCTGCTTCACACACACCCACCAGCGCCACTCTCGACAATCCGCCCCTCCACGACCATTCTTGCTGCATCACCTGCTTGTTCCATCGGCATCGGCATCGGAGACCTGGACCATCAAATCGACCCCCCCCATCGCCCTAGCGAGCATCGTTAAACCTCGCCCTGCGGCAATTCTGTCAGTGCCATCTCAGTCGTGCAGCACAGTGGGACTGGGGTCTGGTGGAGCTATTTGCTTTTGGACAGAGTCTCGATCCAGAACTAGCCCAGGTAAGGATGTGAGCGCTCCCTTCCGTACCCCGAGACATGTTCATTTTTTCTCGACGCGGCGCTCCCCTAGCGGCGCTCAGCTCGTGGACTTGCAACTAGTTGAACGGCTGTGAATGCCACTTCAGCCTAAAGCTGGACCCCTGGGCGCCCGAAACTATTTCAACAATGGAGCCCCCTACTCAAGACATGATATCCCACAAGAGAGTCTTTGTCAGTCTCGTCGGTGTTCAGCTTGTCCTTGCACATATCGCTGTGGAGGATCTCGAATTGATATCGCCATAATGAAATCCAACGTGCTTCCAGTCTGGCTGCTATGGCTAACCCAGGCCCAGGGTTTGACCATCCCTCAGGCGGCTGAGCTGCCTAACGTTGGCCGTTCCCACGACGAGTATAAGCGTGGAGAAGCTGAACAGTCGGATTATATGACGAGTTATGCCATAGACGACATCATTCCCGCCACAGAGACGCTCAAGGTCACTACCAGCACTGTTCCAACGGCGGCTGTTGTGATCCCTCCCAAGCTGTCTGATGTAGAGCCCCAAACCACCGGCTTTATTGTCACCGAAATCGACGCTTCTGGCGAGAAGACACAAGGTCCTCTCTTGACCAAGCATATCCCAAAACCAACATCATTGCTCCAGCCTGAGCCCCAGACCACCAGTTCCACGAAGAAGGCCCAGGAAACCAAGTCCCTGGTTAAAATGGCAGTCGACAAGGCTAAAAGCATGATGGGCGACAATCCCCTGTTTGCCAGGCAAGATGCCAACATATTTGCCAGCCCCATTTCTACATCTGCCCCCCCTTCTATGTTCGTGTCGAGAAGAGATCACCCGGTTCCCCAGGTCAACATCACCAAGAATGGACCTGTTGGTACCAACAAGTTTTACGACAACTTCTTCCTCGGCAAGCAGACCAGCCCAACATACACCTATCCCTTTTCAGTTACCTGGGCTGCTGGACTGGGTGCTGCTGCCAGCTGGGGTCTCGCAATCTCTCACATCGAGGCCAAGCAGCGGACGTATGGAGATGTGAGGTTCAACAATGCCGTGAGCTGGTACATCAACCCACTGGGAATTCAATCTGTCATCATCTCCGCCAAGGAGCTGGGTAGCAACACTGTTCTTGAGATGGACTCTCTCACAGCTTTCTCTGGTCGAGTAAACTTGAAGAAGGACAAGAGCTCCTCGCCCGCCATTCAGTTTCCCCTGGTACAAGGCATGCCTTATATTACGGCCCAGTTCAACGGCGCCACTCCCATGATCCAGACTGGCGTTTACTTCAAGAGCATGACCAAAGTAACAAAGGAGATTAAGACTGGCGTTACCAAGTACACCTTTGCACTCGAGGACGGTACCACTTGGCGCCTGTATGCCTACAAAACCAAGGGTGATGCACTGAGCCTCACGCTCACCAACAACGGCCTGGCCCAATCATCTAAGCCCTTCTATGGTGTTATTCAGGTCACCAAGGATCCCAAGACCACTGGTTCTGAGGCCCTACTTGACAACGGTGCTGGCATTTACCCTACCACCGTCCAGCTTGCCGGTTCAGTGTCTGGAAAGCAGGGTACCTACAGCTTCAAGTTTATCCGTGCTGGTCACCCCAGCGGAAACATTTACATGTATGCGCTCCCTCACCACGTGTCGTCCTTCGATTCCGATACCAAGAGCCGCACCAAGACCCTCCAATTGCAATCCCAGACTAAGGGAATGGCCACACTGGTTCTGGGCTCTCTCTGGACTATGGTGGAGCCCAACATGCCAACTGGCATGGGCTTGGACCCTTGGACCCCCAGCAAGGGGGGCGTGAAGAAGCTATCCACCAAGGCTATTGCTTCTATCAAGGCCGTTGCCCAAGTTGAAATCTCTCAAGATATGGTTGCGCAAACGAACCTCGACTCGATGTACTTTAGTGGAAAGGTAGGGGTTTCTAAACAGAGTGTTGAAAGAATTACCCTGGCTAACACGTTGCTAGGCCCTGGCCAAATTCGGCCAGATTGTCTATGTTCTTCAGGACATCCTTGGCGAGAAGACACTCGCCCAAGCTGGACTCGACAAACTCAAGACTGCTTTTGCCACTTTTGTCACTAACAAGCAAAAGTATCCCTTGGTCTACGATGGTATATTGCCCACAGTATGAATATGATGCTTGATGATGTTTGCTAATCGTCGAAGCTGTTTGGGGTGGGCTTGTCTCGTCGGCTTCTTACACAACAGGAGATTCTGCCGCTGATTTTGGCAACTCTTACTACAACGATCACCACTTTCACTATGGTTACCACATTTTGACTGCCGCCTATATCGCTTATTACGACAAGACATGGCTTGCTGCCAACCGGGACTGGGTGAACTCTCTGATTCGAGACTACGCCAACCCCAGCACCGCCGACCCATACTTTCCTCAGTTCCGAAGCTTCGACTGGTACCATGGCCATAGCTGGGCTCATGGATTGTACGACTCTTGGGATGGCAAGGTAAGCTTTTATCTGGGAACTAGAGAGACGTTGATCTTAGCTCACACATCGACAGGACCAGGAATCAAGCTCTGAGGATGCCATGTCCGCCTATGCCATTAAGATCTGGGGCCAAGTCATCAAGGATCAAAACATGATTGCTCGGTAAGTTTGCGCGGACAGAGATGTTGAGCTGAACAGCAGAATTCTGACAGACGCATTAGGGGCAACCTGCAGCTGGCTATTCAGGCACGCAGCTTCCAGAACTACTACCTCTACACCAGCGACAACAAGGTGCAACCCAGCAACTTTATCGGAAACAAGGTTGCTGGTATTCTTTTTGAGAACAAGATCGACCACACAACATACTTTTCCCCCGATATCGAGGCTATTCAAGGTATTCACATGCTTCCAATTATTGCGCCGTCCGCGTATACTAGGTCGAGCACCTTTGTCACCCAGGAGTGGAACACGTTCTTTGCCAACGGCAAAATTGACCAGATCAACAATGCCTGGAGGAGCGTCATCTACGCCAACTATGCTCAGGTCAACCCTACCCTGGCCTGGAACTACTTCAACTCGTCATCATTCAACACTGATTACATTGATGGCGGAGCTTCGCAGACGTGGTACATGACGTACGCCGCAGGTGAGCCGCAGCATGCCCTTTGACCGTTAGCTTGAAAAAAAAAAAGTGTACTGACAATGGCAAATAGCCCTGGGTGGCATTTAAGCGAACCCGACGAACCCATGGCGGAGCGAGGCGGCTGAATTGCTATTGCGGCTTTGCCTTCTCTCCACAGGAACGAGTTAGCTGAAGTGCGCGGCAGCAGCCACCGCAATCTACATCCTTACCTGGATATCTCACATTTAGTTATATCGCTAGCGGCATTTCTGTTTTGAGCACCCGCCGTCAGCGCTGGTGCATGTAAGAGCAACAGAGAGAGGCTAGAGGAGCAGACGACACGTATTGGTGCAATATCTTGGCACCCTATTTTATTTTGTGCATGAAAGAGAGGCGGTGGTTTTGCTAGAGTGAGATGGAACTAACTCTTTTACGGGCGTTTTAATGGGAGACTGGATATTACTGACCGACCTTCGATTCAATCTCACCTATCATTGGTGTGTTTCCTTGGGTCATACATTGTACACTATCTACGCTAATCGCTACTACAATGGCGATCACTTTTAGTTTCCTTACGATAGTTGATTTATAAAAGCTTGAGTCTGTGGGAAATTGACACGGTATTGAGGCGAAGTTGAACTATAACTAGGTGAAATGGTTGCCAGACCTTCCCTAGTGGGCAGGTGTGGGCAGGTGGCTTGTACGGAGGTTGATACTTGACGGAGTGTTAGCTCGCCCCGCCCAGACAAGGGGTGATTTTGTGTATATTCCTTGATGGTAAGGGTATTGAATCTAGGGAGATGAGCGTAAATATTAAATATTAAATATTAAAAATGATCCAAGAAATAAATCAAGACGATACCAGTTTTATGAAGTCATTTAAAACTCTTTCCATCTATTTATTTTGTAATAAACAAACCAAACAATACTATATGTAATCTCTAATACATTAAACCCTATTAACAGTGACTAATTGGCCAAGCTAATAATACTTCAAGCATCAACCTCGGTAAAACAACACTTGTCGTGGAGATTGCGCATTGGCCGGCGTCTTGGCACGGTCGGGCAGTGCTGCTGGGATGGAACTGATGCTCTTCAGGATGATTTGTGTGGGACGCGTTTATCCGAGGCAAAACACCGGTGTTTCCGGGGCTCACATTGGAGAAGGAAAAAAAAAAAAAAGAGGACTACACAATGACAATGACAAGTTGACCTCCTCCCCCCCCCAAAAACAAAAAAAAAAAAAATACAGGATAACGGGAAGGGTGAGAGGGCGGGTGTGGAGGTAGGGGGTGTAGAGGTGTTGGGCCAACCATGGAGCCAGGGTGACATGATGACTGGTGAGGCAATCGGGGTGGGCATTGCCACGGCAGGGTGACGGTTTTTTTTCTCTTTTGGCGAAAGCGACAGTGACAGTGACAGACTGAACAGTTGAAAAGATCGGCGTCAGGGTTCTGCGGCGATTGCCAAGGCAGGGCAAAGAGTGAGGCACAAGGGCACTGCCCCTGAGACTACACCGTTGTAGGATTGGCTGTGTCTGCCAAGGCTGAACCCTGTCTATTGGTGGAGCGGGAATGAGATTCGAGGAGAGTTACGGATTACGCGGACACGTATCTGTCGGCGAATTCAGCGATCGACGGGACATGTAGAGGATAACGATGACCGTGTATGTCTGAGTTTGCCTGGCTTATGGAGGCCAGCGACAGAGTTGGACCTTACAGTGCGCGTAATGGATATTTTAGTGTTGGCGCCGCCCGTCAAACTTTACCCTGAACCCAATGAGATGGGTCGGTAATTAGTTTGTCCGCATTGGGAGTGTTGATGCGAGAGTCAAGCGCCTACTCCGGATGATGCGGTGAACGCTTGGTCGTCGTCATCCTGGCCTGGCGTTCTTTTTGGCTGATGCGAGGTGGTTCCCCGAGGGAGAGGAGGCAGCGAGCCCCGAACAGCGAGCCCCGAACAGCGCTTTGTATTTTATTTGCGACCGAGGTGGGTGCGTGACGAGACTGCGTGCGCAAGCAAACGCGGCAGGAGGTGGTGGTAGGTACTTGAGACGCAGCGCGAGACGCAGCGTGAGACGCAGCAGCACAGCGAAGGTGATGCAGAAAAGCAATGCGCTAAGCGAGAGGCGTCTCTTTCTTTCTCTCTCCCTCCCTGCTGCGGGCGGATTCAGCGGACGCGCTGATGAAATCTCGCATGACGGTGGACCGTTTCAACCTTTTTGCGAACGCGCGCGTTGATCGATCGGTGCGATGACGAAATTGTGGGTACACCGGAGCATGCCACGGACCGTGTTCAGGGGAGCTACAGCATCAGTAAAGCAGTTGATTGCTAGATTTGAAGAAACAAGCTTTTGGAAGCCGCTGCGGCCAAGGAAGATTTCAAGACAGGATAGATGGGACAGACAGGGGGAGGCGGCACACCTAAACGAGCCTTGGACGTCAAAATTGAAGCAGAAACAAGGCCGCCCGAAGTGGTGCTGCCTACCCCTAACCCGGGAAGCTTGTTAGAGCCTGTCCGCAACTAAGCCACCGCCCTGTCTCTGCTGGCTGTCTTGGCCAAGAGGCCCAGCCTCTGGCCTCCTCGCCCCCTGTCACCCAATTGGCGCGCACCTGGCTCTCACTGAGGGGACCTGACTGGTCAGCTCCGTTTGCGTCTACCTTAAACCAGATCAGCGGCACGCAAAGGATTTTCTCCTCCCTATCGCTCATGGCCTCGCCTTTTTCGGCGGGGCAACGCCAGTGCGGAAAGCAAAGGGGGGCTGAACCGAAGTGACAAACTGGTGCGTAAATTGCTTCTGCGAGCTGTTGGGCGGTCCCATTTCCTGCCCTGCCCTGCCCTGACCAGCCCAAGGACCCTCTTCCGTGCGGAGCGTGGGAAAACCGAGCCCTGAGCTCCCTTTTGCCGGAGGGGGACGAACCGGAGAGGCTTTGCGCTGAGAAGAGGCGATGTAAGCGGTGTCCATTGGCCCAGCGACCTCTGCGGCCGTGTACGTGATACTTGACGGTTTCATCCAGTGGACCGCCTGTGCGGGGAATGGTGCAGCGAATGGTGCAGCGAGCGCCGAGCGATGCATCGAGCGGAGTGCATGGCTGCGCAGAGTCGTTGCATAATCCTTGCATGCAGCAGCACCAGCAGCACAAAAACGCCCTTTACGTATCGCACGGTGCTTCAGGTTGTCCTGTCGGAGTGTCGGAGGCACGAGTCCACTGCCATGGCAACTGATTTTTGCAGCCCACTGTTGGCTGGTTTTTAGGTAAGGGTGTCTTGGCTTTGTAGCTCGCGGGTTTAGGCCCACGTTCCGCTGCCACATCAGTGACATACACTGTGGAGAGGCCTCCAAAACCTCCCTCTCCTTGACCACGCTCTTTCTCCCCTTTCAAACCCAGCGACGGTTGGATTCCAGATTTCAACGACGGGCTGTGTAGCGCAAGGCATTTAGATGCTTCCGCAACCACCAACCACATCATCCTCTTGAACCACGCTCCTAAAGACTTCTTCTGCACTTCTATTTTTCCCTCTCCTTTGCCGCCCCCAATTGCTCCCACACTTCTTCCCCTCATCCTCCCGGCGAGAATCACGAGAAGGCTTCTTCATTTGACCCTGATTTGCATTTTTCACCCCCCGTCTCAGTGCCCGTCTCAGTGCCCGAAGAGGATCGTCACCATTATCGTCATTGCACCTCATTCGCGCCGCGGCATCATCTCAGTACCAGTCCCCGCCCCCTCGTGCTTGGCTTTGAGGCGAAAGAAGGTCGCAGCTTCATCTGTCAACAACTATGGTCTGTAAGTAATCACTAAGCTTTTCTTCTACCATCTTGGCATCTTCTAGACTGGAGATTGCCCCCAATCTGTCCCACCTCTTCCATCACAAGTCGAGATTAGCTTCATCGACCACGCCACACCTCCCAAAACTCTGCCTCCCGGGGCCTTCCCTTTGGGTACCACCCTGCGCAGCCCTCCCCCAGAAGTTCAAGACAATTACATTGGGTCTGCTGGGTCTCGTACGCACCCACACCGGACTCCGAGAGAAGCGCGTGAGTAATCGAGGACGAGAATGGGCCAAGCCCACTAGCTGCTAAGCTTGTTTTGGTGCCCAGCACCAATTTGCTCTCGCCATCCTTACTCCCTCTCTACTAGCTGTGCGAGCTAGCTTTGCTCAAGAACCCGCTATCTTGTCTTTGTTCCCTTCCCTTGTCACTTGATCCATTCCTCTCTCTTCCGCCATCTTCACTTCCATCATACATATTCAACCACCATTCGCCTCCCGCCCCCAAGCCGGAACACCCCCAGCATTCCCGAAACATTGTCCCTGCCGAGCGCAGACATTGAAACGAGAAGCACAAGAGACACGCCTCTTTATTCCGGCTTGCCCACCCTCCACTAAAGCCTTGTTCGCCTTGATTCGTCTATTCGTTCGCGCCGACCCTTGTCTTCGACACATCGCTCTGCTCGGACTTCCATCACGCGCTCTTAGATTTGTCCAAAAGCTGACCATGCCGGCGCCTTGATTTGCTTTACCCACAGCTCATCCATCTTTCAATCACAAAATCAGACGTTCAATGTCGGGAAAATCCTATCTCCCGGACGAGTCCGCGCCGCTGCTTAACGGCAACGGCGAGGCCTCAGCCCCCTCGCATAATGGCTTCGGCCACAACGGCAACGGCAACGGCCACTTCCATGTGCGTCGCGGCAGCGGCGCTATGATGTTTCTTTTCGACTCGAAGAATACCCCCGGCCTAGAGAACGAGAATGTGGTCCTCAGGAGCCTTGCCTACACCTGGCACATTACAAAAGTGACTTTGTTAAGCAGTACGTTTTGCGCGGCCCCCAAAATATCGGCATCGGCTTCTGGAAACAATACAGATCCTGGTCGTTGATGCATCAACTAAAAACCAATACTAACCGCTCCCGGCCGTCTGCAGACTATGTAAACTTCCTTCTTTTCATGGTGCCTCTCGGTATCATTGCCGGTCAACTGGGATGGAACCCGACAGTCGTCTTTACATTGAACTTCTTCGCCATTATTCCGCTCGCCGCCGTTTTGTCATTTGCGACCGAGGAGATTTCGCTCAAATTGGGTGAGACCATGGGTGGTCTGCTCAATGCGACCTTCGGAAATGCTGTTGAATTGATTGTACGCCTCAAATTTGCATCCATACTTCCATTTAAAGATGGTAAATATGATTGAAAAAAGAAAAAACTAACGGGTTTTCAGGTTTCGATTGTTGCGCTCATGGATGGTCAGATTGAAGTTGTCCAAGCATCTATGCTCGGATCTATCCTATCTAACTTGCTCTTGGTTATGGGAATGTGCTTCCTCTTTGGCGGTCTCATCCACCGCGGCGAGTCTGGTAACGGCCGCGAGCAAAGCTTCGCTTCCGCGACTGCTCAGACCACCTGCTCGATGATGACTCTCTCGTCTGCCTCTCTCGTCCTCCCTGCTGCTGTATGTTTGCTTCTTATCTGACTCTCCAAACTTGGATTCAGCGCTAACACTTTTGCCAGCTTTACGCTGTCCTGGACCGGAGCGACGCCAACCCCGATGAGAAGAGCAAGAGCATCCTCACCCTTTCGAGAGGAACCTCCATCATCCTTCTCCTTCTCTACGTTTTGTACTTGGTCTTCCAGCTTCGCACCCACAGCAACCTCTTCGATGCCGAGAACCAACAAGAAACCCACGAAAACGCCGAGCCCGAGGAGCCCACCATGGGTCCTGTTGCCGCCGGAGCAGTCCTCGTCGTTACCACTCTTCTCGTCGCCGTTTGCGCCGAGTATCTGGTCGGAAGCATTGATTCGTTAGTCGCCAGCTCTGGAATTAGCAAGGCTTTCATCGGTCTCATTCTCATTCCCATCGTGGGCAACGCTGCTGAACATGTGACGGCTGTGGTGGTTGCGGTCCGAGACAAGATGGACCTTGCCATGGGTGTTGCTATTGGCTCCAGCATTCAGATCGCATTGCTTGTTACTCCTTTCCTCGTCATTGTCGGCTGGATAATTGGAAAGGACATGACCCTTCACTTTGAGACTTGTAAGTTGCTTGCACGAGCTTGCATGCGCTACGATGCTAACGTCATGACCAGTCCAAACCGTTGCTTTTGCTGCCTCGGTTCTCGTCGTTACCTACACGGTCCAGGACGGCAAGTCGAACTACCTCGAGGGTGCCATGCTCCTCGGTCTCTATTTCATTATTGCCTTGGCCTTTTACGTCACCCCTGCAGGTGTTATGGACACAATATTCTAGTCTAAACGCTACTTTTTCCTTGTCTGTTTTAATGTTTTATATCCCGCGAGAAACCGCAAGGCCTATGTCGATATAGGTTATTTGATGGGAGCCTGGATGAGTGCGCTTCTTCGTTTTGACTGAAGATTCTTTAGTGACGAGCCCTTGAAAAAGGGGCTTGTATTTGGTAGTTGGATTTGGTTCTGTTTCTGTACGAGTATTAGGCGTGGTTGGTTAACCTTGGGCTTGATTGATTTTGGCAATGGGATTAGCCAGGAAGCACCAGGAAATGGATTCTTCGCACGCAAAGTGGCGAACTAGGGAAAGTGGCCAATGCCGTTTGCTAACTGTTTTGCCTACTTTTCGATTGAGTAAAGGGGTAAAAAAAAACTATTTCTTTCTTTATTGTCAGTGTCCAGCCGTCCGGCTTTTCTTTGTACATTTGCGCTATTTGATAGGGTTTGGCGATGAGAGAGGGTGGACTAGGAGTCTCAGAACGATGCCGTTGCCAACGTATCCAAGGCTGGGCCAGATTGGTTGGCTGCCCTACTCGATAGTTTCTTTGAATCTGATTGATTATTGCACGAAGATCTTGATACATGATCTTGATACATGATCTTGACATTGATGTTATGACTTGTGAAACATGAATATATGGGGGGAGGGAGTTACGACGCGGAAATACCAGATCAGAGTATCAGATGGGAGATGGTGACATTCACCATTTAACGGACATGGCTGTCGATACAAACTGGTCTCTCGTAGACACAACTTTGCCAATAAATTGGCGATTGTCGAGAACCCATCATCGATATCCCCTCCAGTTCGGCCAAACTAGAATTCAGCCCTGTTTGTCTAAGTGATTCCAGCCCAGCCCAGCCCAGCCCAGCCTTGATACAGATGATAGTTTCCCTGTCCGAGTACTGCATTCTAGAAAGGGGATAAAATTGGAGACTATAAATGCAGAAGGGGACACCCAATCTCAATAATTGTAACGGCAGTGGGGATTTAATTAGACGGATTTTACCAAGGACCCCGACGAAATGTTCAAGCCGCGAGGCCGCTCTCCATGAATCTCTCTCGGCGGTGAACCCACTACCCACTCCTCCCTAGATCCATGAGTATCAATCGAATACATGTCAAACGAGGGGCGACGTAAGGGCTTCGTGGCTTGGGGAGAGATGGCCCGCATGGCAATTGTTTGGAGTGTATCCGTATGGGAAATAGAAACGAACCCACAAGTATGTATGGCCCATTACATACAACTTGCGGTCCAATTTGCGAAGAACAGTGGGATATACAGTGGCACTGTCTAGGGGGCGATGTCTCATCTTTGATGGTTTTGTATATTAAAGTGTACGATTTTGCCAGGTCCGTTTTTAACGAATACACATGTATATCCCAAACTTCTATTCTCGACCGAGACCCCCATTGTTGACCACCCACCCGTGTGCCAGGCAAGGATAACCCCGTCCCACAGGACACACTTCGATTAGAACCGTCCTCGCTCGGTGTTGCCATTTCCGATATTGTAGAATGGGCCGTGCCATATTGGTAGCCATGCTGACAAGGATGGATGGAATTGGCCAAAAAGTTGATAAATGAGGAGGGGGGTATCCTAACCTGCCGAGCAGTAGTAACCCGGTCCCAAGACAAGACACGAAATTGTTGGCGCTTTGAGCATGGGTTTTAAACGAAAGAGGGTGCGGGTGCGGGTGCGGGTGCAGGTGCAGGTGGTTTGAAATTGCTCTTGATTGCATCAAGCTTAGAACAGCGGCCACATGTTTTCGTCTTTGATTATAGCCATAAAAGCGTCATTGTCTATTTTTGATGTGATAGATATCTGACTACATGTCCTTCGTTCCCCAAATATTCAAATGGAACGCTTGGTGAACCATACAAAGGGTGTTTACTTTGTAGCTAGACAAGGCAAGGCATGACAAAGTCGGGCGTGATAGTATAAAAAAAAATGAGAACTTTTGTGATGAAATATGCCGAGAGGGTGGAGGGAGTTCACAGCAATGTCTATCTATTATATCGTGGGCTTGGACATGGGGGTAATGATGCCCTGCTTCATCAAGACGCGAGGCTTGGTGGTGTCCTGGAATGTCTCCTTGGTCTGCCATTCGGGTCCCACGGGCAAACGCAGCGAACGCTCGTACTGCTCGCGGGACTCGAAGGGGTGAGGAAGCTGGGAGGCGAGGTAGCGGTGGTTCTGGTAGAGAAATGTTAGCAATCATGATGACTGTCAAGTGACATTTACGGGGAGGCTTTGTTGTGCTTACCTTCTTGACCTGCTTCTCATTGACAATAACCTTGTCCAGCTTGGCGTCCTGGCGGTTCTTCTTCTTGATACCCTCAACCTTGGTCAGGAAACGGCCTTGGTGGCGCTTCTTCTCGCGGTTGCTGACGCCATCGCCAACCCACGAGCCCCAACCTGGCAGAGTGTTGTCGATGACCTTGTCGTCATCGGCCTCGGCAATATCCTCCTTCTCGCGTTCAAACTCGCCCACAACGTCCTCGCCAGCAAAGGCACGTGCCACCATTTCCTGGTCACGAATGGCCAAGGGAAGATGCTGGTCCGTCTCCGATGCATCCGAGTCATCGTCGTTGTGGGCAGTGCCATTCGCTGCCTTGGACTTTGACTTTGCCTTGCTGGGTCGAGAGGCGATAATCACGTTGGAAGTGAGATCAAGATCCTCGATGTGTGCACTTTGCCCCTTCTTGGACTTGCGCCGGGACTCTCCACGGGACCATGCGCCTGCGGTTGAGCTGCCGACAGCCTCGGATAGCTCTGGAGCTGCGGCCTTGGCCACGGCAGAGTTTGTGGCAATGGTGACTTCGACATCTTCATCGTCCTCGTCAGATCTGCGCTTCCTGGAGCTTCGCGAGGCAGTCTCAAATGTAGGTGCAAATGGTTTGCCCTCAGCGGCACCATACTGTCGACGACCCACCTCCTCATTTTCTTCGGCTTCGGAGACCTCGGCGTCATCACCATCGAGCTCCCGCTTAATCTGCTTGATGAGCGCATCGTTGGCTTCCTTCTTTGCCGCCTCAGCTTTTTGCATAAACTTCATCTGCATCAGCTTGGACTGGGGCTCGTCGTCGTACTCCTCCAACTCCTTAATCTGTCGCCGTAATGTCGCATCGCCTTCGTCCGAGTCGCTGTCCGAGGTAGAGTCGTCATCTGATTCACCGGCTCGGCCCTCTTTCCTTCGTCGTAGCTCTTCATCCTTGCGCGCCATCTCTGTGAGGCCGGCACGGAAGTCATCGTCCCACACGGCTCGCTTTGTCTTGGACCCAATCTTGGCCCATTTGCTCTCCTTGTGTCGCTGGCCAACACGCTCAAGAGCTCGTCGACGATCCTGGGCCTCTCGCTCAGCCTCAGAATCAAATTCACCGTTCTCCTCCATGGCTTCCTTGGTAGCCATTTCATCGCGTTCGCGCTGCTTTCGGTGCACGCGGTGGTAGGCCTTGCTCTTGATCTTTTTGATGCGCTTCGCACGCTTGCTTTCCCGTGAGTTGAGCTCACGCTCCATCCGTTTGCGGGCAAGGGCTTCCTTTCGTGACAGCTCGTTGCCCTCGTCATCATACACCTTCTCCTTCTTCTTCTCTGGCTTGTCCAATGATAAGCCACTCTGTTCCATGATTGACATAATGGCTGACTCCAGCTCATTGCCAGGCTGCTTAGAGGATAGTGGTTGGATCTCGGTGGTGTCGAGGCCGTACGTTGCTGAATTCTGGGGCAGGGGGAAGACGAGATGTTCCGCTCTTCGGTTTTGTTTCACAGTCTCATTCCATCGGTCTAGGGTCTCGTTTGTCTTCTCATAGGCGGCACTTCGGTCCAGGCGGCCTTGTTCTCTTCTCGCAAGGGGAATGTCCAGCTTCTTGCTTGTGCCGGGTCGGCCCTCTTTGTCCTCCTTGCTCATGAGCTTGAGCGACTTTCTCACATTCTGGTCGCTGATTCCTGAAAGACCCAAGTCACTGAGACTGATTTTGGCTTTTGACTTGGACTTGCCTTCATCCTCCTCTTCCTCGCCACCGTAGCCAGCAATCAAGCCCTGGAGAGCATCCAGCTTCTCTGGGTTTGCCTCGTCGGCATCACTATCCTCATCATCAGAATCGGAATTGTCATCCTCTTCAGACTCGTCAGAGGCATCGTTGTCCGACTCGGAAGAACCAGACTGATCCTTGTTGGCCTCTTCTTCTGACGATGATTCGTACTGGTCCAGAGCAGTTGCAAGATCTATGGCATCGGCACCAAGAGTTTCTCCTTCGTCGTCCTGTGAATCGTCCTCGGAGTCGTCGTCATCCTTTTATCTAATCAGTATAGCTCGTATGTGATTTGGTATTGCGAAGCGCACCTTCTGAGTTGGCTTGCTGCCACGGAACGAATACCCTTGAAACTTTTCCTCGTCACTTTCTCCGAAGGCTTCGTCACTCTCAATTTCTGAATCCTCGTCATCCTCTCGTAGGCCTCCTAGTCGCCATTCGTTGCCCTCGCTGTCACTGCCGTACTCCGCATCGTCGGCATCCGCAGGCCGGCTGGGCCGCTTGACCTTCTTCCTCTGAGGCCCGTCGTCCTCTTCGTCCTCATCTTCTTCGTCATCGTCGTCATCGCGGCCGTGCTTCCTCTCAATCTCTGCATCCAACTCTCGCGCTCGAGGTGTGCGCTTCTGCTTCGGGGCAAAGTTTTCCTGGGCGATGCCAAAGGCGTTGAGAGCGTTCTTCTGGGAGCGAGCCTTGGATTTTTTGTTGGCGTTGCCCTTCGACTTGGGCCCCGCCATCAGCGAGCGCCCGTGAGCCTGTCGTCCACCCATTTTCAAGCGTGGGCTGTTGTCGCGGACAATTGGATACTATAGCAACCGGTCCTGACGCTGCGACTTTCGGCCTTTGGTGGGCTGGTCACTTTTTTCAATTTTCTGCCGTGCAAAAAATTTGGCGGTGAAAGGTGGGTCCTGAGGGGACCCCTGGCCCAGAAGCTCATGATAGCTCAGTGGGCGCAAGCCGCTTATCAACGGCGTCTGACAATTCCAGGGCGGTCCAGTGGTCGTCGCAGGGCCCTACCTTCTTAACTGGACCTGGACCGCACCACCGCACCACCGCACGGGCGGACGCCGAGAGCGCGAGCGCCGAGACCCATCGGATACAATTTGTCGATGGTCGTCGTATGACTTCCTCCTCCTCCTCTTCCACGGCCTTCACTCATTCTCTGCTTCTGCAACCGCCTGCAGAATCTTCTCAATCACAATGGCGTCCTTCGCCCCCGGGTTCCGGAGGTTATTCCTCCAGGCCTCGGTATCGGCGCCCAAATTCTTTGCCTGTAACCAATGTCTCCGCCAGGCCCCGCGCACCACCACGGGTATGCCCTCGCGCATCCTGAGCGTCGTCCGCTTCCGATCCTATGCCGACTCGGCCATTGCCAAGCCTATTTCCTCAATTGCTGAGCAGGCCGCTGTCAGCTCCTCCTCCTCGACTGTCTCTGCTGCCGCCAAGTCTGCCTGGCCCAAGGTTTCGTCCAAGGGCGTTGGCTACTGGCTCCTCGGAAGTGCTCTCAGTGTCTTTGGTATTGTCGTCTTCGGTGGCCTGACGAGGTTGACCGAGTCTGGGTAGGCTGGCCTGAGCCAATTGGTCTGCCACATAACACTGCTAACACGAGGAACCAGATTGAGTATCACGGAATGGCGTCCCGTCACTGGTTCCAAGCCTCCCATGTCCCAGGAAGAATGGGAATCCGAGTTCGAAAAGTACCGTGCCTCACCCGAGTTCAAGCTGCTCAACCCCCATATGAACCTCGAGGAATTCCAAAAGATCTACTTCATGGAGTGGTTCCACCGTCTCTGGGGACGCTTCATTGGCATGACCTTTGTTCTCCCCACTCTATACTTCATCGCTCGTCGCAAGGTCACCCCCAAGATGGCTGCCAACCTACTCGGAATCTCTGCCTTGATCGGCTTCCAGGGCATCATTGGTTGGTGGATGGTCAAGTCCGGCCTCAAGGATGACCTCTTTGCTCCTGGCTCGCACCCCCGTGTCTCCCAGTACCGTCTCACTGCCCATCTTGCAACCGCCTTTGTCTGCTACTCCTGGATGCTCGTCTCTGGCCTCGCCGTCCTTCGCACCCACCGCTTCCTCAAGAACCCCGAGGCTGCCATTCAGTCCATCAAGGCCATTAACCATCCCGGCCTGTCTGGTTTCCGCCGCTCCGTCTTTGCCGTTACTGCCCTGACCTTTGTCACCGCCATGTCCGGTGGCCTGGTTGCCGGTCTTGACGCTGGTCTCATCTACAACGAGTTCCCCAAGATGGGCACCGGCATTTTTCCTCCCAAGAGCGAGCTCTTTGACAAGTTCTACTCCCGCAAGGAGGATGGTTCTGATATCTGGTGGCGCAACATGCTCGAGAACCCCAGCACCGTCCAGATGAACCACCGAATCCTCGCCGTCTCCACCTTCTGCGCCATTGTTTCTCTCTTCGTCTTTGCTCGCACCAGAAAGGTCGCTCCCTTCCTGCCAGCCAATGCTAAGCGCGGTTCTGCCGGCCTGCTTCACATGGTCTCTTTCCAGGTCGCCCTCGGTATCAGCACCCTCATCTACATGGTCCCCATCCACCTTGCCGCCACTCACCAGGCTGGTGCACTCGGTGTCCTCACCATGGCCCTCATGCTTGCGCACCGGCTGCACGTCCCCAAGCCCACGTTGCGTCTTCTGGAGCAGCGCCTGAAGCAGCTCGCCAAGTAAATGACATGATGGTGACATGACCACGACACGAAAACTCACCCGACTGTAAAATAAATCAGTGTATAATACTAGACTAGCAGCATGCGGCATGAGGAGTGGAATGATGATGGGCTTTAAATAACGACCCGCATACAGTAGTGCGAAACATGTATGTACAAGACAAACTCAGCTCTAGACGGCATTTACGAACGGCCTTCTATAAAAAAAAAATCAGAATATCTTTTTTATTTATTTTTTTCTACCTTCTCATGAATCCATAATCACTAATGAACCTGTGACTGGTAAAAACCGTGACCTCATGACCGTGTCCCTTAAATTTTTGTATCCGTCGCTTCTAGGTTTTCTAAATCCTAGCTAATTTACTTGAGCTAGAGCCGCCGTTAGCTTCCGAGGGTCTCGAGATATATATAGTTCAGGATTCCAGCTTACCAATGCCCTCGGTGGGGACCGGCTCAATACCAACCTCCTCGGCAGCAAGTTTCTCCTTCTTGGGCTCATCCTTCATGAAGGGGAAAGCCAAAACCTCACGAATGGTGTAGTTGTTGGTCAGGAACATGACCATGCGGTCAATACCCATACCCCAACCACCGGTAGGAGGCAGGCCGTACTCGAGAGAAGTACAGAAGTTCTCATCGATGAGCTGAGCCTCGTCGTCACCCTGGTCCTTCTGGCGGGCCTGCTCCTCGAAGCGCAGGCGCTGGTCGAAGGGGTCATTCAACTCGGTGTAGGCGTTGGCAATCTCCTTCTTGCACACAAAGGCCTCGAATCGCTCACAGAGGCCAGGAATCTCACGGTGGTACTTGGCCAGGGGGCTCATGACCTGGGGGTGTCCAGTAATGAAGGAGGGGTTGACGCACTTCTCCTCGATGAACTCGCCGACCAGCTTGTCAATCATGCGAGCGTTGGTTAGGGGAGGCGCACAGTCGAGGTTCATCTTCTTGAGCACGCGCTTAAGGAAGTCGTTGGTCTCCTGGGTGTGGAGCTGGTCACCGGGGGGGAACTTCTCACCAGTAGCCTCCTCGAGAGTGGGAATCATCTCGTAGCGAGGCCAGGGCTTCTCCCAGTTGACCTCGTAGGTCTCGCCGCTCTGGGTGTGGAAGGTGGTCTTGTATCCACCAGTAAGGTACTTGACGAGACCGGAAACCATGTCCTCGGTAATGTCCATCAGGTCGTTGACATCGGCGTAGGCCTGATAGAACTCAATGGTGGTGAACTCGGGGTTGTGGGTGAGATCAGCACCCTCATTTCGGAACTGACGTCCAATCTCGTATACTCGGTTCAGGCCACCGACGACCAGCATCTTGAGGTACAGCTCGGGGGCGACACGCATGAACATCTGCATGTCATACTCGTTGTGGTGAGTGACGAAGGGCTTGGCGGTAGCACCACCGGCAATTTGGTTCATCATAGGGGTCTCAACCTCGACAAAGTCACGTTCATCAAAGTATCGGCGGATCCAGGTGATCATCTTGGATCGGGTTACGAAGACATTGCGGGACTTTTCGTTGCAGATGAGATCAAGATAACGCTTACGGAACCGAGACTCCGTGTCCTTGAAGCCGTAGTGATCATCAGGCAGGGCGTGAAGGCAAGGGGTCAGGAGAATAATCTCGGTGGCAAAGATGGACAGCTCGCCCTCTTCACCCTTCTCGATCTTGGTCTTGGGGGCGGTTCTGTTAAAGTGTTAGCACATCCTTCTTATTTTTTTTTTCTGTCACTTCAATTAGGTATCAAAGCCACCAACCTTCCTGGGTATCCAACAATGCCGATAATGTCACCACGGCGAAGGTGCTCGTGCTGGGCCTCGAAAGCGGGAGCGCCCTCGCGCACCTCTTGGGCCTGGCACATGACCTGGACCTTGACGCCCTCTGTTCGCACATCGTAGAAGACGAGCTTAGAACCAGAGGATCGCTTGCCGTGAATACGGGCACCGAGCTGGATGACCTTATCCTTGGCGTGCTCGCCGGACTTGAGGTGACCAAACTCCTCGACGAACTTGCGCAGGTCGTAGGTGACATGGAACTTGTGGGGGTAGGGGTTCGGGCTCTTCGTCTCGCGCAGCTTGTTGATGTTCCGTGATCGGATCTCAAAGTACTGGTTGGGAGTGAGGTCCTTCTCGGCAGCCTCAGCACCACCAGCCTTCTTGGCAGGGGCAGCAGCGGGGCCTCGTTCGGCGGCCTTCTTCTTCTTTTCATCCTCCTTCTGGCGGGCCTTCTGGCGCTTCTTCAGCTCAGTCTTGGACACTCGCTCGCCCGTCACCTCGTCGAGGTGCAAGTTGGCGACCTGCTCGGTCGGGGGTGCTGCGGCGTCAGCCATGGTTGCGCTCGTATCGCTCGAGTGTGTTGTTGGGGGTGTCAGAACAAGGGAAACGAAACCTGCCAGATTCCTCTCGTAGACGGAAAGAATGTTTTGAGTCTGGTGGACAAGGTCAGGGCAATGAGGGGCAGAAAATATCGGGTTTGGCGCCACAATCGCGGGGTAATTTTTTGAGTCACAGCTCTGATTCGTGACTCAGCCCCTCTAAAAATCATATACAGCCTTCATCGAAGAAGCGTATCGTCCGAGGTCGCAATGGTGCAATTCGAGATGGGATCGGTTGGTCTATGTCCAAAAGTGTTTTTCATATTAACACATCAAGAGCAAGCTAAACAACGCTGCCTGAGTCTTTTGATCATTACAATATCTTTGTTTGTGCAAATCTCCCCAGCCCTGTAAACCTCACGAAACGCCCGACAGCGTCAGTCTGTCTTGTAATAACACACAATACACTCTTATTCCATGTACATTGGATCCCCTCGCACTCCTTGCATGGCCATTCCCATGTCTGCGCCATGCATTGCACCGTTTTGTATAGCCATATTCATATTAGGCATCGACCGACTCATCGCCATGGCTGCTCTTCCCACAGGGCTCCCTGTGCCATTTGGCATCATAAATCGGGGGTCCGGGTTCGCACGCTGTTGGATGGGCCCCCGAGTTCGAGGAACCTCGAGCGTAGCCTGCTGTTGCATTGGTGGCTGAGGCTTAGCTGGGGACGTATTCATTATTGCAAAGCTGTCATCGTCCTCCATCTCAGCGTCAGCATCCTGGTCACTCATCTCTTCAATTGAAGGTGGGGCAGTAGTTGTCGCCGAGCCCGTAGATTGATCAGTCATGTTCCCATTAGTGCTCGCTGTCGAAAGTCTCTTAGGTGGTTGGGACTGCATTTGAGTTTGGGATTGTTGCTGCTGCTGAGGTTGTTGCTGTTGCTGTTGCTGCTGCTGTTGAGGTACCCGTGACTGTTGTTGTTGCTGAGTCTGAGCTTGAACTTGAGCTTGAGCCTGAGCTTGAGCCGGAGCCGGAGCCTGAGCAGCTTGTGGTGTTGGCACACGAGTCTGCACAGACGTCTGGATCTGGGGCGTAGGTTGGCTATTTCCATCCACAGTAGGTGCTGTCGGTTGGTCGAGTGGGCGTTGAGCATTCATGCCAGTCGAGCTGGCACGAGTGGCTGTGATAACATTTTTCCACCGCTCAATTGATTTGGAGACAATCGAAGCCAAATCAGTTTGAGTGTCTTCCAGGCCAAAGCCCATTCCCTTCTCACCACACATGACTCCTTGCTCTAGTAGAGCAGTCAGCACCTCTCGTTCCATCGGCACCGTCATTGGCTTAGCAATCTTGAACTCCCGGGGCTGTTGCAGTCGGTTCAGCTGTTCAATTTGAGCCTTCAGATTCGAGTTTTCCTGCTTCAATTTGTGCTGATCTTGCTTCATCTTCTCGGTCTCCTTGTGTTTTCGACCCACGCTTCGGGCCAATTCCAGAACCCAAACTTCCTGGCGTCGTTGAGCAGGCAACGACTCCCAAACGGTGTACGCTGATTGGAGATGTTCAGCAACTTGTGCCTCGAGATTTTCGACCGACTGATCAGCATTTCGAACTGCTTCACGAATATCCCGGAAAGGTCCGTTGGCCGGTAAGAATGTCGACTCCTCGGCAGCAGCCGTGGTTGCCGAAGCGCACGTCAACTTCCATGTTTTGAATTCATTCTGAAAGTAGGATCGGAGGGCATCAAACTCGCGCTGGCCTGGTGATTGGACAGACCACGAGGTAGACGTGGGGTGTTGTGTAGAAGAAAACAGAGTTGGTGGTGGTTGGAGGCATTGAAGCGTCAGGGCAGGGAAATCGAGGGATAGGGGGTCGAAGTCGAATGGCATTGAGTTGATATCGAGCTGAAGTCTAGTAGGCGAGTTAGCCCCATCAATGATGGATGGGAGGGGAATTGATTTATAAGACATACCTAGCTGCTCTCCAAGAGCTGAGCAACTCTCGAAGGGCTAGCTCAGCTGCACGGGCGGTATCCATTGCATCGGACAATTTTTGCTTTACATCGAATTGAACTTTCTGGATGGCTTGTTTGCTAACGGTGCGCTGCATATTGGGGCGTTTCATGGGTTCTGGTGTGGCGTCTCCGTCCCAACTGTTTTTCTTAGGGATATCATTCATTACACCAGTGACCTCCCAGCCAGGCTGAAGGGGGTTTTTGAAATTCGAGTCGACAACAAATTGACCATCTTGGCCTAGTGCAGGAGACTTGTGTCCATCGCTATCCTGGGCAAGAAACTCCTTCTTGGCCGAAGGCTTAGGGGTACTCGCAGGGGTAGAGGTCTCTCGCCTCGCACCAAGCGACCCTCGAGGCTGACGTCGAGTAATGCCACCTCGGAGCTTCTTGATAGCTTCAACGTCGTGAAGGCCATCCGGAGGCTTGGGGTTTTTTTCCTTGATGTACAAATCGAGATGGCGGCCGAGCGAGGACGAGGTAAAGGCCTGCCCGCAGTAGGGGCAGTTTTTGTCCTTTGGAGCGCTGGCCTTGAGAGTGGTCGAATCGGTGGATTGGGGCGTGGCGTCGGCCATTATAAATAGAATAATCGGGTCGAGGGCGTATTAGGGGGAAACGAGTGTTGCTGAGCTATGAGGGCCTGGGGAAAGGAAGAAATGAAGCTGGTGATTCTGTTATAGCGGCAAGCTTAGGGCTCCTGTCGGGGGAGCAGGAGGCCCATCAATCATAGGGAGTGAGCGACGAGAAGTAGGAAACGAGTGTGTCGAGGTCGAAACCTCCAGAGGTGAAGGCGAAGAGGGCAAGGTAAGCCGCCAGACAAAGGGGGACTAAAGAGCATGAGATGAAGAAGAGAAGAACAAAAAAAAAATGACATGGGTCTTGATATTCGCCGGGGCAGAAGAAATGGATAGTAAGGGGAAGCCTTGCAGTATTGCTGGGCCTAATTATTTTTTTAATACAGCCTCCGTTCAGGGGCGGATCCAACAGCCTCCCCGAGAGACGCCCCCCCCCCAAAGCACCCCCCAGCAGCCCCAGTGCCTCCAAGGACCCCCAGATTGGCGTCGCTAGCACAGGCGGGTCCCTGAAGTCTAGTGGTCTTCCCGTTGGACTCGGCCCCTTCCATGCCACAATCCCGCCCCCTCCCCTGGGTGGTGGCCTACTTGTCGCTCGCTTAGCGCTGATCGACCGCTCTAAGAGCCCATCCTAGCGCCCTCTTGGCCTGGCGGATGGTTCTATTCTTGTTGAGGTTCCGCTACGACGAACCTTCTATAGGCACAATCGAGCCGATGGGGCTCATTCAACTGTCACTGCACCAAGGTTTGTCGACACATGGTGTTATCGTGCCAAAAGCCCCCAGGTCTGTCAACTGGGGAATGCGTGCTGTGTTGACAGGGTTGGCATTGCACGAGGGGCCGGCATTTACTCCATACAACCCTCCGCCACGCGCTGCAGAGGCCAAGCCAGGGACAGATGGCGGAAGGGGAAACAGCGGAAGCGGGTAGGCACATGTACTGTACGTATCCGAGACTCTGTCAGGAGAAAGAGGCGTCTGGAACGGGACGAGACATGGAAGACAGTAAAAAGGAGATTGTCGGTGGCTACCTACGGTTGACGCCTCACCTCGGAGTGTGGGAAGACGGATGTTTGTTTGCTTGGGTAATTGTGACAACCCCAATGTCGAATAGGACCAACACAGCGCAGAGAGAGTCGACAAACATTGCCAGCAAAACACGTCGGCGTTGTCCTCGTCAATGCTGTCCCAGTCGCGTCCTGCCACGGGATTGGCCCATTGTAGAAGCACCATCGGTTGGGTCTGCATCTTGCATGCAGCCTCTGGACATTACCTCACCGTCGTTGCTTGCCATTTTAATTCAACCTGCTGCACGCCGCCCAGTCCGGCCTCCTATTCATCTGTTGTCAGCTGCCTCCACCCACCTTTGCCAGATCAGAGATCGACCCCCAGGGCTGTCTGTCCGTTGGCCACCACCCCCCACAGGCACAGCGCAGGTGACAGGATGTCCATTCACGAACGGGGAGAAGAGCTTCGGGTCAGCCGCGGACGGGAGAGAACAAGACCACCATGGCCCCTGTAGGGCCAGCAATCACAGGACGCTGGCATCGGCAGTCTTGCGGCGCTAAACTCTCAGGATTGGCCATTACTAGGGGCATGGGTGGCACCGACCACGCGGTCGTTCAAAAGCCAACCTGCAACATCCTGGTCCGAGACACGGTGAGCTTGCATGCCCCTTTATCACTGCAGAGCAGTCGCCGTATTTCATAATTACATTATGCAGCCGTGAAATGTGAAA
This sequence comes from Calonectria henricotiae, assembly GCA_020623695.1. NCBI lineage: Eukaryota > Fungi > Ascomycota > Sordariomycetes > Hypocreales > Nectriaceae > Calonectria > Calonectria henricotiae. The sequence goes on along the minus strand of JAHVYB010000104.1, from coordinate 81,621 downwards.
TACCGCATTGGTGAAAGCTCCAGGCCCTTTGTATCAGGAACGATTAATAGACTGAATTAACTACTTACCTACCTAGGTACCTGTTTGAGAAGGATACTAGTTTTCTCTGGTTGAGCAGTCGGCATCCTACAACTTTGAGGTGGCAATAGCTCTCCATGCCAGGGAACGTGGGTCCAAGTTGCTCGCTATAACAAACTGGCCCAAGACCAGTGTCAACCCCTTCCCTCTCCCCCTGAAGGAAGGCCGCCAAAAGCGCCCATTGAGACCCATTGGGGGAAAGCGGATACGGCAACTAACCCTAGGGAGGCAAGGCATGACAGAGACCACCGAAGCCTAGCCTCACAGTGTCCTGGGTTTACGCTACTCCCTAGCCACTATTGAATGACACCTCGTCAATGTTTGGGGTAAAGGTGCAGCATTACTGTGCTCAACCAGCATCCATCCCGTTTTTAAGCGCATCTCTAATACGATAAGGTTGGTTATTGGTTATGTCACCGGTTTTTTCTTCTTCACCATCCCCAGAGTTTACAAGTGAGAGGGGCATGGAGAGAAAAGTTAGCGGTAATTCAGTGTCAATGACACTATCTCGGCGTCATTTGTTCCACCCCTGCCTGGTTAGTCCCAGGTTTGCTTCTGCTCTTTGACCCCGACTTACCGCATTACAATATGAAAGCCTCCTTGCATCATCAGGGGTAACTTTTCGTTTGTGACCAAAAAAAAAAAAAAAAAGAGTCCTGCCACAGGGTGTTTTTCTTCCTCGATAGCCAAACACTTATGTGTGACAGCCTTGATTGCACGGCATGAAGAAGCACTGCGGGCATTGGTCGTGGAAACCAGGGCTCAATACAACAAACGTTATTGAATGTTCTCGTCACGTGATATGCCCACTTCTCTTCAGCCACATCACCTAGCAGCCACATGCATTAGCCTCAACTCTCAAGGACAACCTTGGAAGTTCTGTGGCAACTGCAGTCACCTCGCGTACACGCCATTGTTTGTAGTGGAAGTTTCAGCCTTGAACAGCCCAAGTTTTGCCAAGGCAACCCAGCAACTGCCCATCTACGCAAGGAAGCGACGCAATCCAAAAAATCGGATAGGGAGTAAACTTCAAAATGCCCCCTGGTAAGGCCTATTCCTCCATTGCTGTCGCTTTGCGGCGCCTTCGGCGCATACAATAATCAGCCGCGGTCGTGTCGCGATCGCGTACCAAAAAACCCCTCCTCACCATTTGCGCATGTCGCATACCGGTGAAAATCAAAGCTAAGTATTTCACAGCATTAAGCGATCATGAATCTTCGGATCAGAGCGATTACGCATCTCCTCCTCGTACCACGCGCAAGGCTTCAATCAAGTCTGTATCCGATTCCACCAATGGAGATGAGGACATCCCAAACGGCGATTCCGCAGACGACGGCAGCGAGGGTGAAGACGACGAAGGGAATCTCGACGAGGATATGTATGGTAGTCCTCTTACGCACGAACGTCCGAAGCTTACACGATTTTAGTTTCATCGTGGAGAAAATCAATAAGCATGTCATAGATGAAGACGTATGAGGAGATTGGCCAGCTTCATTGGACTCGTTGGCTAATGCATATCCAGGGTACCCTCAAGTTCCAAGTGAAATGGGAGGGGTATGACAGCAAGAAGGACTTGACTTGGGAACCTGAAGACAATCTCAAGTACGTGCCAGTCCATACTATTTTCACGATGGCGCCATTGACCAATGTCTTGTATATAGGGAGTCTGCCTCGGAGGTCCTTAAAGAGTACTTCGCCACACTGGGTGGCAGAGAAAAAATCTTCGATGAGACCGAAAAGGCATCCAAAACCAAGAAACGCCGCCGAGCAACCAACGGCACACCGAGCGCGACTACGACAAAGCGATCCCGACGAAATGATCAGCATCCGGCCGAAACCTCCCCACCGGCCACTGCGCAGAAATGGAGCCCCCCGGCTGGATCGTGGGAAGACGAAATTGATACCATCGATGCCTGCGAGGGCGAAGGCAGTGGTAAACTCGTGGTGTACCTGATTTGGAAGAATGGACAAAAGACAAAGCATGATACAGGCACAATCTATAAGAAATGCCCCCAAAAAGTAGGACATGAATCATTCAATTGGCTGTTTTGGCATTGGGCCCTTCGCTGACTCGGATTAGATGCTTCAATTCTACGAACGTCACGTCAAGATTATCCAGGACGAGAACAAGGCGCTAGCGGACGAAGTGGAGGCATGAGGGTAGGATCTGGATTCATTCGGTTTATTCTTTTTTATGTTGTTCAGTATTGAAGAGGGCTCCCTCGGGACAGCTCATCTTGTTTGCTACCCTCTCTGGGGTGTCGGTGTCACGAGTCGTGGGAAGCCTGGTATTGGAAGCAATTAATACATTAAGCGGTGGCATGTAAGGTGCCAACATGGAGCAGCTAACATGAGAAATGCGTCATGGATGGTATTGATGGCTGCGACAACTCGCCAACCAAAGCACAGCACACACAAACAAACAAAACAAAACAAAAAAAAAGGTATAACAAGAAAGTCAATATCTGTGAGTCTGTGAGTCTGTGTCTATGAGAATGGTGGTGTTTGTGAACAATTAAAATAAGTTTCCATGGATGGACCCCAGTTGCATTGAGAGATATACGAGCTAGTCTTTGGCGAGTAATACTGCTACTACCCAGGAGATGAAAGAGCCGTATTCATGATGTTCGGGAGCCAGGGGACGGCTATCCACTGTCGTCTGAGTCCGAGACAGGGCAAAACAGGCAGGATTCGAAGTGTTCGCAGATGAGCCGGGAGCTTGGTCCAATAGCAGACGACATGGTGACGTTTTGACGAGGCTGGGAAGCAGACCCCCGAGCCGACCGCGACGCGTCGAGAAGGCTCAGGCCCTTGCATGATGCTCCACAGTGGGTCCCCTGAAAATCGGTTTTCCAGCGGCTGGGCACCGGGGACGGTGTTTCCAGAGCCTCTGGCGGGGTTCCAGCTGCCTGGGGGTCGGGGGGGGAGCAGCAACACGCGTGGGCGCCCAAAAGCTCAACCTCCCAGCCTTGCCAATTTTTACCCAAAAAAAAAGAGGTGGCGGGGCAACCACTTATATGTGAGAGGTGTCGCAGGAGCTGCTGCCCAACGACCGCACTCCCGTCCTGCTTCTCTCCCCGTATCTTGTGTATCCTCTTGACGACTCGGAATATTATTTCTGTTCCATTCAAATTAAACCCCCGGAAAAAGCCACAGCTGCAAACCGCATTTGGTCACTTGTTTCGCTGAATTGAACCCTGCTGCAACACTATACTGTCACAAGCTACACACCACGCAAGCCACCTTTGGTTGGTCGGTCAACTATCGCAACAGGCACCCCGCCAGTCAGCAGCTCTTTATCTATCCTCTCCGCCCAAGCACTTCACTCTGTCGGTATGTCAAACCCTCCATTCCCCAAGAATTACATTTGTCGCTTTGCCGTACTGACTGCAATTCCAGATTATCTTCCCTTTGCCGAGCTGCCGGATTGACAAACGCTCGTCTCACAAGCTGCCATTATAAGCCTGTGACACAAAACTTCCTCAGCCACACGCACCCACCCGTTTTCCCGATCGCAAAACTCCCCTCGCCGTCACCATGAAGAAGAACGACGTTATCGCCGTCATCATCATCATTCTCTTCATCCTCCTTGCCGCTGTGTCATTCGGTATCTGGAAGCTCGTTGCCGTCGCCAAAACATCCATGAGTGCAGGTTCTGGGTCCAGCTCCAGCCGTACCGACTCTCAGATTGTCGACGCCTAATGGTTGCTACATCTCGCCCTACTATTCACTTGGTTCGATTCGATGTGTAAACTTTTTTGTTTTTCTTTTCTTCTTGGGCGCAGCGTCTTGGTTTTTTTTTATTTTTGCTTACGCCACACGAAACGACATGGGTAGACGATGAATGGGTGACTCAGACTTCGGGATGGGTAATATGTTGCTGATGCGATGGTATGGTGGAATGACGATTCAAATCGGTTGATTTTGACGATTGGGGTTTTTTTTTCTTGACGGCATATCATGGACACGCGGCGTTTTTATGGGACAAGATTTACGGTTATGCATGGGATATGGGCGACGACAAAACGATACGCGTCAAAGAGGGACAGAATTAAATTTGGGATTGGAATGATGTATCCGAACAACACGGCAGGGTGCCCTTGGCCAACAGCATCAACGTGACCTTGATATTAGCGAGATGTTTCTGGTGCTTTGGTCAGCGGGCACTGCACTGCGTTGCATAGTATATAGATGGACAAAATGCAGAATGTACAAATTCATCTCTACACCAAAACCTGTTGAATGAAACTCAACTTTCCAGGCCAGTGAAAGCGGTGAGACTCGACAACACAATAGCATTGACACTCCTAATCACCTATGCGTCGCAGACCAAACTTCGTAACCAGGATGGCCAAGAAGCTCCATCGTCGATCTCTTTTGGGAAATCCTCTCCTTGTAACTGCACTTCGCCCCCGGGTAGCACGCATTCTTTACAAGAGTCGTTTCTCGTCATCTATGCTGCTCGGCCTGGCCACTGCTCCCTAAATCCGTTTACCAAGTTGCCCTCCGCCTCAGAGGATGGAGTAAACACCAGCTAGATAATGACGCGACCGGAAGATTTAACTTGCTAAAATAAGTAATAAGTGGTGGTTTATAGAATTACAAGTTATATTTCACTCGCCCCTTGCCATTCCTGATTCCTTGATGCCTTCCATACCAGATCCCGACGCTTCATCACGATCCGATCCAGTTTCCCAATCACAGAGAGAAAACCAAAGTGCTCTTTTCAATACTCTTGTCACGGTAGCTCATATCGGACCAGGAACTAATAGAACTAGTATATAGCTTCTTAGTCGCCTCTCAATCAAGATTCCATGTTCACAGCGACATTAGAATCACACTCACACTCCAACTTGATCGTCTACTCACATTCAAGAGATACCTGTACTAAAATAATTATAAAAAAAGCACCTTACAACCTACACTTCACGATGGTTTTTTCAGACCCGGCCAGCGGCACACAGCAGAACTCTGACAGTGGTGGATATCCGTACAGTTGCTTGGTCCCTCCAGAAACTTTAATCCTCCTGCCCAACGACCCATATCTAAACAAGTCAACCCCTCAGTATCTGGAACGATGCAAGGAAGTCCTGGCTGGTGCAGAGGAGGAGCTCGATTCCTACCGCAAAGCATACAATAATTTGAGGGGGGAACTCGTCACTATCCTGGGCAAAATTGACCAATTGGAGTGGAACATCCGATACATTTATCCGCTTGGAGACACCTTTGCCCGCGACCATTTTTCTCGCTGCCAGATCTTGGAAGCTCACAAAAGTCTCATGGAGGAGGCCCAGTCACTGGCCGAGGAAGGGAACCGCTGCGAGAACCAGCTCCGCGTTTGCCGCAGCATGATGGAGCACTACACCAGGTTGATCTCGGCGGGGGTTCGTGATATAGCGCGTGCCAGCAACGAAACTGCCTTTGCTCGTGTGCAGGACTCGTGGGTGGCGGCCGAGTTGGATGCGCTCGACAAGAAGCACTATGAGGATATCCGTACTACGCAATACTGGGACGAGTCCATCAACGCCATCTTCGAAAAGATGAAGGCTTGGAAGGCATCATCTTAGTTTTCCTTGTACAAGGTCAGATCCAAGCCAAGTGGCTCGATACAGTTCCTCCATCGCCCCATCTTCGCAACGATATGGTGACTGTCGAAGCCTGCGATTTAGTAGGCTGGTGTTAGGACAAGATTAGATGATAACACTGGTTCACTGGAGATAGACGCAAATAAACTTGTCCTGCATTCAAATATATCGGTGCGAGTGATTCCATATACCCCGCAAATTAGATTCGAAATGTCTTCTAGCCATGCATTTTATTAACCCCCCAAAAATATGCAATGATGAAAATGAACACATTATTTTTTTATGATGTCCTAAAATTCGCACATACCATCTTCAAAAAGGGGCAAAATACGTCGAACAGCCAGGCCACCGTCATGGAGCATCATGGTTACCCTGTACCACACTTCGGCCAACAAAAAAAAAGGATATAAGATCATATTTTTTTTTCAGGAACTGGCACAATCTTTGGTTTCGTCTTCATACAAATGCAACACGATACAGATTTCTAACGCAGAAGCTTACGCACCACTCCCAGTTTCAGATGTCAAACGAATGTATTATCGTAACCGTCTCAATGTATCAGATCCGAAATGACCCCGTTTCTAATTCTAGAACAGTGGAAAAAACCCAGACAAGGCAAACCAACTCATTCCCCAAACGAATGCCCTATTTCCTGTGACACGTACAGGGTGGTTTAAAAAATTGGTCTAGCTCAAATCTAGCGCCTCGGAACAAGCCCTCGAGGGGGTTGTCGCTAACCTATGGTGACGAATATGGGACTCTACCTTCTAGTCATCATTGACGCTTCGAAGAGGTGTGAATGACCGTCGGGGAGACATGACGTTTCGGACCATTCGAACGGTCGTCTTTTGAGCTCATTAGTGGGAATACCCATAGGCATGGTTGGTGTATGCTTACGCCATTGACGGGTACAAAGATTGGCCGGGGGGCATCTGGGGGGAGAGTGTCGTCTGTTTGGCGCTCAACGTTGGCCGATCGATTGTCAATGATAGCGATGGAGACATCTGCATGCTGTCAGCCATAATTTCTTTTGCAGACAGCCGCTCGCATACTGACCCTTGGATGGAGCAGGTAGGGATGCAGCAAAAGATGTGAAGTAGAAGAGGAATACGGCGAGAACTGCGGCCGTCTTCATGGTGAAGGAGTGCATGGTGAATGTTGTGAATGCTGTGAATGTATGTCGCAAATTTGATAGGTGGCTCGGGATCAACCCTAAAGACAGTTAATCAATTAATAAGAGAGTGAGCACAGCTCTGATGATGAATTGAATATTTCAGGTGGAATCAGGTGGAAGACTCGCAGGCTATTAACGAAACAAGGCCAAAATGAATGAGGAATGGATAACTAGCGAGCCCATTTGGGTCTGATCAAGTAACTATATATATACCAGTGCCTCTGGGCATTTCACAGCAGCTTTTGTTACAGGTTTTGCTAATCATATGGTTCCCAATCATAGCGAATGTAACTTCGTGGATACCGGAAATGGCCCCGTCATTGGTGACTGGCTCCTATTATTGGCGAAACATCACGTTGCAAGTATTGTCGCAAATCACGCCTGGGCACCACAGCCGTAGCATCGGCTGCATGAGCCGCCTGGCTGCAAGTAACAGAGATGCTCGGATTTGAAAGGTCCGGAAGCCCTGACCTGGATGATCGCAAAAGCTTTGACTATGTTATCATGATGGGATTACTCCATTGGCGGTCACTGTTATGTATCGGTTTTAGTCTTGTCGCAGACGTCCGAACAAGCAACCAGGCCTGATGATGCTAAAGCAACCGAAAAAGGGACAAAAGTATCCGATCGGATACGGTTCCTGCTGAGGTCGTCTGCATGTGCCTCAGATAAGAACTCAAGAATGAGGGAGAGCGTCGGGATCATGTCACTCGCCGGTCTGGTTGGCGCCCTGGTGAGCGACAAAACGAGCCAAAACGAGCCAAAAAATAAGTCTATTTGAACCCACCCAGAGGCGAGTGGATTTTGAGCATGCTGAAAGCTGCAGATCTGTTTCGCCCACATGTTACACGACACGCCAGAGCCTCGTAATTGCGTGATATGTCCAATCACACATCTTGTGTGGCACCTCGTTGCCCCAAACCAGAAAGCCCCCCGAGACCAATCAGGGCACAATGATCAGCTCGGTTAGTAATGAATCGAAACCACTCGAGTCGAGAAAGTTGTAACATGTGCGTCGCCGATCGCCAAAAGACCCTGGTTTATTTAGTTATTCATACTTTTACTTAAATGTTCTTGCCAATTCTTGAGTTGTACAAATCCAAGATGAGAAATGAAACACCTGTACAGACCAATCCCCACGTGACGACGGACCTTAATGACCATGCGTCCGATATGGAGGCTACGCCTTCTTTGTGGCCCATTTATTTCCAGTTACCTGGGCCAGAGATGGGAACAATGGGTACAGGTTTCTTAGGAGAGGCCGACATTGCTCAAATTAATGGAGGAATGAGTCTAGAGCAGAGATTGCGATGGCCACCAAATATTCGAACTAGGACAAAAAAAAAAAAAAAAAGACAAAATAAACAAATCAAAGAAAAATAAATAAATAAATATATAAATAAAAGCAAAAAGAAACAATGCATTTTGGAGTGGTGGGAATGATGGCCTAGATCTATCCTATCCCAAGCTCGCCATCCTACCCACCCATTGGGGCAGCCAACCGAAAGCCTCTCTACCTGGCAACCCAGTACTTCGTCAGCAACACTACTGATACATCTGGGGGTCGATATTAACACCCCTGGGCTCAAAATAAGTCCTCTTCGGCGAGCAACATGCGCACGGTGCAGACATAAATCCGCCAGCGCCTTTGGACGGTGGTCGGGCTGCCCTACAAGAAGCACTTTCCAGCGAATACCCAGGTTCTGCATGGATATTACTATCCGGAGGAGCCGGCTTGACCTGGTAAAGGTTTTACTTGATCGGGGTGCTGGTGTCAATGAAGATCCAGCGTATCGATTTGGCCGGACAGCACCCCAGGCAGCCACATCCCAAGACGAGCCATATATTGAACTCATCAAATTTCTTCTGGAAAGGGGCGCCGACATCAATGCAAAACCTGCAACATACGGAGGAGCAACAGTGCTTCAAGGCGCTGCCATATGTGACGATCTAGTTCTGGCTAAAATGCTGATTCAGAAAGGTGCTCAGGTTAATGCAGATTCCGCATATACGGAGGGTCGGTATGCAATTGAAGGGGCCGCTGAAAACGGTCGTTTGGATATGGTACAATTATTATTGAACGCCAGCACGGTAGGGAACATGCGAAATGGTACTGGTCTCCAAGAAGCGATTAGTTTGGCACAGAAGAATGAGCATTTTGCAATTGTGGGTTTGTTGACGGATGCGGTGGCATCTGGAACCCAGAATGGAAGCGGAGGCGTATTATGATGATGTTAATATACTGTAGCATAGGACGGTTGTATAAACAAGAGGCTTGACACTAGTTTAATTAATAAACACCTTCCGGCGCGACAGCCACCCAAACTTGAAGCTTGTAGCTTGGTTAACGCACTGCTCTACCACTGATACGTGAAGCTGAGATCTTCGCGCCCACCGAGTGAAGACTTGAAATTGTCATTTATCCAGCTTGAAAATTCTCAATCCGACCAGAGGGCAAGTTCATTCAGTACTGCGACCAAAGTACTCAGTCCGAGAATGGTCTTTGTGTGTCTCCCTCCAATGGCCATGCCACCGAGGACTCCAATGTGATTTCCAAAATCACACGGAAAAAGAAGTTTCCACCCATCCTCCATAACATGTATAAGGAGAAGAGCGACAAAGAGATGCTCCATGCCGCTTGCTGCCGTTGAGCCCGAATCAAGTTTTGATTCCCATTTCTTATCAATAGACCCCAGTGGGATACGCGTACATCTTCTTTTGGTTACTGCAATTTCATAAGACTACTTGATATCCGGGGCATAACCATGAAATGGTGAGCCGGTAGCATGCTACTGCTACATCAAGCCTATCTTTTCCATTTGTAACCAAAATCGCCCAATGGCTGGGGACTCTGCGTCGCCCTCCATCGTGGTAAACAATCAAGGTGTATATGCGATGCAACCGCTAATGGGATTTAATAAGCACTCGCTTCCATCTTAACAAACGATCATTAGTAGCTGTATGCCTTGGCGGAACCTGTCCCGCCCCCGCCTGCTTAGGAGAAACAATGCCTGGGCCCAAACTGTCGGATCATCCTACCCCCCCGGATCGCAATTGATCAAGGGGTATTGCCAAACTTGCTCAGAATACATGAGAGTTCACAGAGGGCAGGACAGGCCAAAAGAGTGGTGCGAAAAGAGCCAGACGCAACTCGACGCGAAAAAGAAAAAGATTCGCAGATCGCAGATGCATCGCTCCCATGTGCGGGGCAACCTTGTCTGCGGGATCGAAGGTGATCAAAGGTCGATGCAGGAACTGCCATTGCTATTTCAAGAGGTATGGGGAAGGACAAGGCTACAAAACACGAAGATCGGAGATGCATCATTGTTGAATGAAGGCCGATGTACAGACTGCAGGGAGTATTTTGAGAGGCATAAGGAGGACAGAAGATTGGTTGAAGTTTAATGCGCGGGAAGAACGATGGGGTTCGGAGGACAAGACTGCTGTGGATTCTCTTTTGTATGTGAACTCATATTGGTATAGCAATCACATCTCCCGATGGACAGTCAAGGTGGAACCCAACCTGTACCTATAACCACGACTAATCAAAAAGGCTTTTGAAGAAATATCCAAGCCAACTCCCGCAGAGACCAAACCATATAATCTAGCTGACTCCTTTACATGGTGGGAATGCCCTCGTACTCAGCGTAGCCGAGCGCAAGATTCATGTTCTGCAAGCATTGAGTACTGGCTCCCTTGTTAAGGTTGTCAATCGTAGCACAGACGACCACGCGCTTGCCGCTGTCATCGACAGCAAATCCGCCGATCTCAACACCATGCTTGTTCTGGATTGATTTCACCATCTACTTTGATTAGCAGTTTTCGGAGTCAGTATCGATCATGTTCAATCACTTACAGGCGGTTCGCCCACAATCTTAACAAGCTTCTCGCCAGCATAGCGGTCCTGGTAGAGTTGGCGGATGTCGCGCGAGGTCATTGTCTTGTTGAGAGGGATGGAGATGGTGAGATGAATCCCCCGGAACCAGCTAGCAACTGTTGCCTTGTTAGTTGACCTGAAATGAAGCCTTCTTCAGGGAACAAACCATGGGGATGAAATGAGGCAGAAGCACCGAGATGGTGGCTCACTTCTTTTTCGTGAATATGGCCTGTTAGCGAATACGGCAACAGGTTGGAATCTAGAAGGGCGACATCGTTTTTCGGAGAAGGCTTCACGCCGGCTCCTGAATATCCGCTCACTCCAAAGATGGTGGGTTGACCTCCGCTGTGGTTGAGAAGTGGAGAAATTCCAAGCTGCGCGCCCGTGCTGAAGCAGCCAGGGTCTTTGACTGGTTAGTCTTTGTTTAGCATCCACTATTTTATGGGCCCACTGACTACTAATGCGAGTTGATTGGCAAATCTCCGAGCGCTTGGTGAGCTCAGGAAGGCCATACTAAATTCAGGTTAATAAGCAACTCAGAACTGGCACGGACAAGGGGAATGAATCTTACTGTCCAGGAGCTATCAAAGCGATAGTCGGCAGAGAGGTCGACAATGACGCTCTTCTTATTGCTACCCTTCTGGACTTGATTGAGAGCTTCCACATAGGGTTTGCATACGCCATTCGGAAGAGCGAGCACCCATGCGTCTACGTCCTCATGTAGGGATGAGACATCTTCGGGAGTCAAATTTTCGTAAATGACCTTGCGCTTGGTATATCCCTCAAGCTCCTGGCCCTTCAGTTCTCGTGAAGACACATGGCGAAGGTCCATATAGGGATGGTTGTTGAGGAGGTTGATCAAGGCCTGACCGGTGTACCCACGGGCTCCGATCAGAGCAACTCGAGAAGGAACTGTGTTTGAGAAATTCTTCTTGTCCAGGGGCGGGTTGGGGTTCGTGGTGGCATAGCCTCGTCGCTTGCTCGGGGTGGAGGGGCTTCGGCCGAGGACAAGGTGGTTCGAAGTGGGAGCGGCAATTGACACGCATGGCCGAACAACTCGGCGGGCGCCGGCGCGCATGGCAACGGAGGTGGCAGAGAGCATGATTTCGGGTGCCTCTGAGGCCAATTGAATCAGTGCGGTGAGGGAGCAAAGGTTGGCGATGTGGTAAAGTTGGAGTGGAAGCTGGAGCTGAGGTCGTGACCTAGGGCTCTTTTTATTTTTTTTTTACCGAGGAACGTGGGGGAGGGTCAGAAGGGTCGGGGGTCAGGGCCGGGTCTTCCTGGTGAATCGTGATCGACTTTGTGAAATGCTAGATTATCTAGTGCAGTGTACCCTCCGGTGGCATGCCCATATGTGCGACCTTTGTTGCATGCCGAAGTCGCAACCACCAGCGAGCGAGGTTCACGTCTTGATAGGATACCGACAGTTCGTATGCCCCCTTCAGTAGGTACATGTATTGTGAAAATGCTAGTGGCTACGGACGTGGGGTTTAGGCCATGCAGATGGCTAGTTTTAGGTATGCCGCGCATCCTGGAGCCTGTCGATCGAGCGCCGCCCGGTTGCCAATTTGCAGTCTGTTGAAATGCCGCTGCCAAAGTGGAGGAGCAGTATTATCAGATGGAATCCATCCCTGTAGTGGGATTCTTGCCGATTGGTTTGTAGCAAGGGCCAAACCCAGTGGGGGGCAAGACGGCATGTAAAGTATGGTGGGCAAGAGGAAGAAATTGCTGCAGCGGGATATTTTCTACTCAATAACTCCGGCACCCGTTCCGGCTCCTGTTCCGGCTCCTGGCCCCGGGCTTGCCACTTGGATTGATCAATCATCATGGTGCCATTCACATGGTGCCATTCCATATTGTCGATGTGCTAATCCAGATACGGCACGCAATATTGGTGACTGGGAACCGTGTTCGTTGGAGCGACCAAAGACAACGCCGCATTCCTCTGTCGCTGCTAGCATAGCGATGCACTCGGATGATTTGTCATCTTCCATCGCCCCCTGCAAATTGGCCATCGGTACATTATTGTGGTGCCTTTCCTGGGACTATGTACCTGTGGATTAGCGTGTCTGGTCTCTAGTGCGAAAGGGATGTTTCGTCCCTCTTTGCCATGATGAATGCTGGAGCGGAGGCAGGGCATCAATTACCCTGCTGTTTTCTTTGTCTCCTTGCCTCCGCTTTTTTTCTTCTTCCTTTTTTTTCTCTTCCATTGTGCCTCTTTGTTTTCTTGTCAAAATTTTTTTTGTGACCATCTTCATATTTCTTCTTCAGTCTTCCTGGACCACCACAAGTCGCCTCTAGACAGTCTGCACCTTGGTTTTTTCTGGCATAGTTTTAGCGTCGCATTAAACCCATTTTGTGTTTCCACGCCAAACTTCCTTCATTTACTTCTCCCTGGGCCGCAAGATAGCCCTGTAGTAGTCGCCGCATCGTGTCTCCCCGTCGGTCGGCCTGGGCGCCAGTGCGCGAGATGTGCTCGTTTCCATATTGCCTCTCTTGGCCATAAGCAATTCGCATATAGCCTGTTTGCATGCAATGCGATTTTTTTCTTCTTTCGTAGATGTGCAGCAAGGGTGGTGCAGGTACGGGAAAAGTCCTCTGCAAGATAGTAGCGGGTAGCGCACAATAAGTTCACCCGTGGAGCATTCTTATTCTCAATCAACTGCCCTCGCAGGAGGTTCGCCCCGGAAATGTCTGAAGGACCCTCCATTGAAGGCTGCCTAATATATACCTTGGGCGTGTAATCGCGAGGCCATTACCATTGATGGATGTAACCGTTTCACAATTCTTCAACGAACTTATGATGTACAATTCCTAGAGAGCTTCATGATTTTAGCAAATTCTAATAATTTGCACGCAGAAGGCGGTTTTTATGGCATCGCACATTAATGGCCGCTACTTTTGTTCTACTTACATGTGTCTTGTGAAAAGTTGCTACTATGCACGTTAAGGCTGCAGCTTCAATTGTTTGAATAGTTCTTGAAGATTGTGTAAAATGCGTTATTTTCTTTCTATCATGCAAACATCTCAGAGCTGGCCTCTTGCGCTAGAAAACAAATAAATCTCCTTCAATTGAGCCGAACCATGACTTTACTATCTTTGCTGCGCCCCTTCGTATCTGTATTATATCCATTGTTAGTCGGATTTGCACATTGAAGTGGAACACGAGGGGGGGGGGGGGGTTTCTTACCCAAAATAACAAGGCCCAATATATCCCTCGAACTGATCGTTACCTCCAAGGCCCATGTTGAAGTACGCTTGGCCCAATGGACATATGGGGGTAATCCCTGGGCAGAGCTGCTGTGACTTCTGTAGGTAATAATGAGTGCATGTAGAACTGGAATCGGCCTCCGCGTAAGTGAAGAAAGAGCAATTCTCAGTTCCATAGCATTTCTGGCAACAGTCTTTGGCCGTATCGCTGTTGACATTCTGGCCGAGTACGTTTGGAAAGCCCCCCACCGCGTTTCCTCTTAATCGATTGAAGTCATCGCACGGTTGAGCAGTCTCAGTAGTAGTCGTACTGGTACTGGTGGTGGAAGTAATCGTTGTGATATCTGTCTTTGTCGAGGTTGTGGTCGCACGTTCCACTTTGGTAACCAGAGCGTGGCCAGTTTGAGTGATGGTTTTGGTAATGGTTTTTGTGACCCTTGGTGCAGATATAGATTCGCCACCATAGTTGGTAACAGTGACAGTATGAGTTACAGTAGGGGTCTTGTCGCACTTCTCCTGGACGGTCTTTGTAACCAGTGGCTTTTTGATAGTGGCCGTCTTGGTACGTCGGTGTGTTTCGGTCGATGTAATAAAACAAGCTATAAAAACATTAGTATGCCTGGAAAAAGCGGTGGATAATTGAAAATCAGATCAACGTACAGCACTCCGTTGGCAGAGGCTCACTCTTCCTCCTGAGCTTGCGCTGGGCCTCACAAACAATAGGAGTCCAGGGGACCACGCTTGTGCGGGCAGACGTGCTGTGGTGCGTTAGTGGAGATTGAGACTAGAGAATCAAGGTGAGGTCGTGCTTACATTGTGGCAGTGGTGGATGTCGTCTCCTTCTTTGTGGTGAAAATTGTGGAAATGGAGGTAGAGGTGGTGGTGCCGGTGATGGTTTTCTTCTTTGTCTTGGTTACTGTTGCGGTTACAGTAGTGGGGCGTGGAACATGTCTGGATGGGTTAATATATGTTATTAGGCTCCTTGATATTGGCAACACTTACGGCTTTCCATCCCCATTAACAGTATAATGGACGATCTTGGTGGGTTTTGGGGGATAAATGGTGTTGGTGAGAGTAGTTGTTGGATGAATAGTAATTGTCGTGGTGGTGTCCTTGGGAATCTGACATGTTGATGTCTGTATTTTCTTGGCATCTGGGCGAATCACACATGATGTAAGCATTTTCCTTCGCTACGATCGTTTCAAGCACCTACCAATGAGACTTTTGCATCGCTGAGCATGCGTCTTGTCAACATATTTGCATAGCGTAGAGGGAGCCTTGCATTCAGAGAGGAACGCATCAGCTGAAGCCACCAACGACAAAAAGGCACCGAATGTCTGAAACTTCATGGTTGAAGCGAAAAGTTGATAAAGGCAAGGAGGGCCAAAGTTACCGCCAGATGGTCTTCCTTGTGGGTCAATGTCCTATTTATCTACACTAGGTGCTTCAATCTGATTTGTTTTGTCAAGTAGTGCTGAGCGCCGGATTGACTCAGGCTGCGTACGTGTCTTGCAAGCTATTAAAACGCTTCCGAGCTGACATGACCTATTGTGGTCATGGGGCTAGCGAAGGCAGACTTATCCACCGTTAGTACAGATACCAAACACGCAAATTAGGCCTACCGCCACTCATTAGCACTCAATTTACCATAGTTAACCAGCACTAATACGGGGTTTTCTTTTATCACCGCTGTGAAAAGGACAGACATTTTCGTACAGTGCTCAGTATATTATATGCTTTTCTATGTTCAGCATGTTCCCTGTTCCGCCCACTCTGGTCGTAGTTCTGGGTGAGGCCTCCTTTTTTTCCCAACCGGATTGAAAACATCTTCATGTCGCCATGTAAATACTTACTAGTTTACTAGCTCCAGGGGTTAGGCCATTGAGTACTGGCTAGGACCTTGTGGTTTAGCTCCATACGGTATTTGACAGGGCCTGGACCACAATGGCGAGATGTGTGGAGGCCGATGGCCAGCTAGCCTCGAATCACATGGGGGCTAAAATTCAATACTGGCTGCCTCTAACCCATTTTCGAGACCCGTTGTTGGTGAAAAAGCAATTACATGAACTGCACTTTTAGAAAGCAGGGGTCGAATACACTGAGCTGAAGGCAGGATCCCAAATCCTGCATACACATTCAATCTGTGAAGTGAGCAACGGGTTTTTTTATTTATTTATTTAGTTGGGGAAATTTGAAATGGGCATGGCCGTGGGACATGGAACCCACCATGGGGTGAGTAGAAGGATATCAGTTTTCTAGGAATCTGAGCTTCGCGGGACGTTTAGATTTACGGTGTTGCATTAGTAAAACGATGTACCAGAAGTTTGACAGCACTCCCATTCATTGAGAGTCTTACTAGAAATTCAAGGGCGGCCGTTACCTTGGCATCTTCTTCAGCGGTGATTAACTGCATTGAATCTTACTGCATTACGTTTAAGCTGTCGAATTCTCCAAAGCCTGAAATAACAGCCAGTTTTATACCGTTAGCATTTCCATAACGTGAACCGCAGCCCACTAAAATGCCAAGGTATTCTATGTCTTGTGCCCAATTGGCTGCAGCTGCCAGGCCGACCGAGCAACTTCTTAACCGTGACCTCTTCGCCAACTTCACTTTCACCTCCAACATCTTTCTTCGACACTGCTAATCTCTCAGACAGGTAGTCAAGTTTACTGCGTCATCCGAGCACTGCCTACTCTCTGGTAACAACGTCAATCAAAACCTTGCAAGGATTGCATTTGAAAGAGCTACAAAGGGAGACAGGTTATGGTAGATCTGGATCTTGCATATATATATATTGATGTTTACTTTAATGCGGTTATCAAATGCGCCACGGATGGTTTTTGTACATACTATTGCATCACGCAGGGATAAGCAGGCTACATTAAAAGAATTTGGGGGCAGAAAGGACAAAAGGCCTGGAAATCACCAATTAATGGTGGATGGTCTAGGTGATATATATATGGGAAGCCCCTGAATAAGAGGGCCAACTAAAGTTGTTTAAATACTGACTGTATCTTCCTGACAGACACCCTTGTGGCCCAGGCGCGTTGTAGGAGATAATCTGGTTGCACCCACTGCTCTTTATTATTCCATCATTATTTTCTTCCTCTTTTCTTTTTAAACCAGATGTAAATAAATATGCAGAACATCACAAGTGCTCTTGTCTTACCGCCAATTAGTCACAGTCTTACAACCAGGCACGCAACCAATGCCGCGTACTTTGAACATCTCTTCAGAATGCGCCGCATGAATAATGGTCCAGTCAACAATGTCGTGGAATTTTCTTTTCATGTGTTTTTGAGGGTAACCACCAACCTCATGCCTTTGTATTCAAGCTTCCGTGAATGCTTCATGCAATATGTATCTATCAATGCTAGAGCCCTGATCTAAGTCCTTTTCCCTCCTCCTCATCTAGCCTAACCGAGGTATCATGATTGCTCGCCCCTCGTGTGGGATCTCAATCCTCACACCCATACCGTAAAACGTATAAATGGCAAAAATGATATTTCTTTCTTAAGGTTCTTTCGCGCACGATTCATCACCAACTCATCACCCCACGACCTCTGTCAAAGCCTCCTCTTAGCTGGCTCTCGGGCTTGACGACCTTTCCGCGCAGCACCGTGTACTTGATGAGGTTTTCACAGTCCTCGGGTTTCACGCGTGCAAGCCAGATGCACTGCGCAGCGCCGACACTGCCTTCGTCATCCTTTTCGGGTTTCTCGCCATTGGCTTTCGACCCTGCTCCATTGGTACCATTGGTGCCGTTGACACCATTTTCCCCGTTGGTAGCCTTTTCCTCTCCGTTTGCCTGCTCCTTGTCCTTGGTTGCCTCCTCATCCAACCCAAATGCGTTGGGTCGTCGGTACACCATGACGTTGGCCGAGTACTTGTGCCCGCCGACGTGGCTGATAAAGTAGATGCCCACGCCGCCCGGCCGCTCGTCGTCCAGGTCTCGGTATAAGCCGAGCGGGCGAAGGTGGCGCTCGAATTCCTTGCGCAGCAGCGGCGCACTCTGGCCACAGCGGGCGTCTCGGGTCTTTTGGCTGCACATGAGGATGACGGCGCGGTGGGGGCAGTCGGCCGTCAACAATGCGGGCACATTATCGGGATCCGGTGATGGCAGGGATTCTGGAATGGAAAAGGGCACCAGGGGATCGGTGCTGGTAGGGGCCTTGGAGACAATTTCGGTAATGAGCTGGGAGGTGTTGAGCGGGTGGACATTGTGGACGAGTGTAAAGGCCGGGAGGAGGAGGACTGTCGTGGGCTCGGAGTAGTCGCAGGTATTGCTGGGGGTGGGCATATTAGAAGCGGTCATTTTCATGTTCTAGAGTTATGTCATTAGCACAGGTTCATGCCGTGATGTAAAAAGTTGCTGAAAGACTCACCCCGTTGGTGGGCTTGGCCGCCGTGCCAATGGCCTCCATGACACTGCCCTTCTCGTCGGCCACGTCCCGCACCCAATCGGCCTTGTTTGTGCCCACGAGCAGGTGGGTGCTCCAGGCCTTGATCTGGCCGTACAGAACGTCGTCAAAGTCGATTTTGAAGTTGCGCGGGTAGCGCACCGTGCAGCCCTCGCAGTCGTGCAGGCAGTCGTCACCGTCCACGGCGGGGTCCGTCTTAGTGAATAGCTCATTGACGGCGGGGGGCTCGGGGTCCTTTGCGCCGCCGCCGCCGCCGCCGAGCAGCGAGGTGGCGAGAGACTTTAGCGAGAAGGCCATTTTCTGCTTTATGGGCATGCGCTGGGGCGGATTGGGAGGTTGCGAGGAGGAGGAAGCCACCATCGTGGGTTCGGGTTTGGTGGGGGGTAGTAGTAGTATATAAACTGGACCGCCAAAAATTGGGCAAATCGGGACTCCGAAGGGCGCTCCGAGAGCTATCCACTGTGGCACTTGCTAGACAACCGGGGCCCGGGAGCAAAATCGGTTCGGCTGATGGGATACAGCTGGGATTTTTTTTGGCCCTTTTTTTTTGGTGCTGGCTGGCCCGTTTGCCAAGCAGAGAACACGATGAAAGTGGGAATTGAGCGGCGGTATCCGGCAAGTGGGGGCAGATTGATTGGCTTGACTGCGTCAGAGGCACCACTACAAGAGTGCTAAAAAAGCAATGAGGGCTGATTGATAACACACAAGAGGGGCGGGCACTAGGGTCCAGAAAGCGAGAAAGAAGCTGTTGCGCACAACTCGGTTTTGCAGAGTTACTGTGTGCGACGCTGAGAAGCGCGTGCGCGTCGAGTCTGCAATATAAATATTTCCCGTCGCCAGCAATAAGCCGAGAATGCATCATGCCGGTATCCCCCATTCCTCGCTATTTTTGCTCGCCCTCTGCGTGCTACCTCATATATGCCGCCTATCTCCGAGACCGAAAAAAAACGGTTAACACCCGCGCGCGCGCGCCATTACGTTGGTCAAGGGCCCTTCCAACCCCCATTCGAAAGTTTATCAGATCGAGCCGTTCCTGGCCAATCATGGCCTGCCATTTTTCGGCTGACGACGGGCCCCGGGTGCCGACCCTTCCCCCGTAATTATGTGGAGTACGCCTCCCTCGTGCGTCCCGTCCACGGCTTTGGGTTTCCACGGTCTTGGGGGTTGTCATGATGCTGAAGTCCGCGCACCTTTGCATCCCTTCCACCCCGACTTGCTATTCAAACCCTCCCCACCCTCCCCACCCTCCCCCCTTTCCCACTCCGCTTTCACAGCCCCCATTCCCGCTAATGAGCATAATCAACTTTTTGCGCATTCTGCATTTTTTGGTGCCTCCGGCCATGACGAAGCGTTTGGTAGAACCAAGATCGGCTTCGGCCTCGGACTTGACACCGGCCAGCGGTCTCGACATCACATTTCTGATGGGGAAAAGAAGGAGGGGGCCCTTGTTCTGGAAGAGGCCGGATCTGACGTGACGCTATACCATGTAAAGTGGGATTTACGCAATTGCTCCTCAGTCTGACAATGTATCGGAGTTGAGTCGCTTCTTGGCTCACGATCCTTGTGCACCAACAACGTGAGGTTAGAAATTCCGACCTGTGTGTGTGTGCGTATTCCTCTGCAAAAACTCGGAAAACTTGGGAAATGACCTTTCCGACGCAAAACCCAACGTTGATTGGCTTTTGCATTGCGCTACTGATTGTACATATTATTCTGTGAATTTGACTTCTGGCGTTCCACCCCTCGCCCATGACACACAGCCCTCTCCCCCCCCCCACTTCTGGCAGATTTTGACATCCCAGCGGGGCTCACACGGTGATGCCTTCAGAGCCAAAAATATCCAGCCATCACATCAACCAATGGGATTAACTGGTCGCATGGCCCAATGGCAAGGCGTCTGACTACGAATCAGGAGATTGTGGGTTCGATCCCCACTGTGACCTCTTCAACCTCTTCTTTTGCTTCTCGTTGCAAGTAAAAGCACTCTCTTTTTGCCTGTAGCCCACATGAGATTTTGCAAATGTCTTTGACGTGGCCTACTAACTAGATCACTGGCATCATTTCGATTTTGAAAAATATCGTTCCAACCCACTGATTCTCATTGCTAAGTGAAATTAAGTCTTCACAAGGATGATGCAATGACATACATTGGCGATCACTGTTGGAAACGCCAACCTCCACTATCCCGGCCCCGTTTATAATGTCAAGCCAATGTCTCATCTGTCTTTGTCCACGTAAATGCTAAGGAGTGAAGTGCCTTCACTGATGTTTACTACGCTTGCGATCTGAGCCAAGGGACCAGGTATGTAAACGGTGCCTGATCGGTTTACAATTTTGTACAAGCAAGTTCTGCCTACCCGAATGGACACATCACATCACAGTCTTTCAAAAGTTGGCAATGAAAATCATCAAGCCCAAATGAGTACAAAAGAGTTACGCTAGGGGACCTAGCCATAGTTATATCCCGCTATATAAGGTATCAATCACTGTATCAGCAATACAAAGTACATACACGCTATTTTCTGACTCGTTGTATATGGCGTCGCGCTGTCGCTCTTGGCTTAGCCAGAGGGTTTTAGACGTTCTTCTTCCTTGCCTCATCATACTCCTCCTCCTCACTATCATCACTGGCATCCTCTTCTTCTCCTTCCGTCTTGCGTCTGCGTACCTTCATGGCCTCCCTAATCTTGCGTGAAGCCTCGTCAAAGCCGCCTGCAGAGTCCAAAGTTGTGAACCCGCTGACGGGGAATCCTCCTGATCCGAAGGCGCCGCCAATGCTGTTAGAGCGTGATCGACTGCGCGCACGGGATGGTGGTCGAGTCGAGAAGATGCCCACTCTTCCGATGTTGCTGAATGAGTCGTTGCGTGGCAGAGCACGACTGGATTGCATGGTGCTTCGTCGGGACAGAGGTGGTGGTGTCTCTGGGTCAAACCCGGTGCTTGACTGGTCGCTGTCGCGACGTCGGCGAGCCTCAGGCGATTTGGGATGACCCTCAGTCTTGAAAAAGTCGGGCACAAGTCGGGCCTTGTCAAAGTCGTCGAACATCTCGGGTCCAAGAGTGTTGATCAACTCCGTTACCTGAGCGCTCAGCTCAGCTCGCCTAGCTCGCAACTTTTGAATGTTGTATCCTGACGATGGCTGCAGGCACAACACTAGGGGCCGCAGCGACTTGAAAATGTCCATACCCACTTCACCAAATCGTAGCGCTGTGAACGTGATGCCAACCATGAGAGGCCAGACCAAGAAATATATTATCCAGAGAGGGATCCATTCGGGGGCATGGCCCCAGAGTCGATCATGCCATACCTTGAGAACAAACAAGACAGTATAGAAGTGATACAGCATGGGCGCGAGACCCATCGCAATCAGAATCTTCCAGGTCGCCATGACATCGCGGCCTCGAATCTTGACAGTTGAACCCGCCAGCGCAGTCTTTGCCTTTTGTCGACTGATGAGCTTGGTGGCAACAAATACAGGGGAGAACAGAAGCAGTCCGGGGACCGTGCCGAAAAATAGAATGATGAGCTTCATTGATCGGAAGATGAAGAGGAAGATGACCTTGAGAAGGGACATGCGGGCATATTGAACCTGATGATCCTTGAGGTTAAGGTAGCGCAGTCGAGAATTGTACTCCTTGACCGCCTTGGAAAGCGACGAGACACGCTCATCGTCCTTGTACCGCTCGTAGCCCATTGCCAGTCTCCTGTTGAGCTCCACTACAACCGGGAGGGGTAGTTTCTTGCCGGTGGGGTTGTAGAGGCGGCGGGCGGCCTGGATCATCATGAGAGTGTCATAGTCGGGCGCCGAGACAGTGACTGAGTTGAGCGCTTGGTATACAGTGTCCAGGACTTGGCCGATAGCCTCGCGACGCTGGTTGTTGCGGTAGAGCTCAACAAGATGGCGGGGAATCTCAAAAGGTGCGCCAAACTCGACGACTGCACGCGAGCGGAACTTGTGTGCGTGGAAATAGTTCATGCCCACGGGCACAATCTTGAGGCCACAGTCCGGGTCCTCGGCCAAGGTACCCAACGCCATGATAGCGACACCAGCCTTGAGGGGCAGGAGCTCGGTGCGGTCATGGCTACCACCTTCGGGGAAGATGCCAATGCAGCCATTGTTGAGCAGACGGTTAAAGACTGCCTCGTAAACCTTGGTCTGGTCAATGTGGGGTGCTAGTTTATACTTGGTACCCTGGTAGCCGGGCGCAGAGCCCTTGAGCTCTTTGTTTGTAAAGTTGCCGTTGTCGTCAATGTCGTCGCGGCCGGTCAGCTGCTGCAGAGCCAGCTTTCCCTTAAAGGGGCGCTTGACACGAAGCTCTTCGGGGCCGAGAATCGCCGCAATATCAACACTGGCGCCGGTAATCTTCTTGACTGGGGGCAGGAAGAGCATGCCCTGGACCTCACCCTCGCTCTCGCCGAACCTGGTGCCAATGCCACGGACAAGAGTCGGGTCATTGATGGGGTCGGGGAGGTAAACAGTACCCTTGGCGGGCCTGGCGGAATCCTGAGCGCGACCGACAGGCACGGATCCAACCTGGCGCGAGCCCCAGCCGATGAAGCCGTGAACGGATTTCTGGGCGATAAGGAGGGACACTCGACGGTTGGCTTCATTGCGGAGGGTTCGCTGGAGGATGAGGGCATCGACGAACTGCAGAGCAATGTCAGTGTATATGTATTTTTAGAGGGTTTTAGAAAAATGCTGCGCTGGAATTGAGGGGCGAAAGCTGTTGTGAGAACAGAGTTTGTGACTGACCTGATTAGCATGAGGGGCGGCGACGAACAGCACAGGACCAGACTGAGGAACGCGCCAGGCGCCGCGGGGCACGACCTCGCGGAAGAACATGTCGACAACGTTGCCGACAGTATAGAGAAACAGGTCGTACTTCCAGTTGACCATGGGATAGAGCTCCTTCTGCGGAGCAGGACGCTTGGTGACAGCCTGAGACGTTGAGGCCTGCGCCGCGGCGTCCCTTTTGTCGGCGGCCTGCGAGGCCATGGCGGGCAACGGATTAACACTGAAGCAAAGGGAGAAAAAAGAAAACGTCGAGACAGAGAACAGAGTCCTCGAGACCTATACAAGGCGATAACAAGGCGACCTCGTCAAGATTTGGCTATGCGCACGCAGGACTGGCGGCGATGACGATGGTGGAGCGAATGTAAACCAAAATTCAAGGCGTGACAGAGTACCGAGTTTTTGGGGAGGAGAAAGCTCAGAGCTGCTGGGGCTGGGATTCCCTGGGTGAGCACCGGGCACCGGGCGTGGGACTAGGGCCTGCCAATGGCTACAAAGCTCAACCCGGAAGAGGAGGGGGCGATTTGGGCCAAAAGGCAAGGGGGTAGGGGGGATGGCTGTATGTAACACGATGCGAAAAGAGAGAGACCCAGTCAATGATGCGCAAATCCAGCAGGAAGCTACATGTATGCTGTGTGGACTGGTGGCATCCCGAATTGCGGCTTGCTGTTGGACGTGCTATAGGCTGCCTGCTGACGGCTTACTTGTCACTGCCAGATCCTTCTTGTACTTGTAATGGATCGATGTCAGATCGGACCCCGAGTAAACAAAACTACCGGTCACTGTGTAGCCCCGACGCCATTGGAGAGTGAGATGTCTAGATAAAAAAAAATTCTTCGCTTCTCCCTTGGCCGGTATCCAAGAATGTAAGGTGATAAGAGGGGGGAATCCCGTCGTAGCCGGGGGGATGGCTGCTCTTCAGGTACCTCCGGGAGCAGTTGCTGTTTCTCGCTTCGGCTTTACGAACCATCACCCCACGTCACCGGAGATCGAGGACGGATACAGGCGCTGGATCCATTTTCACACGGCCCGCCAAGGGTTCTGGGCCCCGAAAATAGGTTTTCTTCTGGCTCCTTTTTGTGGTTTTTTTTATTTAAATTTTTTTAAACCTCTTCCTACGCGTGGAGACAAAAAAGCATGTGATGTTGCCAAGCGCATGGCGAGATGAGTAAATGTAATTACTCGGTGCTCGAGAGGGTCGCGCAATATCAAACCTTGATGGCATTTACACGCTCCTACACATCTGTGCGGCAAATCTCCACGTTTTCCAGGCTGGGCCAGACTACTGCAATTACCCCTTCTCTGTTTGGTGAGGAATGTTTCATCATCTTTCCCCCAACCCTCATGTCTTTCAGACGACTCACATCTTTTCGCAACTCGCCAATCACATGGCAGCGTTGCCACCCACATGCTGCACACATCCCCAAACGTAACCCCGGCTTCCACGCCCAACACAGCTCGCTCATTCGTCGCAATGCAACCAGCGGCTGCATTGCATATTGCATGTCTTTCTTTTCTTCATACCTTCAGCATCCCGCGCTCTGTGCTCTGCACGCTGCACCGCCCAGTTATAATGCCCGGCGCTGCATTCAAGGCTGCAACCGACTTGCCAGGCTGCACTCTCCTCTCGAGTTGGGGAAAGCGAGCTTGACTTGACCGGGTCGCCTCGCTGCCTATTCTACCTATCATTAGCCACCACCGCTGGTCCACTGCTCTAGCTTCCCCGACTGTAGCACAGTGGCACCCGATGTGTAGTCGCTTCCCCAACAAATGCATGTACCAAGCAAGCTCGCCTCCCGATTTTTTGGTTGAGTTGACCAGTTGTGCCGCGATGTCATGGACGAGCGGGACACTGTGAGGGAAATACATACGCGGCCCATGTCGCATCCCGTGGTCCACGATGCATCCTAGGCTAGAACAAGTTGCCCGAGAAGCCTTTCCGAAGCTCGATGCCATACGTAGTCTCTCGCCAGACCGTTGAATAAGCACCTCCTCTGACTCTGTCTGACGTCACCAACGCCGTTCACTATGACAGGCGGCTGTCAGCATATGCATGGTCGGATCGAAACACAACCGTAAAGCTAAGCGTGGCGCTAGGACTATGCCTCCTCGATTAACACAACACTAACGCTGCCTACATATAATGTCCATCGCTATGCTCATCGCATCCTGATCCAACGATAAAACAAACAATGCCAATCATTTTTTCCCCCGCCGCCGGCTCTTCTTCTCCGGTACGCTTGCAGTGCCACCTTCGATTTCCCCCTCTTCTATCTTGCCCTCATTCTCCAGCTCCTTCAGCTTCTCCTGCCCCGAGATGAACATGCTCAGATCTCGGTTCATTTCCTTGAGTTCGGCATTTTCTGCACGGAGCTCTTCCACTTGTTTCACCATCGTCTCATGGTCCATGTTAAGGTGCTCGATTCGCTTCATGAGACCTTCGTTTAGTCGTTTTTCTTCTTGAAGCGATTTGCTTAGGTCGCGTGCCAAGCTTTCGCTTTTGCTTGCCTTGTTGCGCTCCCGGGTCAGGTCCTTCTCTAGTTGTGGTATAGTTTCTTTGCTGAGTGTGCTGTACTTGTCCTCGAGCAGAGCCATCTTCTCCAAAGCGGTCGAAGCTTGCTCTGCTGCGCTCTCTGCTGCAGCTGACGCCATGGACGCCTTGTCCACGGCCTTGCTTAACATCTCCTCGTAGTATGCACGCTGAGACTCTAGTTGGCTTGTGATTAGATGCGTATATTCTAACCCGATGCTTTCGAGTTTTGCCCTGGGAACCACGTCCTCGTCTTCATGGTATCCATTCTGCCCGCTTCTGCTGGGAAGTTCTACTACTTTGCCATCGCCCTTATCGCGGATGAGTCGATGAACCCACATGTCCCCAGCATAATCCCACACGTGTTGTGTTTCCAGTTCGAGGGAAAAACTATGTGCTGTCTCCTTCCAGTGGTCTTTGGCATGGCCTCTCTTGTAACGCCCGCAACCTACGTAGCCACATATGAGACAGATCCACAAGTCGTCGGCACAGTCGCAGACAGTGCACAAATTGGACACGTGCGATCCGAATGGTTGTGTATATGGATTCGAAGGGTCAGCATTTTCTCCAGCTGAGGTATTCGTAAAACGACAGACTGGGCATCCTGCTCCTTTCCAGTTCTGGAGGCAAGTGCAGTGAAACACATGCGAACATGGAATAGTCATGAGTCCGTTGGTTTCGTCCATCCGCTCCAGGCAGACAGGGCAGGTGGGTAGTTCGACGAGGTTGGGAGTTGGCGGGGGAAATGGTCGAAGACTACTCGACATGCCGCTCGAGGACGGTAGACTAGCAAGATTTTGGCTAGGCCTTCTTCTCGTTGGTGTTTCGAACGTGATAGTCTTGACAAAAACGACATGGCATGTCTGGGGCTGATATTGGTTAGCATGATACTAGACGGCAATGCTAGTTTGATGGGCCACGAAAACTCACCTCCATCGTGTTGAACACCTTGCCGTCAAACTCTCGCCGCCACTGTTTCGCCCGGCGGCTCTCGCGAAATTTGAGCAAGACAAGGTATCTGTTCATTTTAGACGTCATTACCATTCGACAGTGGCTGATATCGTCCCTCCATTTTTCACCCAGGAAGCCCAAAAAGTCGCCCGGAGACATGTATGCGGGAACTGCTGGGATGCATAGAGTTGTGCAACCATCGTCGTTGGGGTTTCCCTCTCCATCATCTTCCTGCTCAACCGCGCCCAAATTTGGCGCTTCCTCGCCGTCTCGGTAAAAGTGCACAATGCCCCATCCAAGCTCCGTGTTTTTCGTCTCAAGGGGCAGGTACTTTGCTTTCGTCGCCGTTCCAGCGCCTCCGAATGTCGGTCCCAACGTGGGCGCGGCTGACGGCCCCGACCTGCTTGGCTCGCCAGACATTGAGTTGCCGGTGCTCAAGTCGAGAGTTTCGAGGCTCACACGCCCAAATCGCCAGTCCTGTACCGCCGTCTTTGGCCGTATCGCCGAGATGGAGGACGGAGGTGGTGAGATGTTTGCCCTCTGGAGCCACTGCTGTTCTGATACTATCTCGATATTGCGCTCAGTTTCTGTCGAAGGTTGGCGCGGGGCAGCCCCGCAATCTATTACGGTCGGGGTCGAGGGCGTAGAGCTGTGGATACTCGGTCGCGTTGGCGTAGGATGACTACGGCGGGATCCCGATGGGCTCGTTGGGACTCGGTGTAATGCCTGCCTGTCGGATCGCGGATGGAGGGGAAACTCGTCAAAGACGCTGGCATCGGGAGGCGGCAGCCAGATGTTGCCGTCAGTTGCCGTGGCTGGCACGTCTGCAGCCGGTGTCGGGGTTGGATACAGCTCGAACTTGAGATGGTAAAAGTAAGACGGCATGGCCTGAAGCCCAAGCCTGCGGATCAACGGATATTACTTAGTGATTAGGCGGTTGTGATAGAACGAGTTGCCCCTCGAGATTGTGCTTAGTGTCGAAATGCGAGGACCCGTCAATGTGGCAAAGAGGTGGTATAAGTATTTTTGCAAAGCGTTACTAAGGCGGCAGGAAGAGATATGTGCAACAGGGTTGAGGTGGGAGATCGTATAATTTCATCATCTCCGACAAGCAATGAACTGGTTCAAATTCATCTGGGGCTCGTTCTGAATTTACACTCCAGTTGGGTAAGTTTTGCTTGCGCGAAAGGCTCCGGCCCCACTGCCCTGGCCCTGGAAGTCATGAGGCAGAGATAGCGTCATCTGCCCCTCTCTTACCCACCGCCATCTCCACCTGTCATGAATCACACCTCACTTGCATCAACGGAAAGATATACTGTCTGATTAGACTGCAATCGAGTCTGTATTGAGCACCGCAGCAATTTGCGTGCAAAACTATTGTACTACATGGATATATCCATCATACCAGGCAAAAGTATTCGCCTGGCGATTCCCAAATAAACCGAAACGCCATTCAGCTAGTCATGCCACAATCATGAACCGTATCGTCCGCTATATCATTTACTGACCGCCACGGAGACGGAGGACAAGGTGAAGGGTGGACTCCTTCTGAATGTTGTAATCAGAGAGGGTTCGGCCATCCTCAAGCTGCTTTCCGGCGAAAATGAGTCGCTGCTGGTCCGGAGGAATTCCCTCCTTATCCTGGATCTTCGACTTAACGTTGTCAATAGTGTCGGATGACTCGACCTCAAGGGTAATCGTCTTTCCAGTCAAAGTCTTCACAAAGATTTGCATACCACCACGGAGGCGGAGGACTAGGTGGAGGGTAGACTCCTTCTGAATGTTGTAATCAGAGAGGGTTCGGCCATCCTCAAGCTGCTTTCCGGCGAAAATGAGTCGCTGCTGGTCCGGAGGAATTCCCTCCTTATCCTGGATCTTCGACTTAACGTTGTCAATAGTGTCGGACGACTCCACCTCGAGGGTAATAGTCTTGCCAGTGAGAGTCTTGACGAAAATCTGCATACCACCACGGAGGCGGAGGACCAGGTGGAGGGTAGACTCTTTCTGGATATTGTAGTCGGAGAGGGTTCGGCCATCCTCAAGCTGCTTGCCGGCGAAAATGAGTCGCTGCTGGTCCGGGGGGATGCCTTCCTTATCCTGAATCTTTGACTTAACGTTGTCGATGGTATCAGAAGACTCGACCTCGAGAGTGATGGTCTTGCCAGTGAGGGTCTTGACGACTTTAGAAACATTAGTGTCTGGTGCAGAAGCGGGGTGCATGTGTGGTCAAACTTACAGATTTGCATACCACCACGGAGGCGGAGGACTAGGTGGAGGGTAGACTCCTTCTGGATGTTGTAGTCGGAGAGGGTTCGGCCATCCTCAAGCTGCTTGCCAGCAAAGATGAGACGCTGCTGGTCCGGGGGGATGCCTTCCTTGTCCTGAATCTTTGACTTGACGTTGTCGATGGTATCGGAGGACTCGACCTCGAGGGTGATAGTCTTTCCCGTCACTGTGAATAATTGTTAATGATGGTTCTGGGTGAGGAAATGATGGGAAGCCGGAACTACTCACGAGTCTTCACGAAGATCTGCATGATGTCGGTAATTTGTTGTGATCGGGGTAGTGGTAAATGATTTGTTCGATGGTACAAATGGTATATTCGTCTCGAAACGGGAGATGAAGTGGAGTGGGTATGAAGAGAAGAGAGGAAGGTATGAATAAAGGCGAGGGGAAGAGAGGTTTAAGTAGAGGTGTGGCAAGACGGGAGCGAGGCGGGAACAAGGCATGAGCAAGGCAGGAAGGAGGCGAGGCACCCGGCTGTCCAAGTTCAGGCGGGGGGGCGGAGTGAGCGTGATGAATCACAGCCAATCGTGTGGAGCCTGCCGGAAGGCGCTAGAACAGGTTTGGTGTAAGGCTGGTCCTAGGTACTTCGGCCGCGGCGGGTGCGGGGTGAGATCGGGAGTACTGGGACTTAGAGCTTATCTGTGGGTCTAGAACGAACATGCCTGATTCCAAACAACCCATATCACCCATAGTGTTTGCTCATGCGCTCCAAGGCCTTGTCCAGGGGACATGAATGAGCGCTTAGAAATCCGACGGATTGATAAAAACATTGTCTGAAATTTCTGCCGAGTGTCACCTGGGGGCGGGTTTGGCCGTGGCCGTGGCCGTGGGGGGGGGGAGGGGGGGGAGAGCAGCCAAACGATCAGAACATTGACTTTGTCTATGGTGTCATCGCCTTTGGCTCGTCGTCGCCGTCCGTCACCGTCTTTGTTTGCCAGTCATGATCCGACAGCTGCGGCCAAGCATGGCGTGGCCCCTGGTCCATCCAGGGGGCTTGGGAGGGTTCGCTGGCGGGCCCAAAGGATAAGGTGCATGCCGCCACTTGCCCAGCCATAGCCAAGATATGGATTATGGCCATCTCTGGCCATCTCAGAGTTCTCGCGATGGCGATCTTGTCCCGAAGCGCGAACCTCTCTACGCCAGGAACGTGGAATAGGCTCGAACCTCGTGGCCCGCCATCGGTTGTCGCAGGCGGTGCTCAGCTCTTCCCATGTCTTCAGGCGGTGGAGTCGTCCCTTTGACTGAATGCCAGTGCAGCCTGGCTCGCCGAACCCGTCACTGGCCATCCCCAACCCTGTCTGGCCCAGTCAGTGCGGGGTCACCGAAGCCGCCCGCTCAATCCGGCTTCAGTGTGTCGGCGGTGGCGACGTCATTGTTGGGCGAGGATGCTACGCTACGCCGGCATGTTCCAATCTTTGTTCACGGAACACACTCGAAGCACACATTCGTGCCACTTCGCAGCGGCCACCCCGGACCTACTTACTGCACAACGATGCGGTTGGAAACTTTCGGCGCGTTGAGCCAAATTTTTGTTGGATTATTGCGAATAGCTAATCCAGATAACTGTGGTTCCTTCATGTGTGGTTGAGCCAGATGAGCCAGATTGCGGGCCGATTCGGGTAATTGAATTGCAACGCCTTGCATCTGTATTGAGTTGTAGGTGCTACTTGAGCACTTACAAAGCCTCCAATATTCACAAGATACAGCATAGCCAATAGAATGACATCGAAAAAGACAAGGTTAGAAAATTTTCTAGTCTTGGGCCCATGTGATGGTCCTTCTATTGGTGGCCCTGACTAGCACCAGGCACAGAATATGCACTGCATGACATCACCAAGATAATACCATACGGTGACTTCAGCCCTACAGGACCTACAGGGAGGAATCCACAGATAAGTTAGACCCTCGTGCTGTACTCGTAATATTGACAAATCACACTATAGAAACAAGCAGCAAGGAGGGAGGGGAAGGAAAATGACGAATCAAAGCTGGACCTCAGTAAAATAATAAATCAACAAGTCAAAATCTGCCATGTACGCAATAGTTCACTAACACTCATCATATGTTAAGACTTGAGGCTATTCTCCTTCTCATTGGCTCTCCTGTCCTTCTTCTTGGCCCTCTCCTGTAGAGCGAAGCTTGTCTAAAATTGCATCTCCCCGATCGGGTCCCAATTCCAGTATTATCTGGCCACATTTTTTCGCTGAAGCTGGAATTGTCAACATCACAGATTCTGTCCTCGGAGCGGCAGTCCTCCTCTCATCTTTGTAACAAGTGCTCTCTCTAATAGCATTGGCGAGTTCTTCCCCAAACTCTGCGTCCAAAATTTCCGGGTCGCATTCGGTTAGGTGAAATCCGTCCACGGGTACAATGCAAGAGGCATGAGGGACGTAAATTGTATGCTTTCCGTCACGCTTCTCTGCACGTATCCCAAACAGTCTCATGGCATATCTAGACACCTCGTCATTTTCAATCACGAAGCATAACCTGCGCCCATCTATGCCATTGATCAAATATATCTGCATCTCAATAGAAGGTACCAAACGGTCCGGAATTTCCGAATGAGGTATTCGGACCATTGCCCTGTAGAGCCTTTCTGGTACCATTTCTTTTATTGCTTGTAGGGAAAAGTTTGCCGCCGTACGAAATGGGCTCCCATCGTTAAATTTGCTCTCTCTCATTGTAAACTCGAATGTAAGTTCGGCTTCGTTGTTGGTCGTGTGGGGGTTTTCAGCAGAAGAACCGCGAGGTTGGGCACCGGAGTCTGGCACGGCTTGGGACACCACACGGGCCGGAGAGTTCCTCGACTCACGAGATCCTCTGGACCTTAAAGAATATCTGCCCATGTTTCCACTCCTGGGTTCCTCGAGCTCTGACGTGCCCGCCACAGTGTGGAGTGTCTCGTCCTGGTCGCAAATATCCAGCCAAGTCTTAATCTTCGCAGCGATGGTGGCATCCTTCTTCAGCTTATTTCCCCATTGGGACATCAGTGTTTTTTTTCTTCTTCTGTCTGTCAGAGATTCAAATTTCTGAAATGCCAATCGAAAAGCTCTCTTGCCAGAATAGGACGAATGAGATCTGTCGAGGCGCTGTGCTGTCTCGTATGCCACATACGCAAAAGGTGATCCGCCATACAATGGATCTTCCCTGCTATTCATCCATCCTTCAAATAGCCGTTGTGATTGCTTTATTTTCCGCAACCGCTCAGTGACGGTGCGGATGATGAGGCGGTAGTCAGTCATACCTTGGATCCGTGGATAGGGGGTAAGGAGGATATATATACAATTTAAGTGAGGACAGACTAATGAAAATAAAGTCCTGAGCCTTATATATATGCGTGCGTGTGCTTCTTTTGGTGCGTAAGAATCGTACCTGAAAACATATGAGTCCGGATGCGAGGTTCGTATTTATGAGGGATGGCTGAGGACTTGTTCAGGACTTGTTCGGGACAAAAACAAATACTTGTCTCGCTTGCCTATTATAGGGCTCATCTAGGCTGCCTGATGGTA
Organism: Calonectria henricotiae; assembly: GCA_020623695.1. Lineage (NCBI taxonomy): Eukaryota > Fungi > Ascomycota > Sordariomycetes > Hypocreales > Nectriaceae > Calonectria > Calonectria henricotiae. The sequence goes on along the minus strand of JAHVYB010000104.1, from coordinate 49,207 downwards.
CAAAGGAGTTTGAAAAATTGTTCATGGTGATGTCCAATTGGGTGTACATGCCAGCTGCCACTTGCGGCTGGCCTTTGTTGAGTTTGATCAAACGAAACAAAGACCCTGCCACCCACACACACCATATCTAATTTTGAAACTAGGATTGGTTGGTCCATTATGGGCAGTTGACTTACCAAGAGTGATTCTTTTTCCTTTGCATTTATCGGCAACAAGTTCTGTTCATGGGTCCGAGTCACCTCGCTTTTTGATCCTTGGTGTACATCCGACCAGACAAAGCACACCATCAACACAGGCTCAGGTACAGTTATTTCTTATAATAAAACATCAGTGTGCAGATTAACTCAGTTAATCCCAATTCACCAGTTATCTAAACTCCTTTGGAGCTCGGTTCTTTGTGGATAGGCCAATCAATCCATCCACTGCGCTATTTGCAGGATTTTTCGCGCAAATTTTTCTTTACTCAAGATCAACACAAGAACTACAGTAATCCAATTCGCCCATTTTTGGTTTATGCAATAATTATCCGCGTTACTACATGCCATCTATCCATCAACCCCTCTTTCCTGTCGTCGCTCGTTATTGAGGAAAGTACCTCCTCATGCTCCATTCACTGGCCAACGACAAGGATAGTACTTCAGCACCGGTCACAACAGCAGCTTTTCGATTAGCCCTATCAGATACATGATGTTCAGAGATGGTCACAGAGACCTCGACTCAGACAAAAGCCCATCAATTTAGTGGTTCACATGCATTTACTATTACGTGGTCAACGCCGTACTTTGGTCAAGTTACGAGGTGGCAGCGTGGACAAAACTAGACAGGGTGTATCATTGTAAGGTATTTGGGTACAGAATAACAAGGGCTTGTATAACAACAAAGCATAACACACAGCGCTCTGATTTGTCCCTGCGTTACTAGTAATCGTCGTAAATCCGCTGTCCAGGTTACAAGGCCATGGATGAGTGACGGGCTATGCGTCATGCATGCAAGACCACAGTTTCGGTTTGGATATCCAAAAGACATGCAGGTGTCTTGAGTTTAGGCGGATATCTAAATTTGCAATTGAGGGTATTCCGGATGCCATGCATGTTCCTCGAAGACTTGCTTATTTTTTGAGAAGTACCAATCTAAGCCAGCATTTCGAATTGGGTCTGTTTATCTACGGTGTCCATTTTCGTTGATAGTGAGTATCAAATTGTTTAAGATGGCTTGATTAAGGACTCTTAAATTCCAGCTTTAGGGCCGTACCCCCCAAGTTGTGTTTTCCGAACCATCCGAGCGAGGGATCCGTACGCTCCGGTATGTTGGGTGTTTGGGTAGTCCATGGCGTTGCCTTCCAAGCCCCTTTCCCAAGGTTCTTAGAACACGCCCACCCAGCACGTCGTTTGGAGAGTGCTTCGGATAACAGACCCAATTGAACAAACAAAACAGGTTGTGGTCCCCCGTGTAAGTGGCGGATTTGGAAAGGATCCAGAAAATCCACCAAACTGAGACTCCTCGGGCATTCCTCACGGCTGAATCACAGAAAAACGTGACTTGAGACCAAAGTGTGTTTCTACAGCAAACATGTCTCTGATGCTATTTTGGTCGACTCTTCCTCCTCCTCCTCCTCCTCCTCTCCCTCCTCCTCCCCAGCCAGATCCAAGTGCCGCGAGTTGCGCACGCGAAGCAACCCATACGAATGCCCCGCTCCCCAAACTAAGGTGGACTAGGGCGATCTCTCGGCGCCGGTCAATCGCGGATAGATCACCCATCTCCATCGCCATCTCCCTCCCATCCGGGCAAAGAGAAGATATCCCCTCCGCCGCCCCAAGTGGGCAAGATTACGACACGGTGCCACTGCGGAAGTCGACCCGGCAAAGGACTAGAGGCTCGTCGTTTCACGGCTACATTCGCTTCGGCCAGCAAAAACCCACCGATTCGCACCGCCACCTCCCTAACCAACTAACTGCCAACCTACGGTCAGCCCATATTATGGCTCAAGCTTTGTCTTCACCGCTCAACCCGCAGCAGGCATTTTTTTCACTCCTGGATCCTGCTGTGGCTGTCTCACCATCTCCCTGCAAATTCCTGTCTCCTGATAATACCACCCTACTTAAGCAGGGCACCTTAGTCATTATTTGCCACTTCTAACTAGCTCTGCTCTCTGCTCTGCTCTGCTCTGCTCTGTTCCCTGCTCTCTGCTCCCTGCTCTCTGCTCCCTGCTCTCTGCTCCCTGCTCCCTGCGCCTTGCTTCTAACCAACTGACATTCATCTCAATTCATCAATCGCCAAAGAGTCAATTCACCGTCACGTGTCATGTCATCGTCTCATCACCCGAGGCAACCCATCTGAATGTCAGGAACTGTAAAATCCGATATCTTGCTCAGTGCTACAGGCACTGGTCTAGCAAACTGAGCTTTTTGTAACTACCCGAGACATCCTCGATATCGCGCAAAAGTCCGCCCCAATACGAAGGTCCGGCCCACTTGAGCTTGCCAACGCCTTGTAATCCCATGCACACCCTCCTTTCATTTAAATCTCAGTAACCATGCACAAATCATTTCGTCCTTCAAATGCCATATCGTGATCCCATCAAAAACACCCTATCAGGGCCTGTTCACATCTGTATTCATCATCTTCCCAATAGCTTAAAAATGGTCAAATAGCAATAAAAGCTTTGTCTTCTTCAAGTCATACAATCATAGAAGAAAGTCATAAAAGGTCATAAGACACATTTCCCGTTCTTTGTCAGGTAAATTCGTGCTGTTTGGCGGTGACCAGCCGGAAGAGAAGGTAAAAGTCGTCGTTGTGTAGATGCGTGGACCAAACTGGGCCCATTGTCGTCCAAGATGCGTATTTGGAATCTTGCCAACGCTATATCGCTCCAAAGAAAACACAAAAGCAATAAACAAAGGAAAGGGACAGATTGACTGCCAATAATAATATGCGTTAACAACCGTGTTTAAGCACAATTGAATATTGAGGCAACCTTAGTTGGCCCGGATTACAAGCTTGGAAAGGAACTTGTTGGACAAGGAGTCAAAGTCGTAGCGGTCGAACTTGGTTTCCTTGCGGGTTCGGAGGTAGGCCTCTGCGTCATTGTTAGTGCTGTTTTGGAGTTCCAGAGTGGAACTTTTACTTACCGTGCTTGATGACGGATTGTCGCACTTCAGTCATGGCCTCGCAGACAGCAATGTTGTTGTGAAGGAGGTGGCCGTGCTTGCGGGTGTCCCAATCGGTAAAGGCAGGGAGCTTCTGGGAGATGGCGTGGAAGAGACCGACGATGACTCCAACAGGGGTAGTCTCCATGTCGGCGCAGAACTTGTTGACGGCAGCAGGGTCGGGGACACGGTAGTGGCAGTCAAACTGCATCTCCTCCCAAACAGCAAGCAGAATCGAGGCCAGCATGAAGATGGTGGGCCAATTCTTCATCTTCTCACCGCTGTAGACACCCGAGTAGAGAGCTGACAGCTCCTCAAGGATGTCCTTCTGGAGCTCACGCCACATATCGGCGAGGGCGCACTTGATCTGGAAGTTGATCATGACAGGAGCAACGGTGCGGCCGTAGTACTTGGAGTCCTCGTCATCGATCTGGCCATCAAGTGAGACCTCGTCGCCCTGGCTCTCGACCATGGTAATGTGCATGGTGAGGTTGTAGGCCAGAACGAGCTTGAGAGCCTTGCGGATAACGGGCATCTTCTCCTTGACGTAGTATCGGTGGGCAGTCTTGAGAATCTCGGTGATAAAGGGTGTACCCTCAAAGTGGTCATCGATGAAGTCCTCGAAGGGACCATCAATGTGCTTGTCGAGGTACTCAGAGAGCGCATCAAGACGGACACCCTCGGCACCGACGTCGAGCTTCTCGGTCTTGGTCTCAAAGTCAATGGGCTCCTGGTCGGTGAGAGTGGACTCAACCCAGTCAACAGAGAAGCAGCTATCATCGGCAACATAGACCTCGCGGACCATGACGGGGAGGGCAAACCCATATCCGTGAGTAATCCACATGAGAGTCTCCTTCTGGGAGAAACCCTTGACGTTGTAGACAGACACACCACGGTCCATGTGGCGCTCGTAGTCGGCCTTCCAGTCCTTCATGAAGTAGCCAATATCCTTGATGTCGATACGAGTGCAGGGAACCTGCCAGAGACGAGCGTGAGAGGGCTGGCAGCCGGCACAAGGCTCGCCCTTATCGCAGGTCTTCTTGAGGAACTTGCATCGCAGGCAAGCACGCAACTTTCTTATCTCACTGGCTTGCTTTCGCTGCTCAGGCAAAAGAGGTCCCTTTCTACGGCCAACCTTCTTCTCAACAGTGCCATCCTTCTTGCCGTTAGAGATGCGTCGAACCACGGGCTTGGTGGCCTTGGCGATGGGGCTCTTGCGAGGACCCGAGTTTCGGCGGTTGGTGGTAGTGGAAGGGGGAGAAGTCGAGCCAGCGCCGCTGCCGGGGCTGTGGCGGCTTGAGGAAGGCGAAGGCTCTGACTTGATAGTCACAGGGGCGACTGCAGCAGTAGGGCTGACAATGTCGTGATTGTGGTTGTGCTCTCCCGAAGCAAAGCAGTTGCGGTGGTTGTTGCTGGCGTCGACATAGCCGTCGGACTCGGGTGAGAAGGGGGAGTAGGGGAAAGGAGCAATCTCCTCGAAACTGCCGAAATCCATCGAGTTGGCGCCGTCGGAGGAATCAGAGTTGGTCCTCAAGTGAAGAGTCTGGGAGGGGTTGAAGATGGCAGCGCTCTGAGCGTGGGCCTGCTGGAACTGGTCAAAGTTTGGCTGGTTCCAGTCGACCATGGCCCAGCCCTCGCCGGAAGACGAGGGGAGCGATAGGACCTCGAGGTATGTGCCTGTGGGCGAGTTGCTGCCGACGCTATCAAGGCGGGGAAGACCATCCATCTGCAGAGTGCTCTGGAACTCCTGCCAATTCTCCATTCCGGTGCTGCCCCACTGAACAGCGTGGGTAGGATCATCCATTGAGGGCATGGCGTTAAAGGTCGACTCGAGCAGGTTTGCCTGCAGAGCAGCCTGCGTAGTCGCAGGCAAATAGTCGAGGGGATTGGGCTGGAAGTTGGCGGGGAATGCATTAAAGCTCATGAGGGCAGCATCCTGGATGAATTGGCTCATGTCGGGAGCCGCGGCGGCTGCAAGCTGTTGCTGTTGTTGAAGGGCCCAGTCGGCAGTCAAAGGGTTCGCGGCGGGCTGGTAGGGTGATTGTTGTAGCGGCGAGTGCTGGCTATGGGGGCTGGAGGATTGCGATGGAGGGGAATTGGACTGAAAGTCCTCGGGGCTCGCCGCATGCCCCTGAGGGCTTCCCGTGAGGTCGAACGGCATATTCCAGGCGCGAGTGTTCTGAGGCATGATGTTTGAAGCTGCCGAGGGACTGGAGTGGGTTGTGGCCGTTTGGTATGTCTGGTAGGCTGCGGTGCGATCCCGGTGGTCAAAGGTCAAATCGATCAAGGCATCACCCCCGCCGTTGTTGAAGTCAACTGGATGTGTCATTCTGTTTGAGAGACAGAATGAGAGTGGAGGACAAGAAAGCGAATGTTGCTAATATTGTAGAAGACGAGCGGATGACACCGCTCTTTCATCGAATCCCTGATGTGGTGAAGGGGAGAGTTTTGGAAGTAGTTGAAGGAGGAGAAGAGTGCTAGAGGTCACTGAAGCACGGCCTGTCCGCGCTGCCGTGGGCGGTTGTTGATGGGGGTTAATGGGGGGGAAGAAGCGGTGAAGGTCATCCAGCCCCAGCCGGGATGCGCAGCCAATGGGGAGCGGCAGAGGGCGCCCACTCAGTATCCACTGGACCGCTAGGCCACTGGGGACACCCGCTTAGCCCGCTGGAGGGCGTCGCTGGCGCCGCTGGGGGGGCTCTTCGGAGAGTAGTGGTAGGGGGGCCGCTACTGTAACCTACGCCCCCTGTGGAGCGGGGCAGCCAATCATGCTGCGGCCGGTAGAACCATAAGGGGCGTGGAGGCACTGTGGGATCATGGTGAAATCACAGTGTGAGCACTGGAGAGTTTGATGGTGCATCGCCTGACAATACGGCGAGTGAGCCCAGTAGGAATATGGCGTCTGGCAGACTGCCTACCCAAGGCCTACAGTGCGTCCCCACCCTCCCACCATCACCACCAACGGCGCACACGCTTGTTCTCACACAATGACGGTCTTGATTCAGTTCCGGCGGTACTTTATGCGGGCTTCGATGGCCTTTGACTGACTTGGGGTTCACTCGGCCACTACTTTGGCCACCAAATACAGGGACCAGGCCTCGACTCAGCTAAAATCCGCCTCTACCTTGCACTATCGTCCTGGGCCGACGACGACCAAATCACGATATGCAGCGGGGCGCCTCACCAGCAGATCCGCAAGCCCTCCTGGCCACTCCGTGCAGCAGACGCGGGTAGTTTGCAGATGCAGATGTGGCAAAGGCCACCGTTCTCTGCTTGTCTCTCGGCAGGACGACCGACTGTCTACGGCAGTGGAAATTGACAAAGTGTCAGAAGCAATTGTCGTTGAATCTCATCAAAAGAGGCCCTGGATTTGCACCGCCCGAATTACGCTATTCCCAGCCACCGGTGCCAGCCCCAGCCTCGGTCCATGGCTGGGGCCCGCACCGGAGGCGAGTACAGTGCGCAGGCGCCACGGCAGCACCCATAGCGAGTCAGATCCGCGATGCACGACGGCTCGAGCACGAATCACGCACTGTCCGGCCGCACCGTACGGCCCCCTGACCACCCGCCATCCACCACCAATCCATCCCGCCCACCTCACCGTGCATGGCCCATGATGACAGCCGGCGGCGCATCGTTGCAGTTGGCCTCCTTCTTCCTTGGTGCTGTTACCCGCAACGCTCAGGTTTATCAGCAATGGCAAATGGCAACACCGAGCGTCTCGCCCTCAATCCCACCCTCCCGCTACTACTGTACGTCTTCGCATGGGCCCTTGCTGTATATCATTGCCTTCGTCTGCGATGTTGCGTGGCACGGCAGCTGCATCATCTTTTCAACCCATCCATGATGATCCATATCCATATCCATCGGCCACCTCCACTATACAAACTAGCCGCTACCGTCGTCGTGCCCCATCTGCCACCGCGCTCACCATTGAAAAAAAAAACCCAAAAAAAAACCATTGCTGCCACCACCATTTTTAGCCAGGCCGAAAGTTGGCCCCTCGATTTGCTACCCCTCGCCCCTCACGACCCCTCCAGAGGGACCACAAGGGTCAAGTCACTGCCAACTGAACCACGGCGGCAAGCCACAAGACTCTGCGGCTATTGACTGGCCACTTTGACTCGCTCGATATTATCGGAATGCAACACTTGGCTGCACGTGCGAGGGTTCGGCGCTCATGTACGAATGCCCAAACAATTGGACACTCCGTCTGGCACAGCAACTATGCGGCCTTTCAGCTCCGTCTACGGCGCCGAGAGCCAGAGGATGAGTTGCAAGGATGGAACGGCTCTGGGATTTCGGAGCAGGGGAACGGAATCGGCTGGGCGTTTCGCAACTCAAAGTAAACGGGCTCACGGGCCTCGGAGCCAGCCTTTTCGCCCGGTATCATTATCCATAAGCTATTTGGCCAACCTCCTTGCCCCTTCCCAGAATGGATGCTCTTGCAACTAGGCCAAGCCAAGTACAATATTTTGACTCCTCTAGTTGTTCGTGCCGATCACGCTCCATTTTCCCAACCCATCTGTCTGTCACCTTGGATGTCTGAGACCTGTCGCTCGTGATGCACTGCCAGCGAACACGTCAAAGGTGACAGTATCCCGGCTTGGCGAGGCCAATCACGCTCCGTCTCCAGGCCCTACCGTAACCCAGATCTGGTCTGGATGCTTGCTCGGATCTGCACGAAAAAGGCCGCGCAGTGCGTTAATGCGGTCGACCGTTCCCTCTCGGCCCAGCACCGTCTCTAGTCATTGCGAGCTACCCAAGGGGTAGCAGATCGATTGCGCTGTACAACAGCGCCGTCGTGCAAACCTCCGTCCCGTGATCCACAGCCGCCCTCTAGTGGAAACACTGTAGAGTAAAACGGTCTTAATTGGGCGACATGCCAGAGGTTCACATTTTGATGCACCTTAAAGTGACACATTACCACGCGTCTCCGGGGTTTCCCGGGCAAGGAATGCGACATTCATGACGTCGCAGTGCCAGGAGCACCGAGCGTTTCTCATCCTTTATTACAGTCTGCGAGACCAGAGCTGGTTGCATGCATGCCTGTTGATGAATGGTGCCAAGATTGCTGTAGTTGAATGTCGTGCGCCAAAAAGTGCTTCTTCCGTCTGCGGCCATGTGACATGCGATGCAGGTCTGCCCTCTAGCTGCCCTCTAGCGTCACTCCCTTGCGTGTAAATGGGATCTATCATCTCTCACCCACACAACGACAACAACGGCTCTCGCAAGCTTCCTGGAGGTTTGTCGGCATTCCTAGGAGACACAACGTGTTTCGTGCAACTCGAGCCACGATTGCTGTGAGCCGGCCGTAGCCAACCAACCTTCCCCTCAGCTGGGCGGAAAAAACGCCATGACCACATAACGGTGACGATAGGGCAGAGTGAGGCGAAGCCATTTACCAGGTGCACAGTCATCCTTGTGGCCCGTTCAGCGCAACTGCCGGCGAACAGAGGATAGTGTTGATGTCAGATGGCGGCCGCTCGCAGCGTTGTGAGGGATGATATTGCACCGCAGCATCGCCAGCCGAGCATCATCTCACTGCGACCCCCCAGCTCTCCCGATCATGACCATGCCTCTCCCACCACCGCACCGTATCGCATCGTATTTCTCGCCCCTAGGTCGCTTGACCATATACGACACAGTGCGTCTGCGTTTCCCATTGGCATCCTTGCCCTCACCCGCGTGCACGTCTCACCAGACGGCCGCTTCCCCTCGTCCAAATGAGATCTACGTGCTTATTCCTCCGACTGACGGCCATGCCTGAATTGCGAGATGGAGCTATTGCATAGTGTGCAGTAGGCCCAGCAGGCCCAGCGTCGAGTAAGGACCGCGTTTCCCGATCATAGACACTTGGATGGAACGCAGCGTCCTCCCTGCTTGACTGAGGCCCAAACCCGGCCTGTTTCGCCATCATGCTTGCGAGCCAATAGCTCCCCAAAAGACCTCGCCATGAACCACGCATCCCTGAAAACAGGGACTGGAAGAGGGACACTTGACTGCTCGGACGGACCACGTTCACGTCATTTTCGGTTAACAAGAATTGCCCTGAGCCAAAGCCTCGCAGATTAACCAAATGGCAATGGCGGTGTTTCGTCTCCATCTAGCGCTGGTCCGTCGTACTTGATTTCTCTCATCAGGCCATTTCCAACACAGGGTCTTTGGGAGAGCCCCGGAGAAAATCATCCTCCCGGGATCAACCGCCAGCGTTGCGCTCTTTCGTCCATCGGCCCCGTGTAATCCTGGGCCTATCCATAGGAGGGACCCCCATTCCGATCCGAACGGCAATGCAACGTCTTGACTTTTTCTCACACCCAAGTAAAATCCCTCTCCTTCTCCAATACGCGTCGCGGGTTTCGAGTGCTCCGACTTTCTGAAGATCCTGCTGGTGGGCCAACCCCAACCCAGCACCAATCTCAACTATTACTGCATCCAGGACGGGCGCCTACTCCACACCAGATCCCCATACGCATCGCATTTGTGCGGCGACAGGCCCTTCCCCGCCTCAACTAGTGGGGCATGCCTCTCTGAGGAGCAAGCTGCAAAGTCTGTTGCTTGTCATCTGGTCCACGGTAGGATTAAGCCGGGGCGTACGGGCGTTTTGCCTTCAAGCGCCGATAAGGGCCGGGTATCATGGCCTCAGGGAATGAAACGTTTCTCCAGCTAGACAGAGCTTGGGCTATCCGCAAAACCTAATTCTGGCTTGGAGAAGTAAGGCGAGTCATCACATCATCGACCCCAGGTGCGTTGGCCGGCTGGAGGAGGCGTACGTGCCCATCTTGCAGCGTCTTGCAGCGTCCACCCGACTTCCGTGAAGCCCAAGCAGTCCATGCCCAACCGCACACCATGACTGGCTCAACGTAGATACGCATGGAAGACCTTAGAAGAGATCTTAGCATACCTGGGCATGCCTGGGTATTCGACGCCATCCCGTTGGCTTGTTGCTTTTTGAATTACATTGACGGTGGTTGAAACGCCTTTGTTTCAGTCCAAGCGTTCATTTCATTACTCAGTTTGGCAAACGCTTATGTGCCTGTTTTGCTTTTTGCCCAACGTCCGGTGCCACTCCTGAGTATTTTTGGGTTAGTAGGTCGATGATCATTTGATTCAGACTACATCCAAAGCCCAGAGGCGTACAAACGGCCATTCCACGCTTGCCTTGCAACTATGTGGCCAACAAGCCCACGGAATGAACCTCGGATACCATGTCACGCAGTGAACGTATTACACCAATATGTCCGTAAAGCTCAGGCTCAGGCACATTAAGTTACGGATAATCCAATTGTTGCCAGATGTTACTATTGTACACATAAGAATATTCGCCACACAGGGTCTTCCACAAACTTATTCGCTTCCAATCATAGTTCTTTCTACCTCAGCCGCAGTCCATGCATGTCCAGGGTCGGCCACATCGCAGTGTCTCACGATCTATGAGCATTCCGTAATCTCGTTGTTTAAATATTTTCCACAAGTATCCTCATTGTTTTTGTTATTGGTTTCGCATGCCTGGGTTCTCTCTCAGTGATGGGCCTAATTTTTAGCCATCAGAGGTGAGAAAATTACGAGGATGTACACATATGAGTCATATTGAGTCTCAATGTTGTCCAAGCGGGTCAATCCTAATTGATTACATACGAATTTATTGTTCAGGGAAGTCTTTTGTCCCCAGGCCTCGTCGCAGAGACGAGATCAGCATAGGTGCGAATAATAAGAAACTACCATGGTTGGATACAGCAGTGTCAATATGCAATCCCTATGATGCCTAGATAGCAGCCAGAGCATATCAGAGCAGATATCTTCTCCTTTTGAAGATACGGGGTTTCATTGGTAATAGGAATGCCAGGTCCAACCCCTTCACAACTTTGCCGGCAAGAGTAAATTCCCACGATGATCACCGAATGATGCCTTAGTTGCATCAAACTGTTTGGAGACTTGGGGCAAAAAGAGGCATCGCTTCTCGAGGTTTCTTATTCAAGAAAATATCTGAAATGCCTCTATGCGATGCAGATTATATTCACTATTCAAATTGGTATAGAGTGTTTTGATCATTTTTGCGACTCTAAACTGCCATTCATCTACCCTCGTACTATCCGAGTTACTGACACGCCATCGAGCCTCGTATTGCGTGCTCCTCCAACCGGCCATCATGCTCACCATCCCAAGAGGCCGACGCTTCTGGCTGGGCCAGTATCTATCTTGCTTTCCATAATAATGTAATGCAGCTATACAATGTCATGTTTTGCAAAATAACATCCCTTGCCCCCAATTTCGATCGGTTGGCAAACCCATGGGAAAATCGCCATGATTAATGAAAATGAAGCAAGCCTAGTCATATTAAGCACAATTTCCGCCATACATGGTCAAACGCCTCTGTATACTGATGAAGTCATGAACCTATAAGTGTCAAAACGTACCACATCAGTCACCTTCTTGTCTCTCACAATCCTTTTCGTGTATAAGCATGGCTTGTTTTGTGTATACGCAGCACTGCTGATGATAGGGTAGTTATTTCATCTTCACGAAGTCGGCATTAATATTCGGTCTTGTGCTCTTCCACGATTTATGCTGAAAATTTCAAGTTCATTCTATCATGACGCCTTTAACTCAAACGTATATCGACCTTCATTTTGATCTAGGTACTTTCAATGATAGATAGAAGTGCAACAACATCAATTGGAACAATAGATAAGGCAGTTTCTTGTGCCATTGGGCGCAATGTTCAGACAATGAAGCAGGCGGAACACGCAATAACGCCGACGGCCTCGGCTTTGGCTTCACGATTTGGGCATCCCAAAATTATCAATGTACATATGATTGGTATGATAAGCCCTACTCAATGCAAGATCCCCTGCGTGTACACCGGCGCGATACATCTTCAAGTCTGCATTGAATGTGTGCCGTTGTTTGGGCCATTTAGGGTAACGGGGAACTCATTGGACATCCAAACCTGCCACCGTATAGCTAATAATTAGCTGGAATCGAAAAGAGACCAACAACCCTAGTTGTTTAAACACTAATTGTATCTGCCTACGAGCTGCCTACCCGGGCGCGCGCTCCTGGAAATGCATGGTCAAACCTCCTGATTGTATTTTAACCAAACATAAATTAGCGGGGATGTTTAGGTAAGGGGCTACCATGTACAATAGGCTCTGTGAATTGGTTATGAGAGCAGAAATCTCCTGGGAACCTGAAAACCATCTTTTTAACCATTTTTTAAACATCTTCCTAATATTCTTCCAGCACATTCTTTTCAATAGCTCTCTCTAATATCATGTTACTCTTCGACCAGAACATGCAAATTAGCCTAAGGAGGCTTATGAGGGTAATCTTCGTCATCTATGGTATACGTGATAGTTAATATTTACTATAAAATAGAGCAGGATTACCTGGGAAGTCAAAGGAGACAAGGGCCAATACAACTACCTGGAATAAGGAGAAATGGGAGGGCGAGAAGAGAAAGGAGAAAGAGGATGAAGAAAATGGGGATTAAGAAATCGGAGCTATCAATATACGTCTTTTTCGATACCGTTGCTTGAATTATAGATATTCTTTTTTCCAACCCGGGAGGGACCCAAACAAATGTAATGGGAAACTTTTCGTCAAGATCAAGTTGGCGTCTCGTCAAGAGAGATCGGCGATCGTAATGACTTCTGGCTGTTACTAGAATCATCACTGTTTATACACACTATTATGGCTGTAGACTCCATAGCATTATTTATTGTTTCCTCAGTTGGAAAGAACCTTGCTCGGCAGAAGAGAAGAGAGAAAATATTAAGCCCTCAGGTACTAGGCTAGCTTGCTATTTCTGAATTTGAACCAGCTCATTAATTTTATTTACAATTTGTATTTGAAATTTTTGGGTTGAGCGAATAGCGTTATTTAAATAAGTGATCAACGGAGGATGATTCCCATGGAAGCTACCCTATTGTGCCTCCGCATCAAAATGGTGATAATTCTTAAGCCGGTGGCGGAAGATTAAAACGGAGCATTGAAATGTAGACCTTTACCTGATTAGAGCTTACCATTTTATTCCCTTACCTAGATAAATCTTTCAGCATGGACTATATCGACGGAATTTTTGGTGTTAGTGGGGTATTAACTAACTTTGTCACTAGAGCAGTGTCTCATGGATGAAGCACATCGTGGTGGGAATCCTTGTCTCAAATTAAAAAACAAATCCTATATCGTCAATTTTGTCAATAACATTGGAAAAAATTCCACACACAACCTTTTTTTTGAGCTTGCTCTCCTTATTCTTTTTCACCAGACCTTTGTTGCAGAATCGCGGATGGGGGTTGTTGTGTGCTTGATGGACGGGTCGGAAAAATGTTATTGCAACAGAATTATTGTTCGAGAGCTGTATGGAGCTTTTTGAGTGTGTAGTCTGCCCCTCCCCCTCCTTCACCACTGACTCACCGTTTCGCGACAACCGTTTTCCAACAACACGACACCGGCGCGATGGCTCCCACGGGCACCACCTCAACGGAGGATCTCACCTCGGAGATCCTCCTGGCATTGTCCAAGGCGGACCCTCTTTTGTCGACCGAAGCCTTCTCACAAGTTCCGTTCGAATCTATAAAGGCTGCCCTGGATCGCCTTGCATCCCGGTCCATGATCACCTATGAACAAATCGAGCGCTCGGAGGCTTTCCTCGAGCCTGAGGCCGAGGTTATTGTTAGTCACGGCAGTCACGAAGCCCGTGTTTTCGAGGCGGTGCGCAAGGCATTGGGCGGTTTGTCAATTCAAGAGCTCGAAGCCGAAGTCGGTGATAAAAATGTCACCAAGGTCGGCAAGGGCAAGGCATTCAAGGAGAAGTGGATCAAGACGGAGGACAACAAGCTCATTGCTCTGGTAAGTTTTCTTGTGTTTATTCCTGTGGACTGTTGGCACTAACACCATAGCTAGGTCGAGTCCATCAACGATGTCACCCGAGAGCAGCTGCGAACTATCCAAGAGACCCGAACGCACGACAGCAAGATTCTCGCCGACCTGAAGAAGCGCAAGCTTCTGACACTCCGAAAGGCCATTTCCTTCAAGATTGCCAAGGGTGAGAAGTTTGCGCTCGAGATGGTCAAGGAGGAGACGGATCTGACAGCTGATATGCTGGCTTCTGGCTCGTGGAAGTCGGCAGCCTTCAGTAAGTGGCTATATTGGCACTTGGGTTACGGGGAACGTCGGGATGGCGCTTATTTTACTTGCTTTACGCCCTCGCACCCCAAGACTCGTTTGCGCAAAATTGCAAAATGACTAACATGGCAATTATAGAGCCCTACAATTTCAAGGCTTTGGGTGCCGACCAGCATGCTGGAGCCCTTCACCCTCTCAACAAGATGCGACATGAGTTCCGGTAAGTTATTTCGATTACAAGGTGTGAGGTGGTTGTTCGGTGTCTCTATGAATAGTCCGAAATAACCCACATCCAACACTCAATTGTCATGTTGAACTTTTGGCGCTAATACCCAATGTTTGACCCTATTAGACAAATCTTCTTCGAGATGGGCTTCACTGAAATGCCTACCAATCAGTACGTCGAGTCTGGATTCTGGGTATGTGATTTTCCCCTCTCCCCTTATCAATGCGGTGTATCATGACACTCCACTTTGATCTTGCAATGGCCAAGATTTGGCTAATTCGTAACATCAACAGAACTTCGATGCTCTTTTTGTGCCCCAGCAGCATCCCGCTCGTGATCTGCAGGACACCTTCTACATTTCTGACCCCAAGGTTGCTGGCCGACCTGGCCCAGTTTCTCCTGATGATAAGCAAGACTATGCTAAATACTTGGAGGATGTGAAACAAGTCCATGAGTCTGGAAAGTTTGGCTCGATTGGTTATAGATATCCTTGGTCCGAGGAGGAGTCGCTAAGGTATGCATTCCCAATATCTCCCAACTCAGACGTGTTTGAAACCAACCCCTCATAGACTTGTTCTGCGAACACACACCACTGCTATTTCTACCGCGATGCTCTCCAAGCTTGCTTCTGAAAGCCCTGATGGCCGTGTGCAGCCCGCCAAATACTTCTCCATCGATCGGGTTTTCAGGTATGACTTCACCTTGAAGTATGACACTTGAGTAATGGGGGAATGCTCACTCGCGCTCTAGAAACGAATCGGTTGACGCAACTCATCTTTGCGAATTCCACCAAGTCGAAGGTGTCATTGCCGACTACGGCTTGACCTTGGGTGGTCTCATGGAATTCATGGAGAAGTTCTTTACCAAGATGGGCATCACTGAGTAAGATCTGCGCAATTCTTAGGTTACATGTGCAAACCGCTAATACAACATTTCTAGTCTCAAGTTCAAGCCAGCGTATGCTTAGCTCCCTATTTGCCCTGTTGATCAATACTGACTTAACACAAGTTACAACCCATACACTGAGCCAAGTATGGAAATCTTCAGTTTCCACAAGGGTCTCAACAAGCTCGTCGAGGTAAGATAGCCTGTATTTTTTTTCCTGTCCCCTTTTTTCACTTTGGGCGGCCCAATTCTATTCAAACCCAAGATGGAAGATTTACCTTTTGACACTATTCTTCCCAACAAGAGAAAATTCTGACACTTGTCACAGATTGGCAACAGTGGTATGTTCCGACCCGAAATGCTGGAGCCCATGGGCCTGCCAAAGGACCTGAGAGTTTTTGGTTTCGGTCTTAGCTTGGAGAGACCAACCATGATCAAGTACGCCATCTCCAACATCCGAGAGCTCCTCGGCCACCAGGTAGACCTCAACTTCATTGAGAGGAATGCTGCGGTGCGACTGGATAAGAACTAGAGTCGATACAAAAATTATGGATAGAGTGGCAACGATGAAAAGACGTGAAATTTTCTCAGGGAAGTGAGAGCGTCATTTCCTTTGCGTCTGTTAGACTCGCGGCCATAGACGGCGTTAGCCAACACAGTCCCCACAGTCAGGTTGTTTTTCGGCGAGCGACCCTAGAAAGGCAAGCAATGAATCTTGCTGCTTGTGTGAAGAGGGGAGTGAAACATCTGGCTTTGCATGTCTTTTATGGTAGTTACGTTATGAGTTACGGAAGGAAAAAAAAAAGGTACAGGATCAAATAGATCGTCATGATGGTCTTTGGTGCATTGTAATATGTTCCTTGATCCCTCAACGTACTCGTCGGACTTTGGAATACACATCGAGTGCCAAGGTGGTATCAACGGGGAGCGAAGTTCATTCTTCCTAGCTGGTCATACGAGCCTGGCCACGGCAGGACTTGAACCTGTTCTCACAGCGATATTACAAGGGGCGACCGCTTTCTGCTCGTATTCGTGACTTTGATTCATAGGTTGCGTTAACTAGGCTTCGGGACTTGTTCGCCGAGGCCCCATCTCGATAAGCATGAGCAAAGATGAGATGAAGCCATTCGTAATGTCCCAAGTGAGTGAGGAATGCCGTCAACCCATGTACTGTCGGGCGTCAATGAAAGCTACAAATGTACTAGACGCGACTTCTCCCCCCCTCGCCCATTGATTGAGCCGTACAACGCGCGGCCCTCAGCTCGTTGAGATGAGCCGGACACATCCAATCGGCAAATTCTCCCCCACCCCCTTCTTGCTTGAATATCGCCTCCCAAGACACTGGGTCAATTCAGGTCATGGCCGACGCTGAGGTGGTGCTCATCGAGTCCACAAGCTGCAGTCATCTACAATATGATGGGGGATCTAAAATATAAAATTAATAAAAAAAAACAATTAATAAATAAAATCACTTGCCTAGTGGCGTCTGGGTGGACAAAAGCTACATCCTTCATGACATGTCACCTGCCCTCCAATCCCAATTGCTCCACCAGACAGACAGTGTGATTTGCATTTTTCCTGGCAGCTCGCCACCATCGATCGCACCAGGTTTCTTTTATCTGGAACATTGATTGGGACCAGTCCACCTCGGATGGACAGCGGCCCAAGAAGGCGGCCCAGGGAGGATCCTCATCAGCCTCCCCACCTCCTCCCTCTCTCTTCCCTCTCTGCGTGTGTGTGTCGACCTTGCAGGATCAAAAAACGCACCAAAAGGATCCCCAACGCAATCTAAAGATGCGGTGAGACCAACGTATGATTAATTGATGACACTGAGTGGCTGAATGTAAGAAAGAAGCAAAGATGGTTGCTGCAAAACATGGCCAACCGGCTGCCTTGGCCATGTAAGTGCTCACTGCTGCAATGCACCCCAAAGACATACATGCATCTGAAACAACTCCATTTGTCCATCCACACGCTGCTTTGGATGTGGTAAACGAGGTTTTTAAGGTTAGGCCTGGGACTGTGGGGTGCGAGTCAAGCTGGGCCAGACCACAAATCTCTCACCAGCTCTCTCAACTGGACGGAGTCATTTCCGCTAGTGGATAGGAGGAGCATCCGTGGTCGAAGGAGGGGTTTGCGTTTCCGCGGAGACTTGCTTGGCTGTGCGAGATGGCTTTTTGCCTCCTCACAGTGGTGTCAACTGTGCAGCTTTGACTACATCTACTCGGCTGTCGAGCATTCAGGTCGTTGGATCGGATCTTCGTATCCGAGTGAAGCGGGATTGAGGGATCTACTCCGCGAGAGATGGGTCCGCATGCATGTTGTCGGATGTTCCTCGCAGTGCAAGAAAAGTTGGAAGATCCGGTTATTTCCAGGACAGGACGAGAATTACATCATGGGTTATTTGCTGATTGTTGGTGATCAAAGCCAAGGTGAGTCTAGAATGCTCAAAGCCATTGATTACTGTTATGACAATCTTGACGACTCGGGTTTTTTTTATTTTATGATTTGTTGCTTTTGAATTTTTTAAGTGACTGTAAATTTTAATTTTTTTTTCATATGTAAGTGACGCATAGCATAGTTGAAAGTGGCTGTCAAGAAGATGCAGACGAATGGAAATAATTGAGACAAGGTCAGAGCATTTGCCACAATCGTTGCTGTCTTTGCAACTTGAAGACCATGGATTTGAAATTGCAGCTAAAAATGGATCAAATGAACCCGACTCAAGTATACAAAGGGGTCTTATTATGAAAGTATCATTTTTCAATCAGCTTTAGCTCCCTCAAGTTCGCCAGTTGTGATGTCACAATGCGATTTTCCAACTCTATAGGGTAGCTTTCATTCGACGGCGATAGTGCGTCACCAGAGCACCTACCTGATCCGTGCCTTTGCAAACAAAGGCTGGTGGAATTCAAAAATAAATAAACAATAGAGAGAATGGCAATTAGCCTCACCACAACCCCCAGATGCCATTGCCGTGATCGTGGCGTGGCATCTGCGGCGCCGTGACATGTCGTTGGGAAAAAATGGTAACCGATTAACAGCCGGCGAACAATGCTCACACGACTGACATGGGGTTGCTATTGTGGGGTGGGCGCCCCTCCATGATCGCACAGCCATGGCACAGAGGACAATATCAACGAGATGAGGGGATCTTGCCTGGACGACATTAAATGCGCCGGTTAGCCCGATAGCTGCGTGATGAAATCTCGACCTCGCCTGACCCGCCCTCGCCCGCGCATCATCTTTCGACACAGCAACAGCAACAGCAACAGCAACAGAGTTGACAACAACAACAACAACAACAACAGCAGTAGCAGTAATAGCAATAGTCTCGCCAAGTCCGCCAACACCGGCAGTAACACCGCAACCAAGCGCAGGATGGCCGCCGCTGCGACTCAGAGCACGGCCTCTTCCCCAGTGGGCGATGATGGATGGGTAGAGCCCTCGATTCCGCGACTCTTCACGTCGGAGCCGCCCATCCGGGACAACCTCGAGACCATCTCATCTCGCCTCCAGGACCAGACGGTCGACGAGTGCCTCCCTTTTCTTACGGCATACCAGCACGCCGACTGCAACGCCCACGGCCTGCCCCATCTGGACCGCAGCCGCCACATCAACTTCCTGCACAGGCAGCTGGGCAAGTTGCCCGGCGGCTTCACGTCCGCTGACCCAAGTCGGCCGTGGTTCTTCTACTGGTCTCTCGCTGGTCTCAGCCTCCTGGGCGAGGACGTGTCCACCTACCGCCAGAGACTTATCGAGACGGTCCGTCCCATGCAGAACGCGCAGGGAGGCTTCGCCGGCGGCTTCGGACAGACGTCGCATCTCGCCACCACGTATGCAACCGTCCTGTCGCTGGCCCTAGTCGGAGGGCAGGATGCCTACGACGTCGTCGACAGGCGGGCCATGTGGAGATGGCTGTGCTCCCTCAAGCAGCCCGATGGAGGGTTCCAGATGGCCCTTGGAGGCGAGGAGGACGTCAGGTATGTCATGTTTTCCCTCCCTCTCGCGCGCCGTGCCGTCGAGGCCCGCTTGTTCCCCCCCCATCCCTGACCAACATGCGTTCTAGGGGGGCCTACTGTGCAGCCGTCATCATCTCTCTGCTCAACCTCCCTCTCGACCTGTCACCGGACTCGCCTGCATGCTCCGCTGGCCACACTGGCCTGTTTACTGGTCTGGCCGACTACGTTCACCGATGTAGGTTACCCAAGGCCCAGTGTCATTCTGATCGCTCACCAATAAGGCCAAACGTACGAGGGAGGCGTGTCGGCAAAACCGAGCGTTGAAGCGCATGGTGCATATGCCTTTTGCGCTCTTGGGTGCCTCTCCATCATTGATTCTCCACATCGTGTCATCCCGCGGTCAGTCTCTTTCTTCCCCTCCTTGTTTTGTCCACTGAAGGCGCGACATGAAAGCATTGCATGCTGACTTTGCCCCAAAAAAGACATCTAGATGTTCCACTGCTCATCTCTTGGCTGTCCTCGCGACAGTACGCCCCCGAGGGTGGTTTCTCGGGTCGCACTAACAAGCTTGTTGATGGTTGCTACAGCCACTGGGTCGGAGGTTGCTGGCCCCTGATCGAGGCCGCGCTCAACAGACCTAGAGGGGCAGCGGCCAGTTCTGAAGGCCACCCGCTCCCGGACGCGACGGGCAGCCTCTTCAGCCGAGACGGGCTGATCCGCTACATTCTGTCTTGCTGTCAGGACCTGAGCAAAAGAGGTGGCCTGAGAGACAAGCCGAGCAAGTGAGTGACTGCTTTACCTGCCTGCCTACCTGCCTACCTGCCTGCCTACCTGCCAACCCACCCCCCTTCCCCCCTTCCCCCCTTCACTCGCATTTGATGAGCCATACCAAACTTAACCGATAACCCCCTTTAGGTACTCTGATGCATACCACACTTGCTATGTTCTCTCGGGGCTGAGTTCAGCCCAACATAAATGGAATTTGGCTACCCCTCGTGCTCATGAGACAATGATGGCGGGAGATGCATGGACTGTGTCACCCTACCTGGAAGGCGAACAGATTTTTGACGAACAGGACCGCGTCTGCGCGGTGCACCCGGTCTACGTGATCCCACAGCACAAGGTTGAGGAGATCCAGGCCTACTTTGGGACCAAGACTGGCTTCTGATCCACCCCGTGCCAGACCCGGGACTCCCTTTGAAAGGTTGACCGAGGCTGTTTAAACGACAGAAATCAGAATGAAATGAACATGACTGTCACGTGTCAATGACAATGACAATATTAACATCAGGGGGCCGGGGGCATGGGGGTGTTGGAACGGTTGATATCCAGTATTCAGATGAACCCTTGGCCGTATCAGAAATATCTACCGCGTTTGTTCTAGTCGGTGCATTTGCCCAATTTGTCTGGGCTGGGACGGGCCATCTGTACTGTAATTCTTTTTCTATTGTCTGTGGTCGATACGATACGGCATGACATCTGCGTCGCCGGGGGGTCATTAAGATTGCGGCCTATCCGTTTTCGAATTCAAGATACAGCATACACCGTGTACCGTCCAAGGGAGAGCGGCAGCCGACATGCATGCGCCAGTGAGCTACAAAGTAAGTGTGTGCTGCTGCGTGGGCAAGCTTTGATTTGAGGGGGGGGAACCCTATCTGGCCCATAGGTCGCCAGCATGGTTCGCCCGAAGGCGGTGGACGCCTAGGTGGGATGCAACGGCGATTCGCCAATCCAGGGAGAGCTTCTATGGCGCCATGTCGTCAATGGACATGGGAAAGGGCCAACTCATCGTCTGGAGAAGCAGGGATGCCATCAATGGGCGCAAGCACGGTAGGATGGCATGCACACAGCTTGTTGGAGACGGATGCTTTAGTGAAATCGGGAGGGGTAGTGGAGGGTTGGCAGGCTTGGGGAGGGGATGATCCCACGCCGCATAGTCGCAGCAACGCAGTTGCAGGGTCTGCACATCATCTCGGACTCCAGGGCTGGGGGCGAGGGGACCCTTGACGGCCTGGACCAGAGCCGAGGACTTTTTTGTGCCTATCGTCACGATGGCCGTGCTTCCTTTTTGCAGATGTTGACACCAGAATCCAAGACATACATGCGTGGAGTAGCCGGCAGTCAAAAGAGGGTCCGTTCTTATTGCCATGGCCAACGCAGGATGATGAGTTAGTGACGCAGGCGTGGTGGGCTTTTGCCGTTGAAAGACCTAACCCAGTGCAGCCCGCATTGCGCAGACCAGACCAGACCGCAGACCGCTTCGCTGGCAGGGCACTTTGCATAGGTCAAATGCATCCGACAGGCTGCGAGGGCTTGCGTTGATGTCCGCAAGCCCGGTCCGTGTATGGCTACAACCACGTCCTGTCCCCGCCCTTGCCTGGCGGTCGCATTGAAGGCGGCCAGGTCCTGTGCTCACGTACATACAGCTCTAGCAAATTCAAACACGGCCTGCCTGCCCTCCAAGACGTCAAATAGAGAGCCCGGACAAAAAGAGGGGCCGGGGAATTGTGTCTGCACATGTACATGTACAAGCACCGCGGGATTTCAGACGGATCCCGATGGTGGCTTGGACGGGGAAGGAGGGGGCAGCCGAGACATGGGACGGCCACATCCGTAGCTGTAGTCGAGCACATAGACCCAATTGAAAAAAAAAGGGTTGCGACGAGGTCGAGATCTCATGACGGCGTCTTGTTGCTATTGCGAGGTGGGAGAAGACTTGTCCGTATCCACCACAACCCGAGTGGGCCAAGAAGCCAGGGTCCTGCGACGGTCAACCTTTTTTTTATTATAATTTTTTAGCTCTAGATGGAGGTTGCCGAGATGTCTAGGCAATTGCGGTTGCTCGTCTCAGTGCCTTTTTTTATCCGTTTCGTTTTCGTCTCATTGGGTGCCATTGTGGGAGGCACGTTTTGGACAGCTGCCTGGTCATGTTTAAATTGATGCTACCTATACCGACGTGGCCTGGAGATGGGGGCAAAAAAGGAATAAAAATGTACAAAATGGGAGCATGTTACCGCTGAAGGGTCCTAAGCCTTTCAGATCAGCCGCCGGGGAGCAGGCGAGGTCCTTGCTTCCGATCGTGAATTAATTTGCTGGAGAACCCAGGATTCGATTACCGATGTGTCGGGCCTGTGTTGACAGCCAGGGTAATCCAGGCTTCACTCTTCCAAGAGAGCCGCGCCTTGGTCCGTGGGCCAATGTTTATTCTGAAAACGCCGGTGATATAATTCATGCACGATACCCATTTTGTCCGGTTTCTTCAAGTCCTGATTCTTTTGGTGGCGTTTTGGCAAGGAGCCCAACATATGCTACATGAGGCGGCTTTAAGGATTGTCCCAGAGAGGAACAGTGGGGGCCGATCGTTGAAAGCCATCAACTACATCTGAGAAAGCTGGTGGCGAATTGGTTATGCCAAGGAATTTGAAATATTGCTTGTATCTGGTTCCTGTTGGGGAGAGGATCGCCAAATAATCAATTGTCTTTCCCGGCTAGTGTTGCGTTGAAGACAACCACCATGTCGGCCTGTACAACTGCGACCAGGGAATAGGGTCAGGGACAATTGGCGTAGCCCGAAACCTGGCCATATCGAACGACAATGTCCCGTGACGTTGTATTCGAGCTACTCGGTGGGGATATTCGACAGCATTTAGTAGGAATTACACCCTGCCTGGGCCTGGGCTAGGAAAGACGTGCCTGGACGGGGCCATTGTTGATTAACGACACTACCTTGTATCATCATGGCGAGTTGCGTGCCCCTCCTTGCCCTCCCCTAGTCGATCCTGTTTTGGTCAAGGCTCAAAGTAGAATGTCAGGAAAAAGGAACAAAACCACAAGCTATGCAATCAAGGTGCCCAGAAAAGCGGCCGCAGGGCCGAGCCCTCATTGTCTGACGAGGCAATAACCCGTGCTGGACAAATGAGGTTGTTGCCAAATCGCAGGCCAATACAAGACCGATAGTATCGGAGCGATCAGCACCTTGGGCGTAACTAGCTAATTTCTGCGGATTGCTGGCGCTTATCGTCATCTGTTTGGCCCGAGAATAATGGGATCCATCGGTGGACTATTTTGGGTGGCATCCCTAGGCCGTGGCCAGGTGCCGGGTGGAGGCGACTCTCGACGAGACGCAGTTGCTCAAAGCTGAAACCTTGCTCGATGTTGTGCGGCCAAGGAAGACGGAATCAAAAGCCTGTGGACATGTGCCATGGGATTGCTGTGGCAGTCACGTCAGAGCAACCTAGCGGCCCCAGCGTCATTCTGGAAGAATTCCAATTGTCGAATCGCCGTCAGTTGTCACTGGCCTGGCGGTGGTTCTCTCCACACGTCGGAGAATCCACACACCCACAGGCTTGCACAACCTTGGGGTGTGGGCTTAACTATGGCGTCGAGCATTTGGAGCTAGTGGAACGTCTGCCACCCCGGTCAGCAAGTTGTTGTCCCTCGGCGTTCAAGTTACGGTACCATCGTGCTGGCGACGGGCCAGCGAGGCCATCGATACAAGAGGATGCATCCATCTGTGGTCAAGCAGACGCAAAGGGCCCAAGGCCAAGGGGCCTATGACGGATCAGACTCACCCCAGACTGCCCGATTCATCGACGGGCACGACCACGCCAGGGCATGAGTATGAGCACGAGCACGACTTTGGTGAGATGGGACGACATGGTGTTAGTCCTGCACGTAGCAATTAGCAGCCAGCTTAGGTGCTGTAGTGTAGGCATTCGACCGGGTCGAGTACCACGGCCAAAGAGCAAGGTACCCCGCGCGCCCGGCTGGGTCAAGTACGTCTCGCTACATCGGGACATTTCCCGTTGTTGATTTCAGAAAAAAATCAACAGAAGCAATGCCAACTCATCATTGCATACGGGTTGAGGGCTCCTAACGGGCCTGCCAATTTGCCTAGTTGCCTCGCCGCACGCCTCTTTTTGCTTGCTTGTGCATCATCGTCCCCCTCCCCCTCTTTTCTCCTGCTCCTCGTGCGAGGTACTTTGGCTGGGTGGTACAGCAGCCGCGGTACCTCGCTCTTCCCTCTTTGGCTCGCGTTTACTTCCTCCTTTCCTCTTTCCCTCTCGGGGCAGGTATCTAGTTGCAGGGCGTTAGTTGCGAGCCTATGTTGGTAGGCGCCTCCATGATCCACCCAGAAAAACCAAAAAAAAAAAAAAAACCCATATTCGTCAGATACCAGCTTGCAACGGCCACGACGCCGTGACAGGCCGGCCTACCTCTTATTTGGTGTTAGCTGCAGAGAGGCAAGCCTGAGTCCTGTGTACCACGTTGCAAGAAAAAAAAAAGAGAAAAAGAAAAAGAAAAAACCACACCCCTAGAAACCCAATCACCTCCCTCACTTCTCACGCACTCGCAACGCAGCACGACACTACTCTAGGTACACAACCTTCAGCCACCTACATCGGACAGATGCCCACATCATCGAGACGAGAATAGACCCCCTCCATCATCTCACAGAATCCGACCAATCAATCCTGCCACATTCACCGGTTCCTTTCACCACATCCCATCCCAGACTGTGGTGCTGGGGAGCCCTAACGGCCGGCACACCTTCACCCACGGCCACGGCCTTGCCCACACGCAGCCAGATGCATGGCCCAGGGCAGGGATGTGATGGACCTTAGGAATGATCCACTGGGCCAGCCACTGAATGTCCTGTTCATGCACGTTTTCGCGCTGCCTCACCGACCCTTTCCTAAGTAGACTCGTCGTGGTGGTGTTACTACTGCGCTACAGCTGCTAGCATGTACTGACTGTACTGCTCTGTCCCGTCTAGCCTGGGGCCCTGACGCGCTCCCTTATCCAGCATGCTCGGCAGCCTTCTGCGATTGACCTGCTTTGCCGCCCGTCGACGAGCTCTTCAAGCGAGAGTAGAAAATTGCTTGCACCTTGTCACGGCACGGCTCCCGAGCGCCTAGCTGTGAGTCGTCTTGCCCATTTGAGTGCAGCGCAGAGCGTCACGCCTACGTCGTCCGACTTCCTAGGCCTCTAATATGCCTCAGCGACCCGCGCGCTTTGGCACGCTGTGCGAATCACCCACGCTCCCAGCCGCCACATGGCGATGAGAACGTGGCCCGCTTTCACTGAGTCGTTGCCCGTTGGCCCCCAGTGCAACGCTCCGGTCCCCCAGGCTTCATGCTAAGACCGCCAAACACGGCCGCCCAGTCTGCTCGAGGTGACGGGATGAGCACCAGAAACCATCTTTGATACTTTCCGCTCTGTCGGTTGCGGTCGCAGCAGCGAATCGCAACAGCCGGAGCATGACAGGTACCTAGCTTGACATGGCTCTTCCTGCGCTTCCAGGCCTGGGGCTCGGCGTCGAATGGGATGGGGGACCTGGTCCCTCCGAGTTCCTCTTGTCCCCCCTGTGGTCCCTTTGCTGTCCTTGTACGAGACGGTACTTGGGTGGTCGAGAAGCTGTGCATTAGTGGCCGCCAGAGGAGAGATCTCGGAGGCCCAGATGGTGGCAGCGAACCAGGCACATCCTGACTCTGACACTGTCGCGCAGCCTGTGAGAGTGTGCGAGGTAATGTTTCTTCTCTCGCCCCCCTTCGCCGTCGGGTCACCACCACCATGCCTGCCCCTCGCCCCTCGACACACTCACGCCCTCCGCTTCAAAGACAGACGAGGTACCCGCCCCTGTGCCCTGTGTGGTCTCCTCTTCGCCACTGGGCTAGAGTGCGAGGAAATTACCATGCGGCCTTGGTCTGCATGGGCTTCGGACGCCGGGTCCTTGTCAGGGTCTTGAACGGACCCAATGCTGATAATGTACCCCTTCTCACGATTTTTGGTACATGTTTTGTACTCAGCAGCCAGGTCCCCCCTTTGTTCCTTGCTCAAACATGGTGGCCGCGGCCTTGACCTTTTGGGGCGGGGGGAAGGAATATGCGAGGCATGGAGAGGGCAAGACTACTATGGCCGCAGATGAAGTAAAAAATAAAAAACAATGAAAAAAGTAGAAACCAAACCAAAAGGGTCAAAAAACAGGCTAGATCCCCTCCGCGGTAAGCCGGTGGCCGAGGGCGTTAACTTTGAGACTTATCAGAGATCGCCTGGTTGCTGCATCCATGTGTTGCGGTGGAGTGGTCTAGTCGCCAGCGGTTTTGATCAACTGGCAACCAGGTAGGCCAACACATCAAGATGGGTCACACTCTTTCGAGAGCCGCATCGTTGCTTGCATCTTGCCTCCATTCGCGCGTCGACCTTTGTCTCCAGACACCCCCGGTCCCGCGCTAACATATCTGTTTGCAATAAAGGCACATGTCTCGCCGTCCGGAGCATTGCTTTTCGTCCACACCAAATTACACCAGACCTGCAATCCGTAGTCCACCCTACTACTTCAACGCACTCCCAATCCCCCACACGACTTCCTCTCACTCTCACTCAACTAAGAGCGACTTGTCACGGCCCTTTATTCTTGAAACCTCTTCCTTCTTGTTCACCTAAATTTGACACGAGCCTCTGCCCACGCCCATTCTCGAACTATCCCCCACCAGACCAAACCAGACCTAACAACCTACCTCGTTCGTTGGGCTCAATTGCGCATCAGCCACCATATTCAACCCTCACCCTCATTGCCTTCTGTCCGAGCATCCCTCACACACTTGTCTTGGTTCCGGATTTGTTTCATTCTCGAAGCCCCCTCGTACCATTCGCTCTGGCTCGATCTCTTGACGTGGAGCCGGATTGGATTATACGCTTGCTCCCACGCCACGCACCACGGCCGTATAATTCTCACCGTCAGGCCGACGCGTCCAACTACCACTAAAATGGGCGGTTTCTACATGCAGTACCTCGAGAGTAAGTGGAAACCCGATTTCCTGTCACATCGCAGAGCAACACCATCTCGCCGTCTTAGTTGCCATTGAAGAATTATTCGTATAAGTGGGGTGGCACCCGCGGAGAGGGGCAATGGCGCCCCCTCCCCCGTGTGATGGCCCTTGCATCACAATGGCGGGGAAGTGAGCCGTGCAGCGGTTTAGCGACTCACTTGTGAGCATCATCTCGCCCCCTGACCCGGTGTACGATCTTCAAAGGCAACTATGGCGGTTCTCACTCGAGAGAAGTGAATTTGATACAGGCATAGACCAAGCACTGCGTTGTGTAGTCTGCCCTATCAAAATCTGTATATAGTGCTCAATTCACTCTTTGAAATGATCCCAAAGCTAACCAATGGCTTCATATAGGCCTCTGCCGGCGCCGAGGGTGGACAGACCCCATGTACGAGTGTTACCGTGACCCTGCTGGCTACACATGTCTTGTTCTTGTCAACGGACGCGAGTACCAGACGGACCTCGCCTACGAGTCGGACCAGCTTGCCCAGGAGAATGCCGCCATGCGTGCCTTCATGGTATGCCGTAACTTTTCCGTCAATGGGGGAATGCTTGCTCGCAACGGAATCGTTCAAGGCCTGCCTGCCCAGGAATCGAGCCGTCGCCGAAAGAGCCGCCACACCTCCTCCCGGGACAGTGACCGCCATAGCCGACGATCAGGTAACCACTCCAGCAGCAGCTCGACTGCTTCGTTTGAGTAAACCAAACAACGAACACGCGGAGCTTTTAAGAAAACCAAGTCACTTGGACTTGGAAACCCCGGGAAATGAGGACCGTTCGAAGGCAATGACACCCGGAAGCAATAGGGCAGCCAGCCCAGGCGCAAAGCAAGGCATACAAGCGGTTGAAAGGCTTCACAGCGATCCCAAAGGGATATACCCACATTACCTCCTCGGTAACCCTCTCATGAGATATGGAGAAGGAAAGGCTGCCTTGTTGTCTTTTTTTTCTTTCTTTTTTCTCTCCTTCTCTGGCCTCTTTGTTATTTGACAGGGAGAATGGTGGAACAATTGTCTCTTCCCCCCCCCCCCCTGTTTCCTCTTGTCTTTTTCCTTCACGATTTTACGACTTTACGACACGACTTTATTTTTTCTTTTAGATGCGACATCATCTCATCTTCACTCAAATGGCTCACACCTTGCAACTTGTCAATTTTACTGTGTTGCCTTTTGTTCTACAACCGAAATTGAAAGGGATTTAAGCTGAGCGTGAATCTTTCATATCTTTATTACGTACTGTTTTTTTCCTTCTTAAGGCCATCTTTCATTACTGTTTGTGATGGGATGGCCTTAGCCTCTATATGACGAGGAAATGATTGGACTTTAACAACGCTGGCCTTTGGACCCGGCGGGTTCTGCGGTATTGCATGATTGCAAAGCGGTTATCTGAAATATGACTGGAACACTATCAAGGATCCCAGACGAGGCCCGAGCAAAGTACCCTGGGCCAATTGTATTAGCAACCTGGGAGGCCATCAGCGATTGGTCCAGTTCTAAGCATGGTAGCGTTGGAGTCATACGCACGAGGCCAATTCTGATTGGTTTGTTTTTTCCTTTTTGCAATTGGGACGGCAGTTTGATCACATTTGACGACGAGAAAAGCGCGAATAAGCAAACGAAAAAAAGCGAGGCATCTTTATTTACTTTTTTCTTTCTGAAGATCCTTTCCCCCCTGCTATTTTTGTTTTGGACATGCAGGACGGTATTCGGGCTTGGTTGGGCTATCGGTTTGTTCGAAAAGATAACAAAAGCGAAAGATTGCACTGCGAGAACTTGACGAGAGACGCGGTGGGAAACGGAGAAATGTCACGACTAAAGGGACCAAAAAGTTGAGCGTCAGGAGGCAAAGCAATTCTTTGGCCAGGAATGGATCCGGGATGAGGGATGAGATGTGATTGATGAGGAACGAATCTGAGTGGCTGGACGATGATGACTGACAAGACACTTATGATGATAATGATAACGACTTTTTCTTTTCTATGCTGGCACAATGATAGTATGCTACCCCTGCTCGTGAATTTTACCGCGTAGAGATCTCTCATTCGGGGCTACAATTGGGAATCCGACTGGCTGGCCTGAGAGAATCCTTCACATCGCATGTTGATCAGCAAGCCCAGGATTACGGCGTCATGTGCTGGCTTGGGACTAGGCGGACGAGGCTGCTGACTGGAGGGGCGGTTTGTTAAGGAAATTACACGAGCAAAACCCTGGCGGTGACAGAAATCATAACGGTTCCTTTGCCGCCACGCTAGACCAGCCTATGAAATGTCTTGTTCCGGGATGACTTGGCTAAGCAAGTATACAGGTGATCAACTGCCGGGCCACTGTGGATCAAGCTGGAGGCGCGCGCAAACCAAAACGTGGGGAACACAATTTTTTTTTTGGAGTAGAGGTGTACATTAACGCATTTTTCAACCTTGATGACGCTCGGCTTGCTTTTTCGACCCTTGCTGCGGTAATCCTACTGGAGGGGCGTCATTGGGCCGCAAGGAGCTTTTGGGCGATACGATCGTCTAGTCGGATGAGTAGCCAATGTGGGGTGACGCGTTTGGCTGCGTATATGTCATGCCGCGAAATCCAACCACGGCGGGGAGGGGGGGCTGTGTCGTGTGCCAACGGTGTGATTGTGATGTAGGCGGCCAAAGTTGAAAGCCAATCGCGAGAAGATTTGAGATGTCTGATTTGAGGGCCAGGCTGTGTCTTGCATCCGGGATCGACGGAATGTCTTGGTGGCTTGTCTCGGCGCTGGGTTCATCCCGGCGCATTCGCCCATGCTACTCCAACGTCGAGCGCCTATGAGCGTGGCGAATCCGTCGATATGATTCATGTATCGCTACTTGCGATTGATAGCTGCCGACCCAATTACTAAGCTCGCTGAAACCCGAGCCTAATTTGGAATGACGAGGCATGAGGACCGTGGGGTTGATGAATTCTGGCAGGTATGACGTTTTATCAATCTAAACTGAACAAGCAATGCGACCCCCACAGGGAGGTATGCCCATGGGGTGACTCAGAAGGCTGAATCTATTTTCAGGGAGAAAAAAAAAGAACTAAAAAAAAACTACGTGCAAAAGACGTTGGATGATTTTTTGAGATGATGGCGGGACTGCCCCCTGGTTACCTGTGACGGCTGAATCGTGCAGTTGCGAATAAGCGGCAGAGGTTCCAGCTCGTGCCCATACGTGTGCGACGAGAAGGGTTCTAGCCAGGAATTCGCCAGCAAAGACATGCTAGACTATGCCAGATGGAGAGAATGGTGAGGAGCTTGCCCCCCCCCCCCCCTCGTATGGTGGTGTCCCGCTACACCCCCGGGGCTGGGTTGTGAATGCGGGATGAGAGCCGGGCGCGGCATGGGCGCGATAGGGCGAGGACTGTATTAAAGAGGGGGAGCATGTCATGTCAGATTGATGCATGTAATTCGTCGAGTGGGTTCAGGCAAAGACGAGGGCCGTTTGAGAATGATGCGAACGGCGGCACCAGCCATCAGGCCGAGATGGCCAGATTTGAGATGGCCAGATTTGAAGAATCCCCCTCACCTCAACATCATACGCTCTCAACCAAGGGAGGGAGGGAAATTCCTTTGGGGTATATTGCCCGATATTACAACATACGTGTCAATGTAACATTAGATGCAGTGGACGAACATCTTGTTTTACAGAGATGGGCGGACATGCTTGGCCTGACTTGCAGATCGCTTAACGAGTGTTTAAGGTGGTACCTGACATCAATCAAATAAGGGGCCCCTAGCTGTCAGAAATGCATGGGGCCACACACACACATAAACACACCTAGACCTAGAAATGGTGAGTTCGCCAATGAATCTGCCTCGTGCAGAGAAAGAGAAAAAACCACGCGAGACAATGCTGAGGAGAAAAGAAAAGGGAGAACGGAGGAAGGGCAAAAAAGAAAGAGAAGAAAAAAAAAGAGGGAAAAGAAGACAAGTGTTTCTACTTGCGCCAAGAATGAACGGACCCAGACCAATCACCAATAGTTGACCACATGGGGTTTGGGATTAATTGGCTGGGGACGGGAAGACGGATGAGATCGGTAGCGGGTGCTTCGATGCGTCAGACAATTAAAGGGTGGTTGACGGTTTTATTGCATCAAAGGGCTAACAGCCAGGGTCCAAAGGCGCTATGGGGGGTTCGAAACGCAGCATCGAAATAAGGCCAGGGTTTGAAAATGATGCGTATCTCGGCGCACATGGTCCGGAGGGAAGTATGAGACAGACAGCAAGCTTGCCCAATTGAGGCCGCGAGAAGGGCAGAAACGGATAAACGGATTCGATACGCAAGGGGGAACAACGTGCTTCTTCTCCCAGCAGCTCTGAGCCTGGAGACGTACGAACAGTAAACGCGCGCCGTGGGATGAATGCGGACTTGTACGAAGTCAACGTTTGCCTCAATGAGTCGAGATGAGGAAAAGCCCAGGGGGTTGCCGAGTTGGGACAGTAAAGTGGTAGCATCGAGCCCCAGTTTCGTCATGGGAAATTTTACGGCCATGGAGTCGAGCCACATTGGCCCCTCCACCAGGCCGTAATTGGCCCGTGATTGGCTGCCAGCGCCCCTTTCCATCGTCTTCATCACGGGGCCTCGTGTCGTGGATCGGGTGGCCCGTGTGAGACGGGCTGGGTGCGCTGCGTACGTATGAGCCAACAGGGAGCTGTCAGCTCTACACGCCGCTTCGAGGTGCCAGCTTCCAGGGCGCTTCCTCCCTGTGCGAGCCTGCTACATGGCTACTCCGTAGGCGTCGTCGTGGCCGGAGCCGGCACTTTGTCCCACTCAGGCTCCCTCTCGTGAACTCTCAAAGTTCCCACGTTGGCCTTTCAAAGACCCTCCTCCTCCTGAACATCTAAACCCTTCTTCTCCCTCCTTTCTCTCTCCTTGCGCCTTTCTGCCTGACATCGTCCATTTTTCACTGCCCGGCCCTCAACTGAGATTCCGAGATACCCTTTCTAATCTAATCCCATCGAGGTTCCGCCTTGTTCCATTCTCTGGCCTCTTGTTCTTACACACTCGTTGTGAACCTACCCCTGCACTTCTCACCTTCTCGACGCATACGTAACCTACGCAACAATGAAGGGTACGTGTTTGCCATGCCTCTTCCCCTTACGCGCACCCGTGCGGGCAGGCGCATCATCTTTGAGGTTTTTATTTTCTTCACCTTACTGACAAAGCATCACAGGACTTATTCTTGTCGGCGGCTATGGCACCCGCCTTCGCCCTCTTGTACGTCCCGCGGCTCGGAGCTCCCCTGGGAGCTATGCTCTCTCGCGCAGAAGCCCCCCCCCTGCACGCCTGACAATGACGAGCTGACCTTTCTGTGCTACTTCTAGACTCTCACTCTCCCCAAGCCTCTTGTTGAGTTTTGCAACAAGCCCATGATTGTCCACCAGATCGAGGCGCTGGTCGCAGCTGGCGTGACCGACATTGTTCTCGCTGTCAACTACCGACCCGAGATCATGGAGAAGTTCCTGGCAGAGGTACGATTCGCCCTTTCTTCACAGCTTCACCGACGAGCTAAAGCTAACATGATTGCTGCAGTACGAGGAAAAGTACAACATCAACATTGAGTTCTCCGTCGAGTCGGAGCCTCTCGACACCGCCGGACCCCTGAAGCTTGCCGAGAAGATCCTCGCCAAGGACGATTCGCCCTTTTTCGTCCTCAACTCCGATGTCATTTGCGAATACCCCTTCAAGGACCTCCTCGAGTTCCACAAGAGCCACGGTAACGAGGGTACCATTGTTGTCACCAAGGTGGAGGAGCCCTCCAAATACGGTGTCGTCGTGCATCAGCCTGGCCACGCCTCCCGCATCGACCGATTCGTCGAGAAGCCCATCGAGTTCGTTGGTAACCGAATCAACGCTGGCATGTATATCTTCAACACCTCTGTTCTCGACCGAATTGAGCTCCGCCCCACCTCAATCGAGAAGGAGACCTTTCCCTCCATGGTCCGCGATAACCAGCTTCACTCGTTTGATCTCGATGGCTTCTGGATGGATGTTGGACAGCCCAAGGACTTCATCAGCGGAACTTGCTTGTACCTGTCTTCATTGACAAAGAAGGGCAGCAAGGACCTTACACCTCCCACCGAGTCCTACGTTCACGGTGGAAACGTTTTGATTCACCCCTCCGCCAAGATTGGCAAGAACTGCAGAATCGGCCCCAACGTCACCATTGGCCCCGATGCCGTTGTTGGTGATGGTGTCCGTCTTCAGCGATGTGTGCTGTTGCGCGGCTCCAAGGTCAAGGACCACGCCTGGGTCAAGTCTACCATTGTTGGCTGGAACAGCACTGTCGGTCGATGGGCCCGTCTCGAGAACGTAACTGTTCTCGGCGACGACGTTACCATTGGTGACGAAATCTACGTCAACGGTGGTAGCGTTCTTCCCCACAAGTCCATCAAGGCCAACGTCGACGTCCCCGCTGTCATCATGTAAAGAATTGACACATTTTACGACTTTTCACCTGCTCGTTGGAGGCCACACCAACAGAGCCCAATACCCATTAATATCGAATAACGCCAAAAAAAAAAGTGCAAAACTCACCACTCTACAACAACGTGCTGGCACCGTCATGTTCTCAGGGGCCTGGTGGGGGATTTAGAGCCTGCCGCTCTCTCTATTCTAATGCGACTCGCGAGTGTCTGATGCCCCCTTCTTATGCGTGTTTATATGGCGTCCGGGGCGGTTTTTACAGCAGGCAAACAAAGGCCTTGGCAAGGCAAGGCGGGCAGGCAGGCAGGCAGGCATCACAGCTTCAAATGAGGAAGCCCATGTATGAAACCTTTATAGGTACCGAATCGAAGAACGGGTGGTTCAAAACCAGCATATCAACTTTGCAGTGTTGTAAAAATGTAATAACGATGAATGGAACTGTCGGTTTCAAATTGCTAGGGTGTCTACGTCTGGTCACCTATACTTGACATTTTTATCACTCGGAATCAACTGCATTTGTCCATGATCGGTATCTGACGTACCAATGTGCTCAGCGATAAGCGAGACGCCTAGCTCTTGTAGTGAATCGTCAATTGAGCTTGCCAGGGTTACCCTAATCAGGTCCTCGCTTCACGATGAGCCTGATCATGGTTAATTGATCCACAGCACCCACTTAGTAGACCGAAGTGAAGGTATGGGTCCATAAGTGAAATGTTTGAGAAAATGCAAGAAGCCACGGAACCTGGATCTAAAGATAGCACCGAAAAAATGAACACGTCGTGGATGGAGGATGAGAACTGAGCATGCCACTGTTGAAGAAGCGTTTTGCTAGACTCGTCTAATTTACTGACATTCCATTGGTTTCATGGCACAACAGCGCTTTATTTAAGGCAGGCATTCTGATATTGAAATGACTGTGTTTAGTTGTTTGAGATGAGCCAGTATTCGAGCAGGGAGACTTGAAGGCTGGATCAACAACACAGTAAACATAAACTCATGTGCATTTCAAGGCGAAAAAAAAAACCGATGGTTCTCACCTCGGAACCAAAGTATTGGTTCCACGTTTGAACAAAAGATTTCTGTGGGTAGTGATGTCATGCTTTGGTAAGAGGTGGTTTTGTTCCCCTAGATGTGGATGCCACGCCGTGTTGCGAAAACACCCGGTGGCACTGGGGTGGTCCTTTACCCAGAAACCACAGAATTGAGGATCCATCTAGGTTAATGAGGAGGGCCGTGGACGGGCATCCTGGGGTGGTTCCGTGAACTATTCTGGGGATGGGGCCTTGGTGGAACAACGGACGAAATGGCCGTGGGCGGGCGTGCCAGGCAAGTGACCTGCATTGACATCAGTTCCGGGCACAAGATGGAGAATCGGGCCTTTTAAACATGGGGTGAGAAATATAATAGCGAGAGAATGGAGAATTGTGAGGAGATGGCCGTGGTCTGCATGTGGGGGATGGGGCGAAGGAGCCCCGGGGCGAGTTTGAAGCCATGGTCGAGTTGGCCATTTAGTAGAGGCTGTTTGCTCGCTGGCCGAAGAATTATACCGAATAGGCCGAGAAGTAGTTACACCTGGCGTACAACTAATTTCTGCGCCTCTGGGTAACGCATGTGATCATGTGGGTTTTGTCGTCTTTTTGGCCTTGGGTATAGCACCGAAAATCTCGTGACTTGGATGAAGATGGGCTCAAGGACAACTTGGACATTAGAAATGATACCCTTCCTTACCATGTCTCCCTATCTACCTATCACTGGCCCGTAATAGCACACGGTTATATCAAGAGTTCTAGAATTGGTGTTGAACCTGGAGAAGTGCCCAGCCTCAGTCGAGGCCCGGTCCTGGGCAGGCTCCGGGGGTGGGTGTTGCGGCACCACCGTCCGGGGGCTTTAGCTGGTGGTTGGTGGACGTGGGGGAGGCTCGGTGATGAGGTGGCCTCCTGGGCCTGGATTTTGAGTGGCATTTTTTGGTCGTACACACAAAATGTCATGTTCAACGATTGATGTCATTGAGGCGAGTGTGCCCGAGGGCTGGTTGAGAGAATATGGTGTGTTTATCAGTCATGGATTTCTCGTGAGGTGATCATATCATGGCAGTCAAGTTATTGATTCACTGACGCACCTCAGAAGCCGTCATGCATAGCGTTGTCGCAGAATAGCGCCTCGCTAGGAGGGCCAAGAGGAGAAGACCCTCCCAGAGCCTCTTTTGTTTCAATGTAGCAAAAGTCTGCCTTTTCCCAACCCTCAACCCGTGTTCCTCTTTACGCACTGCGATTCGCTTGCATTGGGCAAAGTCAAAAAAGAAAGAAGGAGAGAAAGCAGTACTCGGTAGTAGTGATGCCCTGCTAGCTTCATGTAACCAGCCAGCCACTCTGCGTTAAATAGTAATAAAGCTCTTGTCTCCGACCATTTCCTACCGTCCCTTTCTTTTTTCCCCCATCGTGTGGTTTCATGATACCTCCGTCGTCTTCCGACCACCAACAACGAACACACCCACCACCCACACACCCGACACCGCCTGGATCCCCTGGGAGAGCGTGACAGGGTCTGGCCAGTTTACGCCCCATCCTCCGATCAATTTCCTTGGGGTCGAACCCGCCCAACTCAATCCCCGACTGCCGAAGATTCACCTTGGGTCTGCATATCCAAGGGTTATTTTCAGCACCTGCTTGATCAGACACGCGCGCACTTACGCTACTGGTTGTAGCAATCTGAATTGACCCAATTAGACGGAAGAGGGTGAGATTGGGCCGTACCATCTCATCGAATCTCGAACTATTTAATTGGGAAAGTTACATCAAACCGCACGTGTTCTGCTTGATGCCAAACCCATCACAGCACGGAATAGTTGTCCGTGCCTGCATATTGCATCGTCCCCTAGCAGGCTATCTCTAAACAGCTCAAGTGTGCATCTGCTGCTGCAACTTGACAAGCACGTCGCTGCTGTCATCACCATCTGGTCGGTGTGTTCCCAGTTTACGGGCAGAACCCACATCTACAGCCCACTTGGAGATATCCACAGCGCGTCACCACACCCACATGCAGCCCACCTGCTACACCTTTCCAGGAAGGGTATCCAACCAGACCTCGGCGTCACTTTCAAAGCACAAGGCCGCATATACCGCACCACCAGCGCACTCGCAATTAGGCGGCGGTACTCTGTGAACCGTTCCCCTTTACCCCGAAGCTCACCCGCAGCCTGCCGCTCCCAGGCAAGGATTAACGGGATTATCGTGGCCGTTCCGGTGGTTGTGGAGGCCATCACAAGCACTACAAGCCAGCGAGCAGGACCGACTCTGTACAAGTGGCTTCACTCCCACTCCTGACTTTTTTTCTTCTTTTTTTTTCACCAGCACGAGACGAGACGGGCCGTTTCCTTTCTAACCCCCCTTGGCGCCACAGAACCAATTGTCAAGGAAATCCCTCGCCTGATTGGCACCACATATCCGCCGGTTGGCCGTTGTGTGCTCCAGAGTGAGGCTTGAAAGAGAGTTGGTCACGAGATTGCAAGCGCCGCCCCCGACGTACCGTCACCACCACCACTTTTTTTTTGTCCCCTTCTAATCAGCACCACCGCATTCCACACTCCTCCACCGACGGGGCCCCAGAGTCCGGGGTTACGGGTGGCAAATAACGGGGGAAACTTGGGTGAAATGGGAACAGGAGCACATGGCCAAGACAACACCAGACGACGTCTGTCTAGGTTGTGGCTGCTTGTGGTCGTTGTCATCGTCTTAGTGGTGAGTTTGCGTGTTTCCCGAGTACCTGTCCCCAGCCCGCCGGCCCCGAAGTTCATCTCGGTCTGGCAACCGCCCTCCCGCGCCCCCCCCCCCCCAGCCCGGGCCCCCGTCTTTGCTGTCCCATCCATGCCCGCATTGCCTCACCTATACCCAAGTCTGGGCTCAGCGCGGACGAGCATGGTCTGACCGAGACGCTTCCCCGGTACGAGATCAATCTGTCCGTGCATGTGCGTTGTCCTTTCAAGTGAGGAGAGAGAAGAAAAAAAAAAGAAAAAAAAAGGAGTCGAACTACCATTCTCCAAGTGGTGAGCAACATCACCACATCACATCACCACTCAAAGTCCTCCTCGGATCCCAAGGAAAGGCAACATGCCCGTTGGGGTGGCCCAGCTCGGCGTATTAGCGGAGCCCCAACTGCTTCCCCGCAGAAGCTCCAGTTTACCTTCTGTACGCTGCGGCTCACTGCCCTAGAGGTCCTGAAAGCCACCGAGCCGATGGTCCCTCTCCAGGCCCAGTCCCTGCACACACCCCCGTGGAAAACCCCCATGTCACTCGACATGCACCCCTGCCATACCCACTTCGCCCGCCATTGGAGTACCAAAGCCAAAGCCACTGACACAGAATCCGTCAGCTCTCACAGCTCGTTGTCTTCGGCGACGCCAAGCTCCAGTTTCTCTTCGCCCAGCTGGTCTTTATACCCTCCTCATCGCCACTCTTCTCATCGCCCTCGCCTTCTCCTCCTTCTTGTCCCCTCACTCCTTCCTCATTCCCGTCGCCTGCCCTCGCTCTCATCGATCCTGTCTGTAAGCCTGCCACTCCCCTCCAAGCTGCGCCGCCCTCTCGACCCCTCAACATGGCTCTCGCCGAAGAGACCAAGAGCATTGTCGCTCAGTTCGAGTTTAGCGATGACGACCTGAACCGTCATGTGGACCAGTTCCTGAACCAGATGAGTACGTCTCCTTCGGAATTGTCTTTGGCCCTCTTTCAATGCTGCGACACACGCCGCAATCTTCTTAAACTTCTCGCCCATCTTCGCTCATACGTCATGTTGTGACAAAACTAATTTCCCTCTCTCTCACAGGTGATGGCCTCGAGTCGGACAAGTCCACCTTGGCTCAGATCCCAACCTACGTCACCGGTGTCCCCAATGGTACCGAAAAGGTGAGAACATGTTGCCATTGAGTGCTCCACAACAATGACTTTTTACTGACATCTCACGACCTCCAGGGCCTCTACCTGGCTGTTGACTTGGGCGGCACCAATTTCCGTGTGTGTTCGGTCATGCTCAATGGCGACACCACATTCAACCTAACTTACAACAAGGTCGCCATCCCCAAGGAGCTCATGGTGGCCAAGACGGCCTCGGATCTCTTTTCCTTCCTTGCCAAGCAGATTGAGCTTTTCCTCAGGGAACACCACCGCGACCACTTCGAGAGTCATATCCGCCGCCGCAATACGCGCAGCACCGCTGAGGGGTTCCGCGACGAGAACATTTTCCGCCTCGGTTTCACTTTCAGCTTCCCTGTCCAGCAGCTCGCGATCAACAAGGGTCTGTTGATTCGATGGACCAAGGGCTTCGATATCCCCGATGCCGTCGGCAAGGACGTCTGTGCCCTTCTCCAGACGGAAATCGACAATCTCCACCTCCCTGTCAAGGTTGCCGCTCTGGTCAACGACACCGTCGGTACTCTCATGGCTCGCTCATACACATCTACCGGCAAGAGCAAGTCTGTGTTGGGAGCTATCTTCGGCACTGGCACCAACGGCGCCTACATTGAGAAGACGAGCAACATCAAGAAGCCCATCCCCGGCGACTATAACGACTCAACTGGCGAAATGGTAGTCAACACCGAGTGGGGTTCCTTTGACAACACCCTCGAAGTCATGCCCTCGACCCCATGGGACAAGGCGCTCGATGTGCAGAGCATCAACCCTGGTTTCCAGATGTTTGAGAAGCGTGTCTCCGGCATGTTCCTTGGCGAGCTTGTGCGATTGGCCGTTGCCGATATGATCAAGGATGATAAGACTTCGCTATTCCGCGATCTCAACTCGAGCACCAACGATTGGTCCACCACCACCAACATCGCTGCCGACTCCGGATTCTTCAAGCCCTGGGGACTCGACAGCGCCATCATGTCAGTCGCCGCCGCCGACAACACCCCAGAGCTCTCCACCCTGCGCCAGGCTCTCGAGGGTCTCCAGGTCTACACCCCTTCGCTAGAAGACGCCCAGGCCTTCAAGTCGATCGCTTTCGCAGTAGGTCGCCGAGCAGCCAGGCTATCCGCCGTTGCCATTGGCGCAATCGTCATCCAGTCTGGCAAGCTTGACGACCCCGATGAGGAGGTCATCGATATCGGTGTTGACGGAAGCTTGGTGGAGCACTACCCCTACTTCCGAGATATGATTCACGAGGCCCTGGCTTCTATCGAGGCTATCGGCCCCAAGGGTGCCGAGAAGATCCGAATCGGCATCGCCAAGGATGGCAGTGGTGTCGGTGCCGCCCTGATCGCCCTCGTGGCGGCCAGCAGGGAGCACCCCGCCGACTACATTGAGGACCTGCGATCTCAGGCCAAGTCCTCGAGGAGACTCAGCGATGCATTTGGTACGTATTTCCATTTTCCCCAAGCCCACCTAGCAATGATGCTAGATGCTAACTGCTTCCCTTTTCAGCTGATGATCTCCCCCTTACCAACAAAACGCTGCTGGCCGGCGGCATTCTCAGCGCAGCAGTGGCGGCGG
Source organism: Calonectria henricotiae (assembly GCA_020623695.1). Lineage (NCBI taxonomy): Eukaryota > Fungi > Ascomycota > Sordariomycetes > Hypocreales > Nectriaceae > Calonectria > Calonectria henricotiae. Next base: position 9,117 of record JAHVYB010000104.1, on the reverse strand, counting down.
CTGCTTTCTGGTGGGCCAGGCGCCGTTGAAAGAAAAATAAATGCATTTTTGTTTTGTTTGGGGGTGGTTCTAGGTTTGCATTATACCGCATCTTAGGAGACTATTCATAGTTGTTGGGGTCCAGGCGTCTTCGTCTCTGTACTTTTTTCTCTGATGAACATCTTGTACATATTATTTACGGAGGGTTATGAAGCGCTGTATGAGCGGCATTTTTCGCCGAGGTCGCTGGAATGTGTATTGGACTTGTATGAGCTTGATGCATTGCATGCATGATATTTTTTTTTTACCGCATTTTTATCTTATATCTAAACAGCAGGTGATGCGTCTATAAACAAAAAGTTCATTATTTCTTATGCGATGACCCATCTATAATAAAACATTCCAGTGCAGCTGAGAACAACAAAAGCATTACATATCGTCATGACAGTCTTTATTATTGCATATATTCCTTTATTGTTTACCCAACTTTGTAAACCCACTCACTCACGTCTTTTAGTTACCAAAGGCGGCGGCCGGGTACGAACGGTCTCGCTTCTTGCGGGCCGCAGAGCTGCTTCGCGAACTTGTGGCAGATGTTGAAGTGGGGATGAGCAAGTTCGTCTGAGACTGCTTGCGACCACTGGACATGTCATTGGGCAGGTCGTTCCATTCAGTCTCGGCCCGCTGATTCTGGTAGGATTGGCCCGACGACGTGCGAGGCAGCGGGGGCGCATTTGGCCCCCTCGGAGGGCCGGACATGGGAGGCAGGTTGACAATGGCGGCGGTAGTGCTCTGCGGGACGGAGCGCGGGGGCGGTGCCGAGGCGGCGATGTTGGAGGGCAGCGAGTTGCGGACGGCGGCGCTGACGGGTCGGGAGACGAGCCAGGCGGAACTTGGCCGGAGTTTCATGTAGTAGCCATTGATGGCGGGCTCATCGCGCTTGAAACCGCGTCCCTCGTACCACTTGAGCCCCTCCTCGTTCTCGGTCCAGACGTGTGCCGTCACGTTGGTTACATTAAACTCTGGGTTGGCTACTGCGGTGGCAACGATGTTGTCCAAGGCGGCATTGACCAGGCCCAGGGAGCGGTAGGGCGACAGCAGGCAGAGGGACTGGATGTAGAGGTTCTGGCCCACGACGCCGTCATCATTGAGGCTGCTGCTGCTGCCGTTCATCAAGGCAGGCTCGATGCGGCAGACGACGCCACCCACAACCTTGGGCTCGGCGCCATCGTGAGCCCATGTTATGACGCGCGAAAAGGGCCCCGAGTTGGCCGGCTCGACAGCGCGCTGGTAGAAGCTGTCCGGGTAGCTGACGGGCAGGAGAAGGGCGTTGATGCGGCGGAGGGCGTTGACGTCGCTGCTAGACACGGGGCGGATGCAGGCTTCGCGGGGCAGGTTCGCGGGGAGGGGCCGGATGGCATACCCGGCGGCGGAGTTGGACGAGGGCGGCGGCGGCGGGGGAGCGTTGTTGATCTCTGGTTCTTGGCTCTGCACTGGGGGGTTACCAGCAGCAGCAGCCGGCGGCGGAGGAGTAGCGAGAGCGGCCGTCGAGGTCGGGGGAGGAGCGGTAGCAACAGGTGTTGTTGTTGTAGGCAGAGGATTGGCGAGTTTCGATGAAGGAGGCGGCGCGTACTTGGGAGTCTTGGCTTGAAAGAAGGACCGGATGGAGAGTTGGGCGGGTTTCGTAGTCGGGAGAGACATGATGCACGATAGGTTGGCAAGAGACAAAGAGAGGGGAGTTGGAGGAGAAAAGAGAGACAGTGAGAGGAGACTAGGAGGGGGGTCGACAATGCGAGTCGGAGAGGAAGCGGGAGCGAAGAGGCAAAAGGAAAATGTTGAGTGAGGAAGAAAAAGAAACCACACGCACACAACCGCGGTTTGTTTGTCTCGAGCTATCGGCCGAACATGGTCTGGAAGTGAAGGCTGGGATTTACGTTCACGTCGAAGCTCGGTGCCATTGAAGCGGCCATCGATTGGCCACATGCCCAACTACCATTTGCAGCAATCAGCTCCTTTGAGACTGCCGCTCGCGGCGAGCATGGCATTCGTCATAGGGCTCAACGCATCGCCACAGGTGTCTCGGATGCCGCAATGGGCACAACTCTAACCCTGCCCCCAGAGAGAGCTGAAGTGGCAGCAGTGGCCCGGGAGGTGGTAGGCCATCAACTGGCTCTCTCTCCCTGAACGCCCACCGCTGGATGACATGCAGTAAGGGAAAATTATAGAGGGATGAGTGCTAGACCATGCTAGCGCAGCGCGATTCCAGACACACAGGTCCAGTGGAGCTAGGGGAAGTTTAATCAGGGGGCTCTCGTCGTCCCCAATTACCCCCTCCGTAATGCGTGCAGTCTCCGTACCTACCACACGTACGGTAGCTGTGACGGATTGGGTCGACAAAAAAAGAAGGCCCCCCGACACCCCGAAGCTGGCCGCACATCCGTCCAGCGGATGTGTTACCGAGTACAGTCGCGCGCATTGTCTTGCACGTTTACAATTGGGGTATTTTATGCTCCCTCGGGTGGGCGGGCAGCGCGTGGCGTCTCGCTACAGGCGTGGCCATGAGCACTCGCAGCAGCACCCTCCGTCTAAGCTTGCGCTACACGCCAGGCGATTCAAGGCCGCCAGCAGCTGGGAAGCTCTGGCGGCGCGCATTAAAGCAATTGTTGCTTGAGTGGCAAACGGAAGAAGCCGCCAGAAGGTCCTCCCTCTTGAGCAGGAATGATGGCCGGCCTCACGTCGTTACTGCTCTGTTCCATATTAATACTTTTTTTTATTGATGCGGTTCCGGTTCTGATATGATACCTATGGCCACCGCGCTCAGCGCTCTGCGGGATGGCGTTAGCTGGGGGGGCTCTCTCTTCTTATCTGACAGTCCACTAAAGAGTTTCCCCCAAGCTCAACTAACTCAACAGGGGAAACAGTGGACAGCCATCATCTTTTTTCCAACCACGAATGTCCAATTTTGTGTTTTATCGCCTTCACGTTTACTTTTTTTTCTTTCCCTCTGCATCCCTCTCTTACACCAAAGCCTCAAAATCACGTCGCTGACTGCAAACTTGGTTTTTTACCCTGCCTATGCCTTTGACTTGATTCAAACAACAAACAGCTAAATAGAGAAAACAAAAGGGAGATACAACGGAGAGAGAAAGAGAGAGAGAAAAGGAGCCATTGTTTTATCAATTTTACCTCACTTAGCTTTTGCTTCACTTTGACGCTTTTTAAACCCGTTCTTAATTTTTTTTTCTACCTGCGACAAATTTCATGCAAGCATTTAACAACTCTTCTCTTCTTGTTCCTCAACCTGCTATTCGCTGTTCTCACAAGGGTCTTTTTTCTCTTTGCTGCTGGCTTTCCCTTCCCCATTTTCTCGCCCCGGCGACCGACCGGTATTGAACCCACACGCCCCCCCCTCCACCCTTAGCGCTACCGCCGTCCGTCGCTCCCTCGGCTTCATCACACGATTTCAGTTACACACCCTCCCGCTGAGAAATCCGTCAGCCTTGGCCAGGTTTCCCCCCCTTTGGCGACCCGGCGATACCATGAATGCCTCGACGGGCAAGGCGAGCATTATTCGCGCCCGCGATGAAGCTGGAAGTATGGACAAGTTGGTAAGTATCCTGTCTCCCGTCTTTGAGCTCGTCTCTGGTCTTCCCTTTTGTCGCGGCTGGCGCAATGTTGTTCGCGGCTCATCATAGCCATCATCGTCATGGGCCATTCTGCATCGTCCTCCATCGCAATAAGGCTGCATGGCCTCTTTTCGCACCATCTTTTCCTAATGTACTCTATGGTTTTGGATTACTGGCTGACCATTGTCCCTATCGTTGGTTGTAACAGGCACATGCCATCCTAGACGATGTCTTCTTCAACGTCATTTCCGACCTCTTGATGAAGACGCACCGCGAGGAGAAGCAGGCCAGGGCCACCACTGCAGCCATCCGTGTCGAGAAGATGGCATCCGATGCCTCCGAGGGATCTACGCCCGATTCCAAACCTGACATTCGCATCGAGACGGACGCTGCCATCTACGAGGACGGCAAGGTGCTGCTCAAGGGCAACCCGCTCAAGACCACGTCCGAGATACTGTGCCCCAAATGCCACCTCCCGCGACTGCTGCACCCGACCGACGGCAAGGGTGCGCGGAAACCCGACCCCAGCATCATCTACTGCAAGAAGTATCCCTACATTGACAAGCCTGGATGCGACATCTACGGACAGAGCTGGGTCGGCCCCGGCCCTGGGCGCGGCAAGAAGAAGAAGGACATGGAAAAGAATGTTGACACGCCCACCCCCGAGCAGCGCCCACCCAACGTGCTCTCGTTCCCGTCGGCGACGTGTAGCAAGTGCAAGCGCTGCATTCTCGTCACCCGATTGAACAACCACATGGGCTCGTGCATTGGCAACAGCGGCCGCAACGCCAGCCGTGCAGCTGCCCAGAAGCTGAGCAACGGCGGATCCCAGAACGACACTCCCCCGTCGTCCCAGAAGGCCACTCCCACCCCCGGGTCTCGCGCCGCCAGCCCCAAGAAGCGCGACGCCGGTAGCGAGGACGAAGAGGAGTCAGAGAACAGTCACAAGCCCAAGAAGCAGAAGCTAAAGCCGGCGTCCCTGCCACCCAATAACAAGAAGGTCATCATCAAGACGAAGCCGACGCTCAAAAAAGAAAAGGTCAAGAGCCTCTCTTCGCTCAGTCAGGAGACCAAGGCCAACTACGACAGCGTCTCAGTGCCTCCCAAGAAGCCCGTGCCCAAGAGTGTCAGTCCCATGAAGAAGCTAAAGGTCGGCAGCAAACCTCCGCTCGGGTCGCCCAAACCCAAGGTCAAGGAAATCCGCGACGCCGATGGTGAGTCGGAATCATCAGGCACGCTGTCCTCACCTCCCGCGCCCCAATAGAAGAAGGGCGGGTTGTCGGGTGTCAGCCATCCGCCTCCTCTCCCCAACAAAGCGAGGCATGCCTGACTCTCTTGACTATTTTTGACGGTACACATAACAACACAACACAGAAAATCAATGGCAATGTGCCGGGCCTCTTTTATTTTATTTTGGAAAGAGCATTTGCTCGCCAGCACCAGCCTGGCTTTGTGGGCTTGACAAGCTTCGCCATCCTCCTCAGAGGCCGGTTGGATATGCATAGAGGCTGGTAGCATCGGTGCGAGAAAGGGGAGCGAAGAGCTCGTCCTTTTTTGTGTTAATGTCTTTTTCTTCTCTTGCGTTCCCATTTGGTGCGTTGCGGAAAGTCCTTTTTTTTACTATATCTTTTTCTATCTGTATTATTCTCCCAAAACAAACACTGCATTGGTACGGGCGGTTTTTGGTTGGCCAGGGTCATTGGAGACCAGATCATTCACAGCATCCACGGAAAAACAGGTCTGGGGCGTTGGGCGTCGTTGTATGTAAAGAATGGATATCTCGCCCAGAGCGTCAAGAGTGCATCCATCATCAGCTATTTCTCCCATGTATGTGTGATTCGCAGAATGCCCGTGACATGATCATTGCCCGTCGTTTGAAAAACTCCTGAAACGCCAACCCCCGCGCAGTCAAAATCCTTATTAAGTGCGTGTGTATACATATTTTGAGCGCCAACCAAGTTTTTGCGCAATGTGTTTTTTGTTTGTCTTGTTCTCCTCTAGCTCTTCTGCTGGTCCGTCCCTTCTCAGACCTCGTCGTTCTCGTCGACAACCCGGGCCTTGACAATCTTGACCGCCTCGACGGGCCTGTCCTCGGGCCCCGTGGGGACGAGGCCGAGGCGGCGGATGACGCCCATGCCGGACTTGACGCGGCCAAAGATTGTGTGCTTGCCATCGAGCCAGGGCGTCGGGGCGAGGGTGACGAAGAACTGGGAGCCGTTTGTGTTGGGCCCCGCGTTGGCCATGCTGAGGACGCCGGCGCCCGTGTGCTTGAGGCCCGGCTCGATCTCGTCCTCGAACTTGTCGCCGTAGATGGAGGTGCCGCCGCGCCCGGTGCCCGTTGGGTCGCCGCCCTGGATCATGAAGTTGGGGATGATGCGGTGGAAGACCGTCTCGTTGTAGTAGCCGCGCTTGACGAGCGTCGTGAAGTTTGTGCACGTCTTGGGCGCGTGCTGCGTGTAGAGCTCCAAGGTGAAGGAGCCCTGGTGAGAGAGGGCGAGAGAGAAGGTTAGCACAATTTCTTGCTTGTAAAATAAATAAAAACGAAAGGAAGGGGGGTGTGTGTCTATATGTTTGTGTATATGTACGTGCACACAGAGATACAGAAGGGCGCAGGGAGGGTGCCGCATTTACCATTGTGGTCTCAATTACAACGTTGGTTGCCATCTTTGCTCAAAGTCGGCAGCCTGGTGCGCTGAGCTTGGAGGTTGTGTCAACAGCGGTGGAGGGGTCTTTCAATAAAATGAGTTGCGATGGGAATATGCTCTGGGCGGGTTCGATCCTTGTCACCGACGCCATTGGCTGCAAGGCAAGGTGTTGCATAGGGCTCCCCCCCTGCAGGTCCCTTTCCCCACCACCACAGCCTAGTAGCGCTCTCTAGTCACTGATTTGCAACAGACGTCATGTCTGAGAGAGCCCTTTGAGTCAACCAACAGGTACAACCTCATCAGCCTCAACGTGCTCGCTTCACTCACTCGCTCGTTCATCTTTTTTTTTTCCAAGCCCCAAGGCTTGCCAAGACTTTGGTGTGACTTACCTCTTCACTGCCCAGAAATGTGGTGAACCCCAAAAAAGTCCAATTCTACATAGAAACTCGCGCTGCTGTTTTGAGAACACGTTGCGACGGATCGACACCATGTCTGATCTTCAACAAGCGGCCGCGGTACCTTCAGGGGAGGCCTTGGATGCTTCATTTGATGGGCTCAACTCTACGGTCCCAGATCAAGGCTTTCCTTCTTATTTCAAGTACATCCAGGATCTCGACTTTCTGGTTCTCGAAATCAACCTCATCTTGAGCGCCTTGGGCATCATCTATCTCGGCGCCCATGCGGCCCTCCGGCGGCCACCATCTGCCGCCCCATCCAAGGACGGCAAGGACGGCAAAAAGGAACGTGAGGATGAGCGGTTCTCGCAGGGACTCGAGCCCTCCGATGCCATCATGTTCCCCGTCATGGCGGGCATTGTCCTAGTCGGCTTGTACTATCTCATACAATGGCTCCAGGACCCGAACCTCCTCAACAAGATTATCCGGTACTACATGTCCACCATGTCTATCGCCAGTCTGTTGTCTATCTATTCCCACGGATTCGATTTTGCGACATCGTTGGTTTTCCCCTGCTTCTGGAGGGGAAGGGACGGTGTCATCAGGCAGGTTGACCAAAAGACTCGGACCGTCCAGGTTTGCGACGACGCCGGCAACCCAACTCTGGGAGGCGACAAGACAAGCAACCCGCTCCCGAGTCCTCTGTCCTGGTTGGCTCCATCTGAAGGAATGCGAAAGAGTTTTTGGGGAGCACGAGATTTGTTGACGCGGCAATGGGTTTTCAAGCTTTTCATCCATGGTGTTGGCAAGGAAGAGGGCAAGCTCAAGTTTGCGCACATGATTTCCCTAGTCATGGCCTTGGGTACGGCCATCGCCTACTCATCCACCTCGTCGCCCTTCCTATCCAACATGCTCGGATACGGCATGTGCTATGGCTCATTCCAGCTGCTGTCGCCGACCGACTACCTTACCAGCACGTTGGTTTTGGTGGGGCTCTTCTTCTATGACATTGTCATGGTGTTTTATACGTGCGTCCCCCGCCAAACCTATGCAATCTGGCTTCATGTACATTCGATAACTAACCCGTGTGTAGGCCTTACATGGTGACGGTGGCTACAAAGTTGGATGCGCCCATCAAACTTACTTTTGAGGCGGGAGATAGAAAGAGCATCCTTGGCCTAGGAGATATTGTCATCCCGGGCATGGTTATGGCGTTGGCTCTCCGGTTTGACTTGTGGATGCACTACATGCGCAAGATCAAATACGAGTCTACGGAACTCAAGCTTGTGGAAAAGGACGCAACGAGCGGTGAGATTATTACGCGGAGCGAGGTCAAGCACAGGGAGGTCAAGGCCCGGTACGTCAACGCAAAGGGCAACTGGGGCGACAGGCTCTGGGTTCGTGGAACCATGTTCCTCACTCGTCCGAAGCAGCTGCCACCCTCTCTTGAGGCGTCACAATTTCCCAAGACGTATTTCATTGCATCCATGGTCGGCTACCTGCTGGGGATGCTTGTTACACTGGCCATGCTATTGGTCTTCAAGCGCGGGCAGCCGGCGCTACTGTACCTAGTGCCGGGTGTGCTTGGGTCTCTATGGCTGACAGGGTTGGTGCGCGGGGAGATCAGGCAGATGTGGACGTACACGGAGGACGGAAGCATCGACACGATCGACGTGGTGGTGGATCTAGACGGGGATGGCAAGGCCATCAAGACGATTGGCGAGCTCAAGGATGGTGTGGTAGACACGACCAAGAGCAAGAATAAGGACAAGGATTCGGAGACAAAGAAGAAAGAAGAAGAAGAAAAGGAAAAGAGCGACAAGGTCACGGATGGTCACAAGGTGTTCATGTTTGCGGTGGAGACGGAGTGATGGGCTTGTTCACGGCCATGGCTTGTAAGGATCCGCGCGTGGGTTGCGATAGAGCCAATGACGCAAGACGAGCTGTTGAAAAATGCAGTCACCTGATGAGGCCAGGAAATTATTGAAACCTTGCCGCGTCTGTTTTTTCGTAAGCCGGGGAGGGCATGTGGGAGTTGGGTCGGGGTCGGCGTGGCATGGGTAGTTGCGTGAACGTGAATTTATCGGTTTGAACTAGGCTGACACCAACATGACAGATGCTCGCAGGGAATATATCCATCCATCTCCCGGTGCGTTTAGACCACCCCCACCCCCCTTCGTTGACTGTTGAACTTTTTTTTTTCCTTTTTTTTTCCTTTTTTTTTTTTTTTTTTCTTTTCTTTTTCTTTTCTTTTCTTTTCCCTTTCCAAATGGGGGATTATATTAAGAATTCTGCCACGGTTCACAACAAGAAAAAAAACCACCCTGCACCCCCCCCTCCCCTCCCCCACCCAAGGCAAAATTTTTCGCCCCCTGACAAAATTTTTTGTCCCCATCCTACCCACATTCTAACAAAGCGCCCTCGCCGCGACTGGGGCCTACTTCTCCCCCTCTCCACCCACCCTCACTCCCC
>JAHVYB010000103.1:8259-172522 GCA_020623695.1 Calonectria henricotiae | reverse complement strand
CCACCACTCACAACCCACCCACCCCTCCCCCCATCCCCGCGCCACCGCACCCCTAGCCACCCCACACACCCCCCCCCCTCTCCCTCCCCCCCCCCCTATTCCCACCCTCCCCACCCCCCCCCTCGCCACCCCCACCCTTCGTGCGTCCCGAATAGCGTAACGCTGGTTCACAGGGTTAGGAAGCGTGTAGGAGGGAGTGGGGGGGGGGGGGGGGGGTGGGGGGGGGGGGTGGGGGGGGGGTGGGGGGGGGGGCAAACGAAAAGGAATCGACGGTTGACCCAGTTATCGCGGCGCCGTAGAACCATGATAGACACCCAGCTTCCTCATCTAGACTTGACCATAGTGACGTGCCAAGGATCAGACAGGGCTCCCGCCTATCAATCTCGGCTGGTACGTAGATGCCGGTTCCAGAAATAATTCTTGGTCTAGCATGTGAATTTCGCATACAAAAGAGCCCCTGCCTCCCTTTGCACCCTGGCCGGAGTTCTTGCCATGGGCATGGGTGAGAGGGAACTCTATGCCGACAGGCCTGTTGACCACGGCCATCCTATTCCACCAACGGGAGAGCCGGAAATGTATAAAATCCATTGTGCTCCTTGATAAGAAGCAGAGAGAAAGGTGTTTAAACCTAGCTCATTTACTTGCAATCAACCCTTAAACTTAAAAACTAGTCACAACAATTCACTCGCGCACGCATTCGCATCTGCACAAAAACGGTCCCAAGTGGGAATGCCGGACAAGGAAAGAGAGCAACAAAAACCCTTCATTCTTGTTCCGTTTGATTCATTAATGAAAAACATCAAGAAACTGCCACTCTACTGCCGGAGCGTCTCCGACAAGCAAAAGTGTTTCGCTAAACATCAGGTTGCCGCCCAAACCCAAACAACATTCAGACACTACCTACGCGAGTAGGTAGTGTGCAAAGTAAAGAAAGCCCGTCCCGGGCATAATTGACCAAAAAAACGCCACTTTGGTTTACCAAGGGTTGAACAATTCCTCCAGTGCAGGAAACCCAGACAAAAAGACTTTCCAAATCGCTCGGATGGGCTCTGAGGCGGTCAGTGCCGCACCACATGGCCAGAAAAAAAATTCCGGCCAACTAACGACGGACGCCGATTCCGCAAAAACAGCTGACCCAAGACAGTGGTTTTTTCTCGGGTTGCAACCAGGCGCGGTTTCGCCATTTGCGAATCCTGGAGACCCACTCCATTCTCCATTGGCTTTCGCCGACAAGGCCGATGGCGCGGGGCGCATGGGGCGGGGATGGGGGAGTCATTTTGTGTATCGTGAAAAGATATACCTTTGTGGATCGCAGCAAGCGCTGTTTTGCTCAACCCTTGCTGGGGCCGGCCACAGACTTGTTAGCCTTTTCCTTGCCCTTGTGGTCCTGCGCCAGGTCGAGGTCGCGGTAGAGGTTGTGCTCATATATGTAGTTGATGACATCATCGGGGATTCTAGACACGCACGCACAGATGTTAGCCACTATTAGCATCAGCAACTCGGAATTCGCGACTCACAGGTAATCGATGCTCATGTCTCGCTTCAACAACAGACGCACCTTTGTGCTGCTAATGTCGTTGGTAACAACCTATGCGGTCAAAACATGTCAGCTATGTGAACGAATGCATGCTAAGACGCAGCAACCTTAGTGAGCGCGACATACCTGGCGGATGATGTGGATGTTGTGCTCCCACTGCTTGAGGTTTGCCAAGGCCGAGTCCAGCTCGGTTCCAGAGCGCTCGAGGGCAAAGACACCGTAGTTGCCAAGGATGTGGTCGAGATCGGTGGCGTCCCAGACACCGGGGGTTGACATGGTCTGGATCAGGTCAAGGCCGGCAAGCAGCACGATGCGGGCACGCTTGCGTGTGCCGTCGCTGCACTCGACGCCACCCATGACCTCGTTGATCTCGTAGTCGAAGTGGTCGAGCACACGAGCCGTTGGGATGAAGCTCGGGTTCTCGGCCTCCCACGGATCAACCATCAGCCACTTGGACATGTTCTCGGTGGCCAGCTCGCACATGCGGACGCGGTGCTGGGCCGGAGCCAGGCCCTTCTTTTTGTATGCATCCGAGACGGGCGAGAGGTAGCCGCCAATAACTTCGAATCCTAACGGCCGGTGGTGTCAGCGCGGGCGTGCTCCGAGGGGCACAAAATCCGCTGGGAGATGTAAAACTAGTTTCACTAACCTTCATTCTTACTGTGGTCTCTAGCCATGGGAAACATCCTCAGATGTAGAAACGTAATTGGTGAAACTGCGCGAGGGGGTTGTCAGCCATGATACAGCCTCGGGGGGCATCGGGCGGGTGTCGCACATGAACCGCAGGCTACCAGCACCAAGGGCGTGCGCGAGGCATCGCATGTGCGCTGGAGTCGGTGTGAGGGGAAGGTATAGCCCTCAGGCGTCATGTCCTTGACGTATTGGTAGTCGCAGGCCATGGTGGATGGCTCTTATTATGCGTCTATGTGTCGGGGTGAGGTCCGGATGTGGGTGTAGTTGTCAAAGTCAACTTGTCTAAGCCTCGATTGCGACGACTGCTGGAAGTTTTGTTGCGCAGATGACAACCGTGGGGGGTCTTCGCCGTGCAGGCCGACAGGGCGGCAGGGGCCGATGGGGGTTATTTTGATTTTTCGGTAGAGGGCCGCCACGCTCCGAGCTCGGCATTATAGCCATGTGTCAGCGCCTGGGGTAACCAATTCCAATGGTCTTCCTCCCCGGAGCCGTAATGCGTAACGCTGAAATGCCACTAGATTACAAAGCTAATCTGCCCATTCATTCTCATTATGCATTGCACGAAGTAATGCCGAGAGGGATATCGCTCATGGGTTGCAATATTCAATACAAAATCCCGCTACACGACCAACACGAGGTATTTGCAACAGCGGTTCAGTGCGCAATAAAACTCATCGGCATGCCAATCAACTTTGAGGGTTGGATGCCCCCCAGCCAGTTCCATCCCACTCTTGGCTACTCCGCCATGCAGTAAATTGGTGACTCGCAGGTGAACATCTCAGTGCATCAAAGCGGGGGGGCTCATCAATGTCCTTGCTCACCTAGAGTTAAACCATGGCGCCTGGTATGACCATCGGTTTTTTCATGGTGATAGGTTGCAAAGCCTGTTTGGCCACCGTTGGTGAATTGCTTATTAACTAGCATGCGCCGCATGCGTAATTCTGCGTTGTGGAGTTGACGCGACGGCCCACGAGAGCGGAGTGGTCACCTATATTAGGAATTAAGAAGCGCCTTCACAATTCACGGGATTTGAAATGGCCGCTCACGTGAGGGGGGTTATTCCAACCTTTTATGAAAACTCTGTTGAGCTTTCTCAGCTCCAAAAGCGTCCAAAAGGGCATTTATCCCTCCCGGCTGCTCGAATTGACTGACTTGAAGGTTGGCGTTGATCAGAGTGCTGTAGAGGCGCAATGTGAGGTACAACAGCGAAAGACTTCTCGCCAGTTTCTCGAACCACTTGTCAGCCTTGACAAATTTCATAATCACTACCACGCGGTGGTGTATCAATTACCCAGGTGTTGTTGTTTCGGATGTAAATGAATCGCCTTCGTCCTTGTAAAGCGAGGCCCGCTTGCCAAGATCCGGGGAAAGACAGGCCGCTCTGTACTGACAGAGCAATTCACATTCTTCGTTCACAGTTTGCTTGCGGATCCAGTATTTTGGATACCATAAATACTAATACTTGGAACAACGAAACTCGCGAGTCCCCCTCATCCCTTTACACCAGTTTTGTGTCCCTTATGGTCAATGTAATCATTCATCATCCCGTTTTTATTTTCCTATCTGGAGCGGCGGTGGCCACTTCGAGCACCAAAACCCAGCCCAGTCCACATTAACTCTATGGGATAAAATGTTAGTAATCACATTTTATGTTTTCTTGGCCTATTTGTGGTATTGACATAAAACAAGAAGCTGGCTCTTTTCTGCGGCCTGTTTTCTCTTTTTCCCTCTCGTCATTTAGTAAGTACCCACGCATTCCAGCGCGTAGCCGTTTTGTTATTTATTTGAGCAGGAAATCCTTCAGTATGTAGCACAGGGCTAAAACACCAAGCTGGCTCATTCCTTATGCACTTTGACTTGAAACTATCCTTCCAGCAGCTCTGACGGCCTGCCTCATCATTTCCATTTCTTCATGCCCATTCATGTCTCCAAATACTTCATCCATTTGTTCCAAGGTCTTACCCATGGTTTCTGGTACCAAAAGCACTGCCCAGATACCAGCAAAACCACAAAATACAGCAAAGAAAATGTAAGTTCCAAATCTAATCGACTCCAGCATAGGCGGCGTGGCGATTCCGACAGGAAAATTGGACAGCCAGTTCACACAGGTAGCAAGGGCTACACCCTTGGCACGAGACGATGTTGAGAATACCTCCGGGGGGAGTGCCCAGCCCAGGGGAGAGTAAGACACGCCGAAGACCAGAATGAAGCCGAAAGCCATTGCTACACACGCCCATCCAGCAGCAGTATTTGCCTGCCAATCCTTGGAGTACACCCCGGTCAAAGTGGCAATAACTATGTAGCAAACAGCCGCCGCGACCAATTGTAAGACGTTGAAAACGCCAGAGAACCAGCGACATTTCATAAGATTGCCCGATTGATCGAAATAGAGTTGGAGCATAGTAAATGAAGGCGTTGATTCCCCTGAATTGAAAGAAGCGAACACCGCAGCCTACAATGGTCCTTCGCCACATCTTGCGGTCGAACAGATCTAGCCAGAGCAAGAACTCAAGCCTGGCACCATCAGCTCCCGGGTGTTTTGCCGCTCGTGAAATTTTCTGAAACTCAATCTTGGTGATGATTGATTTATACTCAGCTTGGACCGGTCATCAGTCGAAGGCAGACCCCTCAGTTTGCAGAGGCTGGTCATGGCCTCCTCGTGCCGGTCAATCATTACCAGCCAACGAGGGGAGTAAAGGAACATATGAATGCCGAATCCTAAAAATTTTGCGCAGGCCATCTGCAAACCCAGTGGAAGTCTGAATGATACTTCGCTGGGGATATGTCGGGTGGCAAAAGTGATCCAGTACGCAATCACGACACCAGATACAATGGATATTGACTCGAGCACAAGGAGCGTTCCGCGGAGGTTGGGTGGTGAAATATCGGAAATGTAAAGCGGCGCTCCCTAAGTGCCTGTTAGTATGTTTTCTTCGTGTCCTTAAATTGCATAGTCTGCATACCATTGCAAGCGTACCAACGCCAATTCCTCCAATAGCTCTACCAGCGACCAGCATGCCATAGTTAGTAGCAGCCGTCTAAATTATGGCACCGATATCAAAAATGACCACGACCACGGTCAAGGCCCATTTCCGAGATACCTTGTCAGCCAGGTAAGGCATAAAAATACAACCATTAAAGGCACCAAGCAAAAACATGCCAATCATGAAGCCTGTACCAAAGGCCGCCTTTGCAGGAGGGTACGCCTCGAGAAACGGGGGCATAACATTGATGATTGAGATGACTCCTTGATCACATCTAAAGGAGAAGCCACCAAGGGAGGCTAAGAATGCCGCACCAGTTACATATCCTGAGCTAAATATTCCCTGGATGCCAGAAGGTCCGTAGGATACATCCTCCAGCACAGCCTCTCCTTCGGCTGGTATCTCAAGGTGCTCTTCATCATTCTCCTTGACCATGGTGTGGTCTTGAAGAGATATATCCGAGCCTGCTTTGAGGTTCATAGCCATTGCGGTGTTGTAAAGATATGGATATTGATGGAAGAAGCTTTAGAATAATGTCTCAGTTTCTGTTGAGTTTGAAATCTCAGTCAGGAATCGAAAACATGGCCTATATATACATTTTTTCTTCATCCCAATATCTCAGCATGCTTTGATGTCTCCAGCCTTGGATGCCAGATTTGGTAATAAGTCTTGAATCCAACCCTCAAGGCTACTACCCGGATCTACCTGTTCCGGTAGGTATGGGCGATACCCCACATCTTTCGGACCATCTAGTCAACTTCCCCCGCTCAAAAGCCGACCAAGTGAGTATCAGAGCTGGTGAGCATACATTCTTATTCCCAGTTCTTACCTGGTTTATGAAAAATAAGACGATGTGGGGATAATCCGCTTGATAACCGTCTTAGTTCCGCCCGAGACAGTTTGCCTTCATGGCGCTTGGCAAATCTCAATGACAGTGTCGGTTCATTAGCATAGCTAAAGGAATAACGCCCTTTGAGTCAAAAAGAGGGCCTGCCAAAGGAGGCCCGGCAAGGGGCCCGGCCAGGCCCCGGCGATACGATTACCCGTATCAGGTGACCGCGGCCGACCCCTCAGAGGGATAAAAACCACAACCCTGCCGCAGCTAGCTAGTTAAAACCGTTAGACTATTTGAATACAAAGACCTCTCACCCCCAGCTGCTAGGCTATGCCTATTGTGATGATGATGATGTAAATCGTCTCTTCAAACCCCCCCGGGACGAACCCACAGACAGCATCCAAACTTTAATCCTGCACGGATTCTGTATGCATCCATACCCCAGACATGAAGAACAAATATATTTCTTATCCGATGGACCCTTGGCCACGGCCTCAGGTGGTTATATTTGTATTGTGGCAAATTGGTACCACTAACGGGTTAGCTTGAGGTGGGGTACAACGGCAAAGAAGCTCTTCCCCACGGAGCTGCTTATGCTTAGCAGTTTCACCTCTCAATCCCGCGGCATCTTCATACGAGTAATCGAGCCAAGGTGGCATTATATGGGCAGTTGCCTGGGGATTTTGTCCACGCAATACCAAGTTCAATAATGATTACAAGTACATACATAAAGAACAATGCTTTAAAAGGAATTCCCATGATGTTTTTTTCTTCTTTTTCATTATAAATAGCTAAATCAACAAGACCACGGCAAACCAGACGATAAGGTAGGTGTAAGTAGGCCGTAGAGTACTAAGGAATGAAATCAATTCTAACCCTGACCAACATTTCAATACTTTTTTTAAAAATTTTATTATTATTATTTTATATTTTTGACGGGAAGTTTTTGTGAGAGTTTATGGGCTTTCCTTCTTGGGAACGTAGAGTTCATACCCAACGTTGTGTAAATTTTACCCCTGGGGTAGCTCAAGGCGGGGTAACAGATGACAAGCGCCTCACTCAAGCCGTGATTGAGATTGGGGGCTAGAGAGAGGAACCAAAAATAAAACGCCACAACAAGAGGCAGCGACAGGAAGCTAACTAGCTAGTAGATTCATCCATTCATCCCACTATATGCTGTTGCTAGCTTTTTAGAACTGAACTAGAAATGGGCCCAGAGTTTAGGGTAGCAAGTTTCCAAATATAGACACTGTCATGATGACGAGATAACCATATCAAATGTACGTGACGACGTGCTCGGCAGTTTCTGGGGCAATGAGAATGTTCACAATGGTCGTTAAGATTGACTAGAGCCGTCTTGGTTCAATGTCTCCCGGTGGCTATAGTGTCTCTGTGGTCGAGTGCTTGATTGACATGTGGGGGATGTAGGTCAATCTCATTACATGAGCACTAACATGATTCTTGAACACTTGGGTCGCTGATATGGACGCTGGATCCCGAATGCCATTCGAGACCACGTGCCTTCACTATAACTAATCGGATGAATTCCACAAGCGTGTTTTGGGACTTCCATGATCCTTGTTGATAAAAACCTTGTTGGCGCCCAGTCAGCAGCAGGGCTGGGGCGTCAAGAGCAATGCGACTGTGCGGGGCGACTATCCATGTCGCTAAAACTCGCGGGCGCGACGCACCATGCTGTTCTAACCGCCCAGGTCAACAGCCTCATTAATTCACCAGCACCTCTGCGTCTCGCACTTCTATTCGTCCTGCATGCTATCGGTATTTTAGTATGTGAAACAATGGTCTTTTCCTCTCTGCAACCCGTGGATATTGCGCCTTGACCATCATCACCAATCACCACTTGTCGCATCCCCATGAGGTCGATCAAGCGTCATTCCGCCCAGCCCTGACCTCACATTGACGATCCCCAGCTCCCTCCAACACTGTTGCTGAATCACCACCCCTCAAACTGTGACACTGCGACGCCCCGACCCCTCGACGCCCCCAATGGAGCGCCCAAACATGCTCATGGGTGATCCTTATGACGAGTCAGCCGTCATGGACGACCAGCCAGGCAGCGACAACAACTCCAGGACACAAGGCCGGTCGCCCTTGACCAAGACTCGATCAATGTCGGACGGGGGTGGCACTCCCAACAAGAAGCTGTCTCCGAGCCCACGAATAGTCGAGGCATCTCGCCGAACCTCCAAAGACGACAGTACTCTACCCGACACTCCGACGCCTGTGACTCCCCGTCGCCTCGACTTCAGCTCTCGTGGCATTCCTCTGCACATGCCCGCTCGCGAGTTTACTCCTCCCGCTGCCGCCTCGAACCCCTACGTCAAGCCCGCTCCCCTCTCCCCCAAGCTCGATCATTCGCAAATCTACGCCTCGCCGACAAACATCCTTCCGCGTCGCTCCCGCGGTCTTGATTTCTCCCGTGTAGCGACTAGCCTCCATCACTCGACACTGGCCGAGTCCTCGCCCGATTCGTCCCCGACCGCCGGGGGCCGGGCGATGAACATACCCTCCCGGAGAAGCCATTATGGAGGACCAGAGCAGACTTCATCGTCACTGTGGTCTGTGATGGGGAACCAGGAAAGGACGCACATTAGCAGTTCGCTCGGGAGCACACAGGCTATTGGGTCGGACTCGTCGAGTTCATCAGACGACGACGATCTGATGGACGAGGACATGGACGAATCCTATGTGACCACGCCTCAAGTCTCCAAGATGAGCTCCGCCTTGGGCTCCCAGGGCCCGAGCATTCCGTTCGGATCCCCTGCCATGAGTAGCCTTGCCAGCTTCCAGCAGCGCCAACGACCGCGTAAACAGCAAAAGAAGAAAGGACGTGGACCCTTTGGGCTTGGATTTGGTAGCTCCAGTGGGTCCATCTCCAAGTCACCGCCACATGCCGCTGCCCGAGCACGACGGGAAAGCATCAGCTGGCAGGCGAACCAACTGCACATTTCGGGAGCAGACACGGACGAAGGCAAGGCCATGGCGGACGTAGAAGGACTCGGAACAGATGGGCAGCGAAGCGTTACACGGAGGGTTGTTACACGGCGTGGTAACCTCTTGGTGAGTGTTTCTCGCCTCACGACACGACACGAAACGATGGGGCATGCTGACTGTTTAGCCAAAATCCAAAAACTTTGCTCGTATCCGGGCGGCCTTGTTGGAGGAAGGAGCACCGGCCGACGCCGAATTTCGACGCGAGGCAGAGGTGGTTAAGCAGGTTCGCGAGAGCGATGTTGATCTCGAACCCAGAGTCCCTTCAACCGCTGCCGGCGAATCTACTCCGACGACAACGACGACCGCGACAACGGCACCATCTTCGCCTACATTAACACAGCAAGAGTCTATGGATGATGTGGGCGAAGAAGATATGATGGGCGACCTATCCATGGGATTATCAAGCAGCTTTAAGCAACATGCCATCAAGAACTCCAAGGGCAAAACCTTTTGGGATACCTTTTCTGAGTCAGGTAGTGTCGGTGGTGCAAGGACCACACCACCTCCAGCTGCATTTCTTCCCCGGGGATCCTCTTCGGGCCTGAGCGAAGATGTTGCCATGGACTCTCCGTCCCAGGGAGCTTCCCAAGTAGGAGCGCCACTTGGTTTCCCAGTAAGAACCTCCCGTTTGTTAATGTACAGCATTTCTTAACATGCTCTAGCCTTCATGGAACAACGGCCCTCAGCCCCCCAGCGCTGCTGAAATCACCCGTCGTATCAACAACAAGCGCCGTCGTGACGACGACTTTGATCCAGCTAGCTTCAAACGCCGCGCAGTCAGCCCCGGTATGAGCGTCCATAATTCGCCCATCATGCAGAGTCCTCTTCAGCGCGATGTCCAGCCCTGGGGCTCTGGTTCACGTCCTAGCAGCAACAGCGGTGAGAAAGCTCCCAGCAGTGCTCCCAGCGAGACCGGTACTAGCACGCCGGGTAACCTTTCCGGCGCCAGCTCTTCCGCCGCTCCTTCTGGCCGCATCAATAGCAAAGGAAGGGTGGGTTTCCAAGGCATGATCGATACCAACGACGGCATCATGCGGATGAGCATTGAATAGCGACTCGGGGGTTACAGAATTTTGTTTTGTTTTACTTGATCTGTGGGTCGACTTGTTCTTTGCTACATTATCATTTTCTCTGCGATTCTTGTTCTTTTCCCCCAGAATACGCATTTGGGGTTACTTAGGGGGGGTTGGGGGGTTGGCGATCATGTGTGTTGTATCCAGGCGTTATGGGTGGACGGGGCGTTCTGTGTTTTCGAGTAAAGGACAGAACCATATGGGACCTCTCAACATCAAAATGGGTTCGGTAAACGTTATAGAGCATCATTATTTGTTTTTAATAACCTTCGATTCGGGAAGCATCAAATTAAATGAATAAAAATGCATATTAGAAACGATATATTTCCATGTATGATAGAGATGTAGAGCGTCGTCGTCTTTGGTATCTAAACACGTTGAACCCCAAACGCCAAAACAAGCGACATGTCAACTAGATGCTCTGTCAACTCTGTCGGAATAAGGTGTATCCCAAAGCGCAACCTTCAAACGCCACCAATGATAGACCCCAAACAAGCACCTGCCGCAGTCCTGACTTCTCTACTCGACACCGACACCCTCCTCGGGGACGGTTAGCGTACCCAGCTTATCATCCAACCAGCGGGAGAGCTCGGTGGCGTGGCGACGCAGAGCCATGACAGCAGCCCCCGTGCCAGCAGAACTCTCGAGACTGGCCGTCGTCTGAGCGCCGATGCTAATCATGCTATCAGCCTCACCGGGACTGCCAACATGGGAGGCATCGCCCGAGCGGTCGTGGGGGTGCAGGTGGGCGTGATCAGCGGGAGCGTCCTGGGCGGGGCCGACGCAGACGAAGAGCAGACCGCACTTGAGGCGGCGGATGACGACGGTGCCACCAGTGAGCTGGACGGTGATGGTGGCCGGCTTGACGGGCTTGGGCTTGGAGTCGTACTGGTGCTGGGACTGGCTCAGCTGGTCGTCGTCGACCGAGTCGGCGTCGTTGCGGTCCTCGTCGGGCGGGGAACTGCCGATGAGGTCCGGGGTGCGGGAGCCGGGCAGCGCCGAGGGCAGCGAGAGCGACGACGTCGAGTGGATGGTGAGGAGGGAGGCGGCGACGGTGGCGTAGGTTCGCAGGGCCGAGACGGGCTGCTTGCTGGCGTGGGCGAGGAGCTTGCCGTGCGGCGTGGTGAGGAGCAGCGTGGGAAGCGTGGGCGTCTGGTTTGCGTGGAGGAAGGCCGTGAGGCGCTTCGTGAGGAGGAGAGGGGGCGTATGGTTCGAATGGGACATTGGAAAAGTCGTGCGGTCGCCGCGTGCTCTCGCGGACGGGCTGTTGGGTTTTGTCTTGTGCGCAGGTGTACGGGCGGGTAGAGAGAGATGGCCTCAGAGCCCAAGAATCAATCGCCTGTTGTCGCCGACCGAGGGTTTTCGATTGGTCGTATGTGCCAGACAATAGCTGTCGAATGGTTGGGAACCTCTGTAGGAGCTGTGCCCGGTTCGTGTAGCGCTGCGTGGATGGTGGACAAGGCAATCTACGAAGGGAATGTGCAGGTGTTTAAGTCGAGCGAGGTTGAGCTTGGACGACGATGGGATGGAATGGAGAAATAGTGCGGTGCAGGCAGCTCTCTTTCGCTCTCTCGCTCAGCCGATGGCGGGGCGGGCGAAAGCAGGGCGATGTCCCACCCAAGCTTAGCGACTGGCCTCGCTGAAGGGTCTCACTTTTTGGTGCGGGTGCGGGGTCCATGCTTTCTCTTCTGCCCATGAGCCCAACACCAATTGGGCCTCGCCGATTGCAACGCGTCGTGTAAGATCATTGGGCCAACTGCTTCGGCATTTACGGGATAGAATTCTGTTACGATTACGGGGGGCCTGGGCTATCGTATGAAAGGGCCTTGTATATTGTGAGGAAACCTGACAACAAAAAATGAGGGAGTGCAAAACTCCATTCCAGCCAAAGAATCGACAACACATTGCCTGCTCGACAATTACATCAATGGGTATCCCTGAAGACTACCGGCATCCGTCACCCTCCTGCTCTTCGCAGCGCACGTGCTATACTTGCTTTTTGACCGCCTCGCGCCGCTGTTCCATGTCATCGTCAATGTCTCGGTACTCCTTTCCTTCATTGGTAGTGTCTTTCCACCGCTTGTACTCTGATTCGACCTGCTGCGACAGTGGGACAGCCCGCCAGGGTGCATTACGCCTCGTACATTTTGGGTCATGATACAGCAACAGCGCAACGGCCTGGACCAGCATTTTTGAATACTTGGTGCGAGCCAGATACGTGTCGATGTTGACCATCCTTTGCGAGCAGTGGTGGCTATGAGGGCACGGTTTCCATTTGGAACCACCGTGTACACAGTCCTCCTTGGGGATGTGCTCGCACCCTCCGTATCTGCACCTGCAACCATTCGCCTCGGCCTTCCTTTGCAGACAGCCCCCCTTTTTGCAGCGCTCAATGTGGCAGCAGCCGCAGTACTGGCAGCAGTACGTGGGGTACCGGCCTGTCATCATGGTAAAGATGACGGCGCCGATCGACCACAGTTCCGTGCCCAGCGTGTAGGGCCGTTTATTCTGATCATCGTGTTAGATGGGACGTGACCCTAGCTAGTCGGGGGGTGGAGTTCCTACCTCTGAATAGTCTTCGGGGTCCTGTTGATATTTTTGAAGCGTCTCATTAAACAGCTCATGTCCTCGATGTTTGGAAGCAGACGTGCCAATGTCTGCATTTTGGTCCCAACTCTCCCTCAAGGATTCGCCCACGTCGTGGTTGGTGACTGTTGCGTGGCGGAAATTTCCCAGCTTGCACTGGCCATAGGTCTCGGTGCCTCGTGGGTGCTGAAAGTAGATGTTGCCCGGCTCGATAGCACGATGGAGGATGGGAAGCCAGTCGTGATCTATGGGTTCCCACTCGGGCGGAGCAGAATTCCGATCTTCATGGAAGCGGATTCGGGTTCCGTCGTGCAAGTAGGCAACAGCCCGTGATAGAGACACAAGTACGTGCCAGCAGAGAGACTCGGGAAGATAGTAGGCCGAATCTCTGACGGGGTGGTCGCCAAAGACGGTGCTGAGGTTGGCGGCGTCGCAGAAATCCCACACCAGGTAAGACTTTGAATTGGCAGATTGAGAATCCTCCTGTTGCGTCTTTGTAAACAGCTGGGTGTCGATGCGCCCGACGAGGCTGATGATGTTCTCGTGGTTGAGGACTTGTGCCACGGTGCTGGCCTGGTTGCCTCTGCGGAGCAAATCAAGCCAAGCCGAGCTTTTGGTTCCCTCCTGCTCATCTAGACTGGCATCCCTAGTTTCTGGAAATCCCTGGTAGTCTGTAATAGAGCGGGCGAGATATTGCTCCCCGCGGGGGTCTCCTAGGCGAACCGCAATCCATACATCCTGGCCGATCTCTTTCACGAGCTCAAAGTTCGACGTTTTAGATTTTGGCCTTGAAGAGCCAACAATCTCTCGATACGTTTCCATAATTCTTTTTCTTACGGTGATTTGTAGCTGTCGAAATTGATGTTAAATTGGGGACCTACGAAGTGTTTTGGGGGACATGTCATATTGATTGTTCTCATTGATTGCTTGAAATCTGCTTTCTTTCATCTGGGGAACTGGCGCATTCCAGGCGGAAGTTTGCCTACCCTTGTTTGGGGAGAACAAAGAAAATAATGGCACAGCCACGAATGGTAGTGCTCTGAATGAATGGCTTGATGTTGATGTCCCCAGAGCAGAGTTTCTTTGTCTAGATCTATGATGCATAGAAGGCAAATCAGGTCATGTCAAAAAAGGTTAGTGAACCCTGTACGGAAAATAACAATATGAATAAAACTAGAGACGACGAATATGAGCTGATTCCTGTCCCAATTTTATCCCATGTCAACGTTACATGTTAAAGGGTCCTGAAGTTGGGGTAACAGTATCGTGGGCGCAATTCATACTCGGCGGTTAGGAAGGCTAAAATGATGTTTGAGCGCCGATCTAAGCGACGGTTGGCGAAAGTCCGCACACAGCCACGCCCACCCAAAAACACATAGTCGCAAGCATGTAAATTGGCTTAATAGAGGTCGCCCTCCTCGTATGACAATCCAGTCGACGTCATCGTGGGGAAATAGCGCTTAACCTAGAAGCTATAGGGTGTTCCTTGTAGAGGGTTTAGTTCATGCCTTGCGGGATATTCCATTGATGGGCCGTTTCAAACAAAATGGGGGTTGATTGGTCACGAATCACATTGGAAGGATTCGCCGCTGCCAGGGCCATACCCATGATCAACATCAACGCCCGGACTGGACTGAAAGACAAAGAGTCCTTTTTCCAGAGTATGAACCCCACCACACGCTTCAAACACTGGGCAAAATTCCCCGACGAACCAACACACATCGGAGGGGTGGCAACCGAACAAGAGGGCGGCCTGCGAAGGTGGTCGCTCATCCCGTCAGGCGGGAGGGAGAATTGAGTGCCAACAGATGTCCGAAGACACGCAGCTCAGCGTGAGAGTGCCGCCGCGCACACGACATGCTTGTGTCAAAGTGCCATGGATCAACGCGGGGGGAGGCAGCCGGGAGAACTTTTAGCACGTTTCATGTGTGGTGGAAGGGAGGGAGTCGCGGGTTCTCGTCGCGATGTGACTGGGTCTGAAACGGGTTGTGTCGCTGAGACGCGGGAATGGGTTGGTCAAGCAGCGGCCGCACTACACACGTAAGACGGCGGCCATCTGCAGCAGTAGCCCTGTTGTTGTTATTCTTGCGCATAGTCGCCCGGCGGAGTGGCAGCAGCGGCAACGGGCGGCGATCAAAGGAATGCCCAGCCCGACATGCAGGTGGCGGTTAACCTGTGGGCTGTCTGCGTTCTCGCCAAACCCCGGACAGAGAAACCGGGATTAGATGAGATGCATTGGACTTTGCCTTCGGGTGGCGGTTGGACCCTCGTTTGAGGCATGCTCTGCTGGGGCCATGATCAGCAGGGGAGCATGTGTGGTGGCCAATGCGAGCCCGGGCCGAGGGTGGGTTCGTACTGGGAGAGGCCCTGAGTGGCTGTAACTCAATGCAACTGTGCGGGCAGCGAGTCTGCCAGGCGCTGTTGTTGCAGAGCTGGAACAGCTTGACAGCCAGCCCTTGATGCTCCGAGATCCTTGCGTCTCTGGGCGTGACGTACTGCGCAGACCGCCTCCAGAGGTCTGGGACGGTGATCGCTCGCTCCTAAACAGCCAAGAAGATTGCAGAGCGCGCAACGGCAATGGATTTCCGGCTCGCGGTGCTTTTAGCGACGACGATGGTTCCTTCGAGACTCGACCTCCACTGTGGAAGCCCCTGCGAGCCTGGTGCGCTAAACCCTATGGAGGCTGGGCGTTTGGTACCTGCGTAAGGATTGGGGATGGTGCCACGCCCTCGAACGCCCTTGCACTCCCTGGCGCCGCCCGCTAGAGACGGAGCAGGCTTGCAGTCTTTTCCACATGGGAAATCGGACATGGATATAATTGCGATATTGGCAGGTCCGGTATACAGCTTCTCATTGGCGGTTGGCCATCTGCCAATCCGGTGGTAACGTCTTGACACAATCGGCATATCAAGTGGAGGCTGTCTGTCGAGTGTCAACCTGCCCCCTTCATTTGGCAACACTCCCCCCCCCGTTTCTCCCATCTCCATCCGCTTTCATCTGCTCTGCAGTTGCCATGGCCGCTTGAACAGGCCTCATTTGTTTCTGTCGCTCTTTTGTGCCTCGCTATTACAATACCCTCCTCTCCCTCCTCGAGGTTTATTGTCGCCTGTTTGTCCGTCCATTCATTGCTGCTTGGCGGGCTGCATCACTTCCAAGACCACTCGTTTGATCCGCCCCACGCGCAAATCCTCCCTCACCTTTCCCACCTTTGGGCTTCCGACGTTTCGGCCTCTCACTCACTCCGTACGCGCGGCGATCTATTGCTACCGTCGCATTTGAACCTTCTTCGGCGTCCCCTCGGAAGGAGCACTTGGATCCCCCCTCACTCAAACGGCTCCTTTTCGCCCTCTCTATTAGCGACATACGCTCGTACTCACGGTTCTGACAACTCACCTGCACGCACCGACCAGCACCGTCCCCCAACTCCACTAGTGTAACGCCCGCGTATCCACTACAGTTTTTTGGCCACAATACTTGGATACATCTCACCTTCAACTTTTCTTCTTCTTCTCCATCATTTACGCTCATTCAGCGAGGAACCGAACCGACCTCGACCTCGACTTCGAAACGGCTGCTCTGGATAGCAGCACAGTCGAACCCTTCGCAGGCGAGGATCGACTTGTGTTGACGGCTGGCCGCCTCTCCACCCACTCTCCTTAAGATACCCAGTTACACGATTTTCACCGTTCCTTGTAGCGATTCCCATTCTCCCGGCAGGCCGCTATTCTCCTTTTAATCAGTCGCCCTATCAGTCGCCAAAATGGGTTGTCTAGGCCACCGAAAAAAGGCGACGCAGAACTTGGCGGATCAGAAATGGGAGTACATCAACCTAAACGACTTCAGCACCAATGGCTGCGGTACGATCTTTGCCTACATCTACCTCTGGCTCATGCTCCTCGTTTCTGTTGCTGTCTATGCTGTCGATAGCTTCACCGCAGTCAACTTGCTGGCTTTCAACAAGTGGTCATCTGGTATCGACCCAGCCATCGATATCCAGTACAGCAAGTGGATCTTTTCCGTTTGTATTATTCTTTCTTTTCTTAACCTAGGATATGAAGGCCTCCGAGCCTTCAGAGTTATGAAGAGGGGCAATATTGCCGAGTCCTATCTCGACAGTCTGGCAGTTCGATGGGAATCAATTAGGATATTCGGCTCTGGGCAGGGATTCAGGAGATTCCTGGTCTTCGCTGAGCTGACTAAAAGCAAAAAGGGTGCCCACTATATTGCGCTATTCACCTACTTTAGCTTCCACTGTAAGCTCTGTTCCTGATGCATTTTATTTCCTTGTTTGCTGATTCCATTGAAGCTTGGATCCGTGTCATCATTTGCTCCGGGCCTCGTCAAGTGGTGAATGCTCTCACTATCAAGGCCGTTTACGACGCGCAGCTCGCTACCAAGAGCAAGTCAGTTGAGAGTTCCATTACTGGGTTTTTCGAAAACATCAAGACCCTTGCTGAAAAGGACTACCGCCAAGCATTGACACTATCTGGCATGTGTTTCACACTTGTCGTCTGGGTTTTTTCTGCGCTATTCCTGCTCGCCGCTGTGCTCTTCTGGCTCTTTTTCCTCTGGCACTGGATTCCTAGCGCTGACGGCGGACTCTCCGGATACTGCTCTCGCAAGGTCACCAAGACTCTGATGTCAATTGTTCACGCCAAGGTGGGCAAGGCCATCGCCAAGCAGGAAGCTACCCGTCTTCGATCCGAGCTCAAAGCCGCCAAAGCAGCTCAGATTACCCAGCAGCAGTTCGAGAAACCGAAACTGGATCGAGCACCGACGGTACCTACCCTGACAAATGTCTCCCCTGACAAGCTGCAGGGCATGCCGGTCCTGGGGCGCAGTGAGACGATGACGACCCTTCCGCCCTACACGTCTCGACCAGGAACCCCAGGTGGCGTGGAATTGGCCAACATGGAGAAGAGACGTCCGGCCCCCTCCTCACGAACCGGTACTTTGACATCCAACTATTCATCTCGATCTCCACTTGTGGGAGGCGCCTCTGATATGGGATACAGCGGAGAATCCCCTCCATCTCAGGTGTCGCACTTAAACCACAACAATTACCCTCGCCGGCAAGATACCATGGGTAGCTCTTATAGCAACGGGTCTCAACAGCCGCTTCGGCCTATGCTGTCCACTTCGAGCAGGGACCGCTTTACTGAGACGCCAGGGCCTATTCACGGCGAGCCTATGCCTTACCCTCCTCCGTCACGTGCACCAAGCGCCCGACCTATGGATAGCTTCTCTCAGTCCAATGACTCCTTCGCGCCGATACCAACACCTACTCCCTCATACAGACCCTACGATGCTTACAATCCCGATGGCCCGGGCCGAGCGAGCCCAGCACCAACAGTTGGTTCTAAATGGGGTGGACAGCAAAGACCAATGAACGCACCTATGGGCGCACCTGTGGGCCTGCCTATGCGAAGCACCACGGCACCCATTCCTCGCGGAGGGCCTCAGTACCCTCAGAGGAATATGACAGCTCCCGTGCAATGTCTTTCGCCGGTTGGAGAGAGGAGTGAAAGATATTCCATGACGTCGTCGGTTGTTTCTTCCTCGGTCATGATTCCACACGGAGCATACCCCGACATGCTTATGTCTCCCCCGCCTCGTGCCGGGGCTGCATCAGTGGCGCCTTCCTCAGTTGTCCTTACACCTGCAGCTCATGCCAATATGGCTGGCCCTCCTCCTGTGCCTCGTGTGAACCCTTCACCAGGCCCCGGCGGCTATTCTCGGGGATACGACCCTTATCGACACGACGTCGAATCCCAGAGAGGATATGACAACTGGAATTAGTAGGAAATACATTTGTTGGATATGTAAAGGTAGATTTTTTTTTTTTTTTTTTTGAAAAAAGGTTCTTTTGACGAATTTTACTTTATAAGCCGGGACCTGGAGTTGGCATTGAAGGAGGCACCGCCTCCTTGGTTAATGTTTGATATCCAATTCATCATTCTAGAGGATTGAAAGAATTCATATGATTGGGGCATTTTTTTGGTCATATTTTAAGCTCGGCGAACTAGAGCGATGTTGCAGTGTAATTGTCTTGGCGGTTGATGTGAGTGGCTTGGCCAAGCTGCGGCCCCTAGGTGCGGCATTCGGCAATCGGTTAGCCTGTGAAACAGGCTGTGGCAATGGCACTATCTATTGTGTTGTTTGGTGCTGATGTCACGGGCAATCGGGCCAATGTAGTCGACGCCCTTTGACCCTCTGATTTGTCACCGTCCAAGCCACGGACTTTAATTCCATGTCATAGTAAGTTCGAATGCCTTCCATAGCGGTGAGCAAATACCTGGCAATTATCCCGCTGTAGCTCCTTAGTCTAGCTGCTCGTAGATCAATTCCATCCGGTTTATATGTCGTCACCCCGCCCCTCTCGTAGCTGTGCACATGCCACAATAGTCCGTGTCCCTGCATCCATTGCCAAACCGCTAATATGCCAGCCCTAATTTCCGAATTTCACGAAGGCGAGCGTGCTATGCACGACCTTCTCAAGCTGCCGCCGCGCCAACAAAACCCATCTAATCCAGGCCTACCGTCGCGCTACCATTGGCGCCTCCAAGAAAATAAGCTCGTCGCTCTCGGCACCCTTGACAACGATGGTCGACCTTGGACCACGATCTGGGGTGGCGAGAGCGGGTTCGCCAACCCCGTCGCCGAGAATGTTCTGGCGTTCAATAGTGGCGTAGATATTCACCATGACCCGGTATTCAAGGCGCTGTGGGACGGCATCGACCCCGTTGATGACAAGGTCGTTGGGCCGGGAGGCCAGCAAGGCAGGCCCATGGCGGGCATTTCGATTGACTTGGAGACGAGGGACAGAGTCAAGTTGATGGGGAGGTTTGTGGCCGGCGCTGTCGTGGGCGGTGGCAAGAGGGTCCAGGCGGCGATGGACGTGACGGAGAGCCTGGGCAACTGCCCCAAGTACATCAACAAGAAGGATCTGGTGTTAAACGATATGAAGCCGGAGCTCGTATCAGATAGTTTTCCCCTGCCACCAGAGGCGATCAAATTAGTCAACAAGGCCGACATGTTTTTTCTGTCGAGCACCAATGGCAAAGCCATGGATACGAACCATCGGGGTGGAAGTCCCGGATTTATGAGAGTTATGGAGAATACATCCAGCAGCCTGGAATTGATTTACCCAGAGTGTGAGTTTCCATATCCACCTTGGTCAAATTACAGCATTCTAACATAACGACTAGTCTCGGGTAACAGACTATATCAATCTCTTGGGAACCTCCGGCTCAACCCTCTAATTGGCATCGCTATTCCCGACTATGACACTGGCGATGTCATCTACCTCACAGGCTCAGTGTCCATTCTTGTAGGCCACGAAGCCTCTTCCCTCATGGCCCGAACCAACCTCGCAATTAAGATAAAGGTCACAAAAGCGACATTTGTCAAGTCCGGCCTCCCGTTCCGCGGCGATGCCAGAGAGCGCTCGCCGTACAACCCGCCCGTTCGACAGCTTGTTTCCGAGCACGACTCGCATCTTGCCGGCGATGAGCTAGGGCCGAGTATGCATGCCAATCTCGTAAAGAGGGAGATTGTGACGCCGAAAATCAGCCGGTTTACCTTCGAGCTCTCTTCCTCGGGCGCCATCCCGAAGTGGCACGCGGGCCAGTATGCCACTTTTGATTTTTCACCCGAAGTCAGCGCCGGCTATTCGCACATGCGAGATGATGACCCCCAGAGCTTAAACGACGACTACATCAGGACCTTTACCGTGTCGAGCCCGCCGGGGAAGTCGGACGAGTTCCAGATTACGGCCAAGAAACATGGCCCGGTGACAAACTTCCTATGGAAGCACAACATGCGCTCCAGTCTAGATATCCCCGTTCTCGGTTTTGGCGGAGAAGAGGCCTTCCGCCTTCCCCTTGATCGCGGCGCACCACAGCCAATCTTCGTTGCCGCAGGCGTAGGAATCACACCAATCCTCGCCCAGGCTCAAGCCGTGCTCGACGCGGGGGTTCCTCTCAAGCTGCTCTGGAGTCTTCGTGAAGAGGACCTGCCGCTAGTCTGGGAAACCTTCTCCAAGATCCCTCAGCTAAAAGACGTGACAAAGCTTTATGTCACAGGACACGCAGACAAAGGCCAAGTTGAGCAGCTCGGGGCTGAGGTCGAGATGCGGAGAATTGGACGAGGGGACATGGAGGTATTCAAGGGGAAGAAGGCCAAGTTCTTTTTGTGCACGGGGCCTGCATTGTTATCGGCTTTGGGTAGCTGGCTGGAAGGAGAAGACACTGTGTGGGAAGACTTTGGGTATTGAACAGGCGTGAGTAAGTTTATGGAGCTGGGATTGTAATATGGGCCAAGTCGGTTGGCCATGACCTTTTTGTATTCAATCAATGCTTTAAAAACCTCTTTTCCGTCTTTTCAACATCCCTCAACATTTTGTGGGATTTATTTTACCGTGACCCGATAAAACAGCACATCAACGTAAACACTAGTGAACGGGGCAACTTACGATAGAAAATATAGCCTTAACTTTTCTCCAATACCATGGTTACAATACGCGCTAGCTTGAGGTGCCATGGGCATGAGACGATATTTCTCCAACGCATTCCCGCATTCTTAACTAAATAGCTCTAGGGTGTCTGAGATGGCATCCCAAGAGCCGGAGATTCGGACTTTCGTCTCACACATTGTCAAGGCTTGCATGAGGTTACGGTGAAGAATGACACCCACATAGCTCCAATGGATGTCTCTTCGTGTTGGTTCTATTTCTTTTCTCTGAGTGCAATTGGCCATTGTGGGCACAAAGGAATTTAAGTTGATTTCTTGCGAAGCTGCGTAGTGATGGCAATTGAAGCGTTGCACACACACCTTTCACTTCATTTTGGAATGGAAAGCCCGGCGCAAAAATGTGTCGCAAAATGAGCATCATCATCTCATATTTCTAAGCTGGATCTCGGAGCATCCAATTATCGGTTCTTATTCCCGGTTTGACGTCAGCAATCTCGGCCTCACCCCGCCGCTAAGGGTGGGGTAGCTCTCAAGAGGAGCGACTCCTCAACCTCCAGCCTCCAGCTTTGCTGCTCCGTTCCACAATCAGCGACACTTTTTTGACCTCATACAAATGAACGCAGAGAGAGCAGTTCAGCGCCTCAGAGCACTCCAGAACGCGCTCTCCTTTCCCAAATTGCCTTTTGCCCCCTTCTCAAGAGGTGTTTTCCCCCGTTGACAGCTGTCGCACTCTACTTTGGAGCTGACCCGAGCACCTAGGAAACCAGACTAGATCAGTAACCATGGCTGCCACCACCGACACCAACAACTACAAGCTCAATCACTCCATGTAAGCACATAGATTGGTTGTGCATCTCACTTTGGACCTGCAGACACTAATGCGAGACTAGGATTCGAGTCAAGGATCCCAAGGCTAGTGGTACGTTAGCACATATACACCTTGATGACCTGTAGCCAGTTCAGGATTGGGTTGGCCGGAACCTTTTATGATCTGAAGATCGACAGGTACACTTTCACTAACCCTATTTCTTTTGCCGCTTTTAGTCAAGTTTTATGAGTTCTTGGGAATGAGCCTCATCAAGAAGCTCGAGTTTCCCGACAACAAGTTTGACCTCTACTTCTTGGCTTACGACTCGCCCAACGCTCGCAGCTCTGGAAACAGCCCCTCTGACCGAGAGGGAGTTGTGGAACTGACCCACAACTACGGTACTGAGAATGATCCCGAATACCAGGCCAACAATGGCAACGTGGAGCCCCACCGTGGCTTCGGCCATCTCTGTATTGCCGTCGACAACATTCAGGCTGCCTGCAAGCGCATTGAGGATGCTGGCTACAGGTTCCAGAAGAAGCTCTCCGACGGCAGAATGCGCAATATTGCCTTTGTTCTCGACCCAGATGGATACTGGGTCGAGGTTGTTGCTCGCAACAACTATCTCGAAACCGAGGACGTCAAGGAGACAGATGTGTCTACTTACACCATGGTAAGAAGAGCAATCGTTATCCAAACAAACATCACTAACCCAATCAGAACCATACTATGATCCGTGTCAAGAATGCCGAAAAATCTCTCAAGTACTACGAGGAGGTTCTTGGTCTGAGCCGTGTCGCCACCCTAGAGAACAAGGAGGCCGGCTTCAACCTCTACTTCCTGGGCTACCCCGGCAAGCAGCCCATTACTGAAGAGTTTGATGTTCCTACACGTGAAGGACTTCTCGAGCTCACATGGAACTACGACACCACGGACAAGGAGGATTTTGCTTATCACAATGGCAACGACAACCCTCAAGGCTTTGGCCACATCTGTAGGTTCTACCTTTGCCCAAGATTGGATATGAGTTTTGCAGCATATGATGATATATTCAAACCACAAATAATTGCTTTTGAAAACCCAAAAGGTAGCTGACAAAATATCCTTAGGTGTGTCTGTGGACAACTTGGATGCTGCTTGCCAGCGCTTTGAGAGCTTGAACGTCAACTGGAAGAAGAGGTTGACTGACGGCCGAATGAAGAACGTGGCCTTCCTACTCGACCCCGATAACTACTGGGTTGAAATTATCCAGAACGAGGCTTTCACTGGCAAGCCCAACTTTTAAGCGACGGAGAACATTGCGTGCTTGCCCTAAACGTAACCAAGGCATCGCAAACTCCTGTCACTACGATGAGGGGACGAGTCGAAAATGAAAATGAAATCAAACCAAGTCTAATGAATGACCTGCTCATATTATTTGATAATAGCTTCTAATTAAACAAAGTAGGCTGAACAGGCAGTCAAGGTTGAAATAAACAGACTCGTGCGCCGGATCGCTTCTCGTCACTTCTCGCAAGCATGATTAAAGCTCGTAGAATACCCCCAAGAGATTTGACATGCAGACAGACCAAAAATCAACATTGAGTTTGTGCTTCCCTCAAAACGTTTTCAGTAGTTAGAGAATGGACTGTCCCACCACTTCTGATAATCGGAGTCGGCACTAGGCTAAGCTTGGAATGGCCGTGAAGACAATCTGAACTTAGATTAATCGTTCTATTCGTCTCTACCGAGTTTTATAGAGCACCAACTAATTGCCTTCAGATACCGTCTTGCTTCTGTTTGCCATTTCTGCTCTGCCTTACCTCGTTGTCGATTGAGGGATAACGGCGAAAACCAAAAACGAGGGACTCAAATATGTCTTTTTTTTATTTTTTTTTTTAATTTTTTCTAGAAGTAGACATGAGAATGAAAGTCTCGGGAATTTGTGCGGCGTCAAAAACGAAGCATTTCATTTAAAGAATCCCCAAAACTTAGGAGTCCGAAGCATTGAAACTGTTGTCAGGTCTGAAGCAAATTTGGAAGGATGTGATCCTTGTCATTTCGCCTAGAGCGTCGTAGATTGCAGCTTGAAAGTCATAAAGTTCCTCGTTGAAACATCCACTCAGCCTGTCAAATCCAGGACAAAGATGCACCTTCAAATCAGCCACGTTGATATCTACCCGCCACGAGCGGACTTGGCGAGTAATTCGTTGGATAAATGTGCCGGGAAATCTCTCAACCACAAAGCCTTCTGGCTCCGCTGGCCCAGGTTGCAGCAGTGCCTGGGTCCAAGGATCCCTAGCAGCAGTGGCGCCGTGTTTGAGATTGGTGGGGAAGGGTGAATAAGAATTGAGAACGCCCATGATCGAATCGTCGGAGCGGGTTGCCTCGAGATCGTCTTCTCCGGATGTTGGTTGAATTTTCTTGATTGGAACAACCACACGGGATAATTTGTAGTCTCTGTCGTCGTCCGAAACTCCTATGATTAGCATGACAAACCCCTTGGTGTGATCTCCGACGATGAGCTTCATTTCGGACCAAAGACCTGCGAAACCTCCACTGCCGAGACGCTTCACCGTCTCTGGGTGGTATCCGGGCAAAAAGTGACCGTCGATCGCGACGAGACAAGGCACGCTTTCAGATGAATGACCCTTTCTGAACATCCCCTCCATATTTTCGAACACCCCAGAGCTATCAGAAGAACTGACAGAATCGTCTGGTTTAACCTCGTGTGGCATAACTTGGCTTGGGTTCTCAGCGGCCTGCTCAGTGCTAGAGGTTTTGCTTTCGGTGTTAAGTAATATGTCTAGTGGTTCAACTATATCCATTAGCGGAGATGATATTAAGGAGCAAGAGGGACCTGTGGGCTCATAGGTCAATACGAGAAAGAGGAGGAATACTGGTACTGGTAGAGGATGATTCGGCTGTCATGCTAGGACTAGGGGGGGAGAGGCGCAGGTAGTGGGCAGAGAGCTGGTGAGTTGATTGCTGTGACATGTATGCGAGAAGTTGGAAGGACAACGGCGAGAAAAGTTGTGTTTTATTTGGGAAAATCTGGTGGAGGTAATACAAGGATTTGGTATTAATTATATGACTTTCTTGTCATTACTTCTCCAGGAGAGTAGTCGTTTGGTCCTTCCCTCCACCTGACAGCAGGTGTTGAAATGATTCTCAGCTTGGAAACATTGAGAAGTAGAGAGAAAAAGGAAGCTGGACCGGCGAATGTGATGGGTCGCTGTTCACGATAACGGATCATGACTGGTTCCTTTAATCTTTCAGGTGTCACTATGTATAAACGAACGGATTTAGGCCGGTGTGTAGGTTTCGAGGGTGCAACATAGGGAAACACCTGATTATCAATTTACCCCAAGATAGTCATGATGCTAATAAGAAATTAATAAATAGAGACTTGCAACTTGAGTTCGATATGCTAGACATGCATTTCGAGACATTTACCCCACGTTTGTAAAATTACATGGTCTTTTCGAACTAACAACCCTCGCAGTCCCATTTACCCACACACAAAACTTGCTTTGATTGTCAGAATTATGTAAAATTAAAAAAGGAACCGATTCCACCTTTGAGTGTCGGTAGTGTATTATTGAACAGGGGAAACAAGGGCAGATCAGATGCTTCGTCGGTCATCTCAAGTGAGTTTCGTCTTTCATCTTTTGAGGCTGCCGCCTGGATATAATATCGGTCATCGCGAAAAAAAAGAGAAGATATCAAGCGGGACGGGTTTAACAAACTCTCTAAGGATCGGTTTATCTCACTACGAAGCATACTGTATGCTGAAGGATGAAAATGATGAATGCTCAAATTGGTTAGCTGATTCCAGTACAGCAATCAGCCGTGCTTGGCACCGTATTGTGACGGCTTTGCCAAGCTGTTTAGAACCATACTGGTATTTCTTTGTTTTATTTTCCGTCGGAAGTCGGGCCTTCGGTTGAATCGAAGCCGCAGTGCCTAACGCAGAGGACCGGCGAGTAGCTATCAGGGTATATTGTTTTACCCCGGCCTAAATACCACCGAGCGTAGTAGAGGTGCGCGGATTGGATAACTGCGTGACACTCTGATATGCAGGCCTTGACCGCCACAAGCACGTATGCATAGAGGCAAGTGGGGGACGAAATACAATACGCGGGGGCTTTGGTAGGAACAAGTAGAACATAAATAAATACGTATTGACATGAAACTACACGACAGGCCCAACAATACTGTCAATATTATCCGATGTTAGGTTTGTCTATGGTATAAGATAAGAACCGTGAAATGCCTGCGTGCAATCAACATGCCTTCACCCTGGTGAGAATTCATCAACCAAGTCGGCGTAAGGTGGACACGGATGATGTAGTGTTTGGGGGGGGGGGGTCTTTGCGGCTGCTGGGCGCTGCCAGTAACAAAGCAGAAAAGTGAGACACACAAGCATCTTTTTAACCATTCACACGCTGTACCGGTGCCAATGCCACCCTACGAGGTTGCAACCATGGTGCCGCAAGTTTGTTGCCAGCCGAACCAGTCGAGCCAGTCGAGCCAGTCTCCGTGCAAAAGCCACGAGTTCCCAAAGCGATGACGGCCCTCCCTTCCGCGGCAGCCGGCAATCGAGTGTGAGCCATCGATCGAGTGTGCAAGTTATCGCGAAACAGGGCAAAGCCCATCGACTCAACCGCCCCCCATTGCGGGCTGTGGCTTGCTGTAGTCCTCCATGGGGAAAATGAGGGGGTGGAGCGAGATTAAGCTTCTGCCCCGCGGTTCGTCCATTTGCATCGTCATTCCTCACCTCGCCCCGCGTTCGGACGCATACTGTACTGCATCTTGTTCGCTCTCAGCCCGCACGTCGACGCTTGGGGCAGAGCCCCCTCTCCCCCCCAAGGTTGGTATGAGACAGAGTGTCTGCACAGCGTGGGGAGGGCAGGTCGTGGCGAGGGGAGAGTAATAGGTATGAGTATTGGTATTAGATAAGACTTCCTAGACGGGGAATCACACATGCACTCCTCGCCACTGCTCGTAGAGCTTTGCACTTGAGACCCGATCCTTGACACCCCGTTGGTTGTACGTGCTGCTGCTGTTTGGATTGGGCACAGGCGGACGAGTGGCGTCTTTCATTTTTCTGCTTTGAGCTGGGACGAGAAAAACGGAAAGAGGGGAGGTGAGGCCAGACGACCTTATACCCCAGGAATCCAAATTCCTCCCTGTCCCAAATTCTTTCCACTCTCGATTTCTTTCATTCAGATTACACTACGACCTTGATCCAGCCCCTATCTGCTGATAGTGTCTGCAGCCGCTTTTTATCTTCGCCATTAGAAACTATGGCTCCCTCAGCTACTGATAACCCGTCGTCTTTGAGCCCTCCCCGGCCCCGAATCTTGGTGCCGGAGAAAATCTCACCAGACGGTCTCGCCCTTCTCACCCCCCATTTTGACGTTGATAACCTCCTGGGCCTCTCTGCTGCTGAAATCGTTTCTCAAATTCCCCACTACCACGGCCTTATCGTACGATCTGAAACTCAGGTCACAGCCGAGGTTCTACATGCTGGGCGAAAGCTTCGGGTCGTTGCCAGAGCTGGCGTCGGCGTTGACAACATTAACGTCGAGGCCGCAACTACACAAGGTGTTATCGTTGTCAACTCACCTGCAGGCAACATCGTTGCAGCTGCCGAGCACACCATTGCACTTCTCTTGGGAACCGCCCGAAATTTGGGCCGCGCCGATGGGACTGTCAAGGATGGTCGGTGGGAGCGCAGCAAGCTTGTCGGAGTAGAAGTCGGCAGCAAGACGCTGGGCATCATTGGCTTGGGAAAAGTCGGCATGAATGTTGCCAGGATGGCCAAGGGTTTGGGCATGGCCATCATGGCTGTTGATCCATATGCCAGCGCCGACATGGCCCGTCAGGCAGGAGTGACACTTGTCCCTGGCCTGGCAGACCTCTTACCAGCCGTGGACTTCTTGACTATTCACACGCCACTGTTGGCCACAACTCTTGACCTTATTGGAGAACAAGAGCTTAAGAAGATGAAGAAGACGTCAAGGGTACTTAACGTTGCACGAGGTGGTGTGTACAATGAGGCTGCCTTGCTAAGGGCCCTAGACGAGGGTTGGATTGCGGGAGCTGGCATCGACGTCTGGACTTCGGAGCCTCTGCAACCTAACTCTGTAGCTGCACAGCTCAGCAAGCACCCCAAGGTGGTAGCGACGCCTCACCTAGGGGCATCAACAGTTGAGGCACAGGAGAATGTCTCAATGGACGTGTGCAAGCAAGTGCTCGAAATTCTCCGTGGCGGTCTGCCCACAAGCGCCGTGAATGCCCCAATTATTCTCCCCGAAGAGTACCGCAAACTACAGCCGTTTGTACAGCTTGTCGAGAAGATGGGAAAGTTATACACGCAACATTTTGCGCGCGGCAAGGGTGGAATGATGGGAGGGAGGCGTTTCGACCTTATCTATCATGGCGACCTGGCAGGCATGTCCAACACGAAGCCACTTTACGCAGCATTGGTGAAAGGCCTGGTGGCGTCGTTTAGTGATTCGCACATCAACATTGTGAATGCAACACTGATTGCCAAAGAAAAGGGCATCGTTATCAGTGAGACACACTCCCGGGAGGCGAAACAACCCGCATTCGCCAACCTAGTGACGCTACGGTCCTACCAACCCGGAAGCAGCGTGAGTGAGCAGATCATTGAGGGCTACGCGTCTGACGACCGCGTATACATTTCCAAGCTAGATCGATTCAATGGAGCCTTCACGCCCGAAGGCACGCTCATCATCCTGCACAACTTTGACGAGCCGGGAAAGATTGGCGGAGTTGGCATGGTGCTCGGCGCACATGGAGTCAACATCAAGTTCATGCAAGTGGCCAGCCTCGACCCGCACCAGCAGATGGCGACGGTGGTGGACGGGCCGGTAGATGGACCCAAGGGTGACGAGGCGCTAATGATCCTGGGCGTGCTAGGGCCCGTTAGCCATGAGGTGGTGGAAGGATTGAAGAACTCCGAGGGCGTTTTGGACGTGAGCCTGGTCAAGCTTTAGGGGGCTATTTTACGCAGGGAGGCTCTCAGTGGATCCGGTCACATAAAGAAAACGACCATGATCGCTCTTCAACTCGAATATAATAAAATACTTTCAATGGAACATGTAGTGCCAACCATGCCGCAACCCTGCCGCAGCCATTGCCGCCCGCCCTGCACGGAGACCTGGCAACGGGTCCGTTTGGATGAGGGCCACTCGGGTGCCACCGTTTCGCCTCCACCAGTGCTGCATCATCGGGAAGTTGGTCGCGTGATACCCATGGAAGTCAGGGACTGTGCGCATCACGTAGAGGGCTAATATGTAATGGCTGGGCTAACTGCTTTTTTTTTTTCAATTTTTTTTTTTTCAACCATCGTTGCGAGAGGTAGGCAGGAAATAAGAGGGGAGTTCGTAGTAGCGTGATGCGGGCCTAGCGGGGATGGGGTGAGTTCGTCAGGGCATGTGCCGGCACGTTGGGCTACTGTCGTCGCCTTAGCCCCTCTTCCCACAGGGCTTGGCTCCACTATCGTTCAGCGAACACCGCAGGGCGTTAGTGAGGTACGCAGCCAAATAAACTGAGGCTACAGCTGTGGGTTTGGCAGTGGTCGAAGCTGGTGGAGCTCGGAAGCACTGGCCCTGCACTAGCGGGATCACTCGCCAATCACAGCGCCTACTCCGCTGTCGTGGCTTGACTGCGTCATGGTTCTGGGATTTGTCGCTTTCGCTGCGTGCCCGCCGCGTTTTCCGATTCTTTTCTTGCATCCATCGAAGTTGGGTCTTCTTCCCACATCACCCGCCTTTAGTGGAAAGGGTCGCACCTCTTAAGCATCACCGTCGAAGGTTGCCGCGACTCGCATTTGAATATCCGCAGGCCATTGGCTTGGGAAACCGTTAGAAGCCAAGGCTATACATCGTAGCCCGTTATCCGTGGTGACCTGATCATCGCGTCGACAAGAAGTAGCCGATAGCTCTTGCAGCGTTCGCTCGGCCATCTCAAAACTCTTCGCCTACACCCTCGACCTCCCGCACCGTTACTCAATCACCTGGCGATGCGACGGACATCAAGATACACCGCTTTGCGGCCCGCCGTCCTCGGCCTGGGCCGTATCCTCGGCACTGGTCTGTCCGCGGCAGCCGCCCACCCTCTCGCAAGGCGAGCGGAAAATGCAGAGGAGCCTGGAGCCGAGGGCGGGAGCCTCTGGATGCTTCTCACGGCCTCAATGGCTCTTGTTCTACTCGGTGGTGCCTTTGCTGGCCTAACAATTGCGTGAGTCAACCAGCCCTCCTCTCTCCGCCTTGGCTTGGCAAACAATTCTAACATTGCCAAGCCTGATGGGCCAAGACAGCATCTACCTACAGGTCCTCTCCGGCGACCCCTGCGAACCCCAGCACAAGAATGCAAAGCGCGTGCTCAAGCTACTAAATCGAGGAAAACACTGGGTCTTGGTCACTTTGCTACTCTCCAACGTTATTGTTAACGAATCTTTACCAGTTGTCCTAGACAGGACGCTTGGCGGCGGTGTCGCAGCCGTTGTCGGCAGCACTGTGCTTATCGGTAAGCATAATTTGACTCAATCGATTACATTCCAGACATTTACTCACTGCGATAAGTCATTTTCGGCGAAATTGTGCCTCAGTCCGTCTGCGTTCGTTATGGCCTTCCCATTGGCGGTTACATGTCGAAGCCCGTCCTGGCGCTCATGTACTTCACCAGCCCCATCTCGTACCCAATCGCGAAGCTTCTCGACTGGATCTTAGGCGAGGACCACGGCACCGTGTACAAGAAGAGCGGATTGAAGACACTCGTCACCCTCCACAAATCCCTTGGTGAACTTTCAGAGCGACTCAACCAAGATGAGGTAACAATCATCACTGCAGTCCTTGACTTGAAGGACAAGCCTGTGGCTGAAGTCATGACACCCATGGACGACGTCTATACTCTTTCGGAGGATCATGTCCTGGACGAGAAGACTATGGACGATATCTTGTCTTCTGGATATTCACGAATCCCCATCTACCGATCCGGCAGCCCCAACGACTTTGTCGGCATGCTCTTGGTCAAGACTCTCATTACTTATGATCCAGAGGATCAAATCCCGGTTCGCGACGTTCCCCTCGGCGCTGTTGTGGAGACCAGGCCCGAGACCAGCTGTCTAGACATTATCAACTTTTTCCAAGAGGGTAAATCTCACATGGTATTGGTTTCTGAATTTCCTGGCTCGGATCACGGTGCCCTAGGTGTCGTTACCTTGGAAGACGTCATTGAAGAGTTGATTGGAGAGTAAGTGAAGTAGCCATCATATTTGAAAAGGTCAAGCACTAATTTTTGCGCAAAGGGAAATCGTTGATGAGTCGGATGTTTACGTCGATGTGCACAAGGCCATTCGACGCCTCACGCCCGCCCCACGAGCCCGCAGAGTTCATATTGAAGCGCCTATTACTGCAGCCACGCAGATCCAGAAATTACCCGACACTATCCTGGTTGATATTGCATCCAAAAACCCCGATGTCGAGGTGGGGTCATACCACAGCAATTATGAGGGCGGGTTCCACCGAGCTGCAAAGACCGCCATTCACATGAAGCGAAGAACTTCCGATGGGGGTATTGAAGGCCCTCCTGTTGTGGTCAAGGCCAACCTGGATGAAATGAGACAACATCTCCGACTTGGACCCGCTAATAGAGCCGCAAACCCTCTCAGCAACACTCGTGGCGGTCTTTTTAAGATTAAGCAAGGTCTTGACGCCGGTAACAGGTTGTCGCCGCGACCAGCTTCACATCTCGGCCTTTTGAACTATGAGCAGAGAACAGGTGCAAACGATGCCAATGAACACACCCCGTTATTACATTACGAGAGTCACGATGTGGCCGTGGAAGATGATGATGATGTAGCCAAGACTAACGGTAACAGAAAATGAGGGAAGAATTGAGGAATGTGTAAGAGGTGGAGCAATTATCATACCAAAGTTCTTTTTTTCCTTCCCTTTTCCTTTTTTTCTTTTGGTGGCCAGGGATTAGCCGTCCTAACAGTATTAGACATGACTTAATGATGCGACATCTCTTGGATACCATCGAATTGCCCGTGTGTGTCTAGGACAGCTTTTCAGGCGCCAAACCCTTTTTCACTTCTTTTCATTTCAGTATAGGTAAATATCATCTCAAACCCCATTGCAATTTTCATTAGGCCATGAGATATTCAGTTTTTTATAAAAGACTTTTGCTCTCTCAATAAAGGGCCAATCATGTACAATTCGTCGCTGAACGTTTGCGGCCATTTTTCTTAGTTGGACAGCAATGTATTGTTCTAAGTATGTATTGGTTTCATCATTCATAGGCGGTTTAATGGTTTATCCAGTGTGCGCCTTCGTCTTAGCTGTGCTTGGGACGTAACTCTGATCCACTAGTTCTACGGCATATCCTATCTTGCCAGCCTTTTTTTATCATAGTATGTTTAGATTGTCTTTTTTTCGTTCTTCTTGTTTAATTGTACCAAATGGCGTTCATGCCAAAGCCAGGCTCGGGAACCCGGACCCTGGCGACACGGGCGAGGAACTCGTCCTTCCAGCGGTAAATCTCAAGCCATCCCTCCTGATCGTCAGTGATGGCCACCCACTCATCAGTCCAGGGGCTGGGAGCGACGGCGTTGCTGTGGCCGCCGCTGGTCGGGGTGGGGTTGAGGAGGATCTGGCGCTCGACGGAGCCCTCCTCGGTGAGCTTGAAAGCGGCAATGTAGCCCGTGAGCTCAAACTTGTTGGCGCGGGACGAGGCGAAGAGGTAGCGGCCGGAGAAGGAGAGGGAGCACACGTCGGCGCGGTACTGGGTCCAGCGGTCGCCGTCGGGGATGCCAGGGGGGATGAGGGGCCAGTGACGGTGGGTGTACACGGGCATGTGAGTTTCGGGATCAATGAGGTACTCGCGGATGCGGTTGCCCTTCTCCATCAGAGCGTAAAGGTAGTTTCCAGTGGGGTGGAGGGCGACCCAGCGGGGGTGGTCTCGAGGGTCGGGGCACTCGACGGAGCCGACGAGGTCGACAGCCGGGTCCTCGGCGGAGCGCTTGCGGTGAACCCAGAGCTTGTTGGCGCGGAGGTCGGCAGAGTAGAGGTAGGTCTCCGTGGGGTCAAAGACCATGCCGTGGATGCCAGTGTTGGGCTGGTACTCGTAGTTTTGCACGTTTTCGAGGAGGGCGCCAGTCTTGGGGTCCGTGGTGAAGACTGCGCCGTGGCCGGCGTGGTCGTAAAAGGGGTTGCAGTAGACGGCGTATGGGGGTTTCTGGGCAGCCAGCAAAAAGATGGCGCGGGTGTTGGTGGTGGCGAGGGAGGCGTTGGCTGGATTTGTAGTGTTAATAATTGGACTTTGGGAAGGCATCAAGTGTGGACGTACGGTCGTGAAGCATTGGGTGAGAGACTTGGTGTTTGATTTCGGAGGGCGACTCAACAGCGAAGCTTGACCACTTCTTCATGGCTGCGCCGTAAATGGTGTTTCTCGCATGCTAATTCACAGCAGGGTCAATACCGCGGCTCAATTGATTCCAAAAAAAAAAGTTATAACGGGACTGGGCTACTCACGTTAAAGGTCATCCATGAGATGGGCTCATCCTTGGCAATCTCGGTGCGCTTGACCAGCTCCAGAGTGAGAGCCTCATCGTCAAAGGCAAAAGTGAAGATGGCACCCGGAGGGGTCCAAGTGCCGACCATGAGATGATGAACAGGCATTGCGGCGGGGGTGGTTGAGGCAAAGGTTCTCGCAAAGGGAATTGAAGCTAGGACTGGAGGGGAATGGGATGTGAGAGGAAGAGAAAAGGGGGGTTTACAGGGCGAAGGCGAGAAAAGTTGAGGCCCAAGACGACCGACCAGATGCCGTATCATGTGCCGGCTGAGTGTCTAGGAGAGACCAGGGCGGTTCGAAAAGCGGCAAATAAGCAAGCAGGTGGGTGGATGGGGCGCGTGTGTGGGATCCTCCTTTAGCCAGGACAATGTCTTCTCACAGGTCGAATTGGCAAAGGCGAGCGAGTAGCCAGCAGTAACTATAAAAATAAAATAAAAATGTTGCAACTCTGGGCCTAGATTATACGTCGGCAAAAAATAATATCCTGACAGAAGGCGAAATGACGGCGGAGAGGCATCGATTGGGTTAAATATTTATCCTTCACGAGAAGACGTCGGCGGCGGGTGGGAACCGAGAATGCCCCGCGCCCAGCTATGTATCTAACTACGTAACTACCTATGTAGTTATGCGGGGACGCCGCCAGTCGCGATCGATGAAGCGAACAGTGGGAATAGGGAATTACAGTGGATCCAACTTTTTTGGGTCCAGGCAAAGAACAGAAAAGGCAACAAAACAACGAGGCAATGGGCTTGCAAGTCAATGGCTT
Organism: Calonectria henricotiae; assembly: GCA_020623695.1. Taxonomy (NCBI): domain Eukaryota; kingdom Fungi; phylum Ascomycota; class Sordariomycetes; order Hypocreales; family Nectriaceae; genus Calonectria; species Calonectria henricotiae. Next base: position 138,164 of record JAHVYB010000103.1, on the reverse strand, counting down.
GCGCGAGACCGGCAACGTCTGTTCTTAGTGCTCAGACTCGGGGAGCAAAGATGGGCGAGGGTGGCATGGGAGAAAGCAGCGAGATCGAATTGAGGGGTTGGTGGGGGGCCGTCTGGGGAAGAACGTGGCTGTAGTTGGTGGGTCTGTCGGTTCTTCGGTAGCAGGCGCCGGCATTTAGGACGGCTTCTGGGAGCTTAGCATGAGAAACTCACCTTGGTCGTTAAAGTTATGGGGTCAATTGTCCCCGTCTCAAGCTTTGTTCCCGGCCCAAAGCCAAGGCTTGGTTAATTATACATACGGTCTCATAGGACATGTCATTCAATTACAACTGTATCCACGGAGGCTCTTATTCGCTAGTTCATCAGGTCTTGGTTGGGATCAGACAACCCAGGCTCGAACTTGCCGCCAAGAAGTACGAGTAATCATATCTATGGTTTGTTAATAACATCGCCATTAGCGAATCAAAACAATCAATACCCTGCCGTATATGTTTCCTGAACACTGCAAGAACTGTGCCGCGAAGACAAGTTGAAGTAGAAGCCCACGATACGAGCAAGGGTTTCGCTGAGCAATGACCAACCAACTCACTGGATCACTCGCTCTGCTGTTAGTGGATGAAATTAGCAGTGCATTGATTACTAGCAACGGGTGGTGGGGAAAGCTCTGTGCCAATCCAGAACTGCGCCCGAGCCCAGCGTTCACATGCCGCATTGAGCTCTCGCGCTAGAGGCTCTTTGTTGGTTTTCGCGTTGTTATTATATTAACACAACGCACGTCTGATAGATTATGGCTGATCTTCTTTAGTTCATTCATTCCAATTGTAGTTTGTACATCATCATCCACCTCTAGAAACATTGGTGTGCACAGATGTTTTTGCAGCTGTTTTTATCCCAACGAGATAGCTCCTCAACCTTGAGACAACACTGACAACCATATATATATGTATACACGTTAGCTTTTGAGTGTATAGATAAAATTCCCATCTACGGGGTTAGTGTCTTCTTCCTCTTCTTCTTCTTCTTCTTCTTCTTCTTCTTCTTCTTCTTCTTCTTCTTCTTTTTTTCCTTTCCCAAATTCACTCGATATAATTGAACTCCATTGATGGAAATGTTTCCTCAAACTGCCCCTTAGTTTGCTGCTCATCCTCCGCCATGTAAACCATTGTTCTTGATACTGAGCCAACCAACAACGAACCAAAAGCTAGGGTCGAATCCATATCAATGCACCATACTTCCACCATTCAGCTCGAGGCACGCCGTATTGCTAAAGCTATCAAATTGTCATCATCTGAGACACGCAAATTTTAACCCTAGACCAGGTTAGTTGAGTGTGTCACCAGCACCCAATTTTTTACCTCACGGCTCGCATACCACCTCTTTCAACGCTTATTAGTCGGCTAGGGTCAATGGTAGATCGAACAGACAATATCAAACAAACAGTTCAAGGCCACTTCTGGGCCAACGATGAGGGCAAGTAATCGTTCTACTACTACCACCTCATCACATACCACATACCTCCTTCCTTATGGTTGGTCCTTCGTCAAGGCTCCTCATGCTGCGGGCTCTCACTGCGGGCTCTCTCACTGCTTACGTCCCATCGCCAAAGTCCTGCCCCGATGGTGACGTTTGGCTGACCACCAACACGAGATTGCTTCAAGGATGACGTCGCTTTGCAACCCAAATCGGCCCCAGAAGAGGCCCAACGGCTAGCATGGGCCGTGGGTGTAACGTCATCCTCACCCCGAGGGTTGCAAGGGCATGGCATTCAACTCTAAACCCCGCCAACGGGCAAGGGGGGCAAGAAAGAGAGAAAAAACTGGAGATACGCGTGAAGAATAGAAATCAACAGGAAATGAAGGAGAAGTAAACGGCAAGCATCTGAGCGCAGCCGGTGCATGGCAGCCGGCGTTTTGTGGATGAGCAAAGCCGGCCGGGTGGGCTGACCTATGAGTTTTGGACTCAGGTGCTCCTCTGCCAGCAACTGGACAGTGCCTGGAATGCTTTGTTCGACAGCTCGTTTGACAATTTTTACAAGCCATTGGAGCTTTTCGGGCAGCAGTGGTTTCCAGATGTCTAGAACCTAGAGTAGGATGTGAATGCATGCATCCCACAGGCTACCACATTAAAAAACCCCGTCTCTATCTGAAACATGTGAAAGTCATGATCGGCGTCCCGGAAGAACAAAGAATTGTGCAGTGCGCACGGAGTCTCCGGGCTTCTGGACCAAGTGCTAGACATAGCATAGCCCCCGGGGTGACAACCTCACCTCGCAGTCTAAGCGAGGGGGGATCAATCGAGATTTATAACCACGGCATAGGTGATTTACCTTGCGTGCAGTAGAAATGTACAAAGTAGCCTAGCTCCCAGTGGCAGTGGCAGTGGCAGCAGGTTTTTTTTTCCTTCCTTTTTCCAATGGGTCTATAACGCCGACTGTTGGTTGGGCGACGTTGTCTACCATAGCTCCCAACTGCCACAGCGTAAATCAATTGAGCAGGGTCAACCATTCCACAAACCCCTTACTCCGTAAACATGCCCACTCGCGCGCAAGAATAGGGCGCGGGAGAGAGACTAACGACGGGTTCCGAGAGGGATTGTCCTTGTATTCCCACTCCACACGTCTTGCTTTTGGCTGTGAATTTCTGCAACCGGTTCGTCGCCCAAAATGCTACCCTGCGCGCTACTACCGCACCATGCATCCACCCGTGCATCATGATCCCTCACCGATAAGATACGGCATGTGCGCCGACAAGAGCCCGTCTCCACGGCAACGGCGCCATGAATAAACAATCCACCCGCCCTCACCCGCGCAACGCCAACGGCAACCGCTGACCGACTGGATTGGCGAGCTTGCGGCTGCTTCTTTGTGGTTCATAACCTGCTTCCCCGGTTTTTTTCCTCCCGCCTTCTCCTCCTCCTCCTCCTTCTCCAGATCAACAATGGCATAGTCACATCACCAACATAATTCGCGTCAGATTTGCTTTCTCTCTTCTTCCTCTCACTCACCGCCGAGTGGGAGCGAACTTGTTCATCCTTCGCCTCATTTTCAGCCAGTTTCACTCTCCGTTCCATATTCGACACTCTCAGCCTGCCACCCACCACCGCCCGCTATTGAACCTGTCAGTTTGGCTTCCCCTCGTGGCGTGGTCGGGTCTCCCCTCATCAATAAACATCTTCATCCGAAGCTGTCCATGGAAAGGGAAGCGTGATCCGTCACATAGCAACAATGAACAGCTTCGACCCTCCTCAGCGGCCGAGGCCCAAGTCTTCGATTCTGGAATCCTTTATGAATCGCTGCCAATCATCAAACGGCGAGAACTTACCTTCGAGGCCCTTTGACGGAGCCTACTCCTTTTCCAGCAACGACGATACATCCGTGGACAGCTTCTCCATGAACAACCCCGGCGCTCTTGGCGAGCTACAACAGAACCAGCAGGAGCTGGCTCCACGGTTTCCTCGTCAAGACAGAGACGACTCCAATGACGACCCCCGCGGCCGGTCCCGATCCCCGACCAAGAACATGTTTGGAAATCTAACCGTGATAACTGCTACCGGCAGTAAGGAGGCATCAAAGGACCCAAAGTCCCGCGACGTGTCACCCAAGAAGCCCAAGAAGACAAAGTCTGGTGGAAACCTGGCGGGGCTCTTCAAGCCCAAGTCCTTGAGGAACCTGCACAAGTTGATGTCTGACGAGGACATGCGCATGTCCAAGGACAAGGAAAACCGGAAGCCGGATGAGCCGGTGCAAACACCACCCATCTGGGCCCAGTTCACAGCGGACCCCCTCTTCCAACAAAAGCCAGGCGTCCGGGCGAGCATCGACATGAGCCGCAACAACAGTGACACCGACTTGTACGCCAGCTCGCGCCAGATCAAGGAGCGACCAAAGTCGTTCCAAGTCCCCATGCACACGAAGATGGAACCCCCTCCATCCCCCTCCAGATTCAGGTTCCCGCAAGATATCCAACGGAAGGGCTCCAAGGATTCGAGCAATTCCAAGTCTAGCAGCAAGTCTGCCAAACCCAAGGGCTATAATCCTCTCGCTACATTCACTCATAGCCGGTCCAAATCAACATCTGTCGGTCCTGCCCCAGAGCAAAATGAGCCGGTACTTGACCCTAAAGATGTTGACAAGCACTTGGAAGCTATGCTGGATCGACGCAACATTCCCGAGAACCAAAGATACAAGATGCGGAATCTCAACTCCACCATTAAAATGGAATTTATCCGTCAAGACTGGGCTGAGATGGCAGCCGCCAGGAGCGATCGCCCCCCATCCATTGGCAGCGTCGGCAGCGCCGATGGTGCGGCCATGAACTCGAACACTCCAGTTGAGGAGAAGCCCAAGCGTAGTCGTGGCAAGAGCTTCACTCTTTCTCTTGGGAAGAAGGAGAAGGAGAAGGACTCTGGTTCGTCCACCAAAAAGGCCAAGGAGGGAACCATCGGGCGTCATTTTAGAAGCAAGTCTACCGATAGCATCGTGAGTGATGCCGGCGGATTTGGCTCGGCTCCTTCGACGCCCACTTCGGGCATCTTTTCGAAAATCAAGCTTCAGCAGGGTCCCGTTGATTATGTGGCATACCTAAGAAAGGTGCAAAAGCCTGAGCTTGTCGAAGTAGGCAAAATCCATAAGCTCCGTCTGCTGCTGAGAAATGAAACTGTTGCTTGGATTGAAGACTTTATCCAGCAAGGTGGCATGAACGAGATTGTGAGCCTGCTTAACCGCATCATGGAAGTTGAGTGGAGGTGAGTATCATGATCCAGGGTCGTTGTAAAGAAAGAAAAAAAACTCTTCACTAACATCTTCTCAGGGAGGAACATGAAGACGCACTTCTTCACGAGGTTCTCCTGTGCTTGAAGGCATTATCCACCACTGCACGCGCCATGCAGTACCTCCACTCTATTCAGGGGGAGCTTTTCCCAAAGCTGATTCATATGATCTTCGACCCGGAGAAGAAGGGGCCCAGTGAATTTACCACTCGTAACATCGTCATCTCTGTCATGTTCAGGTATATCGAGTCTGCCTCGCCTGCCGAGCGGGTCTTCCGGGCCAAGAGCATCCTGGCTCACCTGCGTGACCCCGAACCCAAAGAGGATGATCGACCAGTCCCTTTTGTCCTAGAAATGAGGCGGGACAGGCCTTACCGCATTTGGTCCAAGGAGGTTGTCAGTGTTACCAAGGAAGTATTCTGGATTTTCCTCCACAACATCAACGTAATCTCTCTTCAGCCCGATAAGTCTAGCGACGTCAAGGATAGTTCTTTCCCTGGCGACAACCGCCCATACTCGTACATGATGCGACACTTCCCTCAGGAGCGTCCTCCTGTTGCGGCAGCTCCGTATGTTGGAGGAGTTGAGTGGGAGGCTACAAACTACCTTGCCTCTCACCTCGACCTCATGAATGCCATCCTCGCTTGTGCGGCTACCAAGGAGGAGCGCAACAACCTAAGGCACGAGTTCCAAATCTCTGGCTGGGAGCGATGTCTCGGCGGCAGCCTACGTCTCTGCAAAGAGAAGTTTTATGGCAGTGTCCACACTGGCCTGCGCACCTGGGTTGCTGCGGCCCATGATGATGGCTGGGACGTCCGAGATGTACGATACGGACCGCCGCCCGAGTCGCGCGGCTCCCCCAAGAAGGCCGCTAGTGGTCAAAAGCCCCCGGTCGAGGCCGCGCCCAAGATTGAGATGCCCAAGCTCGACTTGGGTTTGGAGAAGCCTAAGGCGGCTCCCAAGGATGATGCTTGGCTTTGATTTTTAAAAGCGATATTGCCGAAAGCTCTGCCACAGTTTGGCAGACGCGCGCTACACCATGATTTCCGGACGTTTTTTTTATTGCCTTCTCCTTCCCGTTGCTATTTTTTTCCTGTTGGTTGTTTCCTCTTCTCTTTTCTTGTGTATTAGGTTGTTTGGTTTTCGCCCTGTTTGGGAAATCACGGGTCCATTGTTTGGTAAATCATGGTTGCAGTAGTGCTTTATGATGGCATGTTAATGAACTGATGACAACACGGAGTTGCATTATAAAGGAATTTTGTGTATTCCTAGCCGTCCAAGACTTGATTTTATTTATTGTTTTCTGGGTCTAGTAATATCGTGACGTAAGTTTAAATGTCGAGATCCCAAGGCTCCCAGGTCCGGCTCTTCCCAACTTCAAGAAGTGAAATCGCTGGATCCGCCGCGACATTCGCCTTTCTTAGTCAGACTATGTATGCCGCAATGTTCACTACTGCGGGGGGTTTAACGTTGACTGAATCACAGATTGCTTCGGTGCTTCTTAAACGCCTCATGCACCGTTACTCCCTTGAGAACGTCCTCTTTTACTTTGTCGTCAGCTGCCGTCAGCCTTGGCAGCAGCTCCAGGACTCCCGACACCTTGTCCCTGGGGATAACAACCACTCCGTTGGTGGGGTCGCTGAAAGCCAAGTCTCCAGGCGAGATGATGGTCCCATCGATATCGAGAGGCACCTGGGTTGCCCAGGGCGTGCTAGCCGCACCCACTCCAACCGTCGACAGGCCTCGGGTCCAGATCTATAAGGGATTTATTAAGCTCAGATAGGCTCCCTGGACTTTTTTTTTTATCACGTTCTTGGCTTACCGGGAGGGCTGTGCTCTTTAGCTCCTCAATGTCCCTTGCGCGACCAACCACGACGATGCCCCTGGCTTGGCAAACCTTCATCCGCACTGCCATGATGCCTCCACAAATGGCGTTCTTCTGACCCTCGGGCTGCTTGAGCACTACGATGCTTCCCGGCACCGTCAGGTCGGCCCAGTGAAGGCCCTTGGGAATGTTGGCGGCCGGCTCAGCGAGATCCTGTCCCTTGGGCGCAAACAGGACCGTCGACACGGGCGCCACCATTACCGACGTGGCTTCGTCACCAGGAGGCGGGCTAATGAGGTTGAGGTCAGCGACGAATCCAGCACCGGGGACTTTGAGCTTCAGCAGCGCATCCGAAATATCACATGCGGTATAACGCTGCAGCTGTGCTATCTGCTCGGGTGTAGCCATGGTTTGGTGACGTCAGAATGTCGCTACCGGCACGTAATGAGTCGACGTAAAGGACTCCCCAAAAAAAGAAAAGAGAAGAGAGAAGAGAGCTCGTCGAGTGCGAAAAGAGACTACACTGTTTGGTTGATGATGCTTCCACCTACCTAATGGGAGAACACGATTTCGGCATCCCATGACACGACCCCAGCCAGCTCCGCGATTCCGGGAGCCTCCATAAAGCCGGCCATCCAATCAGGCTCGGCACCACATGCCGGATGTGACAGTCGGGGTTTAGTGGGGCATGAATTACCGACTAGGTTTGGTCGATGCTATGTGAAAGTTTGATAGAGTAAGCGATGGATTGATTACGATGATCTCTTGTGTATAGTTGAGTCCCAGTCTGATAAATCACATTGTGGTGGGTTTGGTGAACGAGGATCGTCAGTTCATAACTAACTCATTGAATCGGCAATCGTTCTTACTTTTTTTCTCTTTCTTTCGTCCCGTGTTCACCCTGTGTGTGTAGTCTGCCATTTCCCACCTCCAAGAATATCCCATTGCAACATTGGCTATCTGCTTGTATCAACATCATCTTTCCAGTATCACTGTTTTGTGAAAGTGGAATATGTCTTTTCAAGGCAAGTTATGTGAAGCTTCTAGAATTCGCCTTCAAGGTCAAGGGGGGCCGGGCAACGGCCCCCGCTAATTCAATCACCGCCAAGGTTCTGTCTGACGGTGAATGGGGAGCCACGTTCTGTCTCAGATTAGATCTGTTCCTCGTTTGAGCAGTCGCCTCTGCGAACCCAGCCAGGTCTCACCCATTGGAAGACATTATTAGGCTAACGACTACATCATCATGGCGGGATACGCTATGGCGGAGACCACAGCAGCAACCTGTTACCAGCAAAGTAAATCACACCGGTTTCTGGGCGTCTTTAATATCGCTTTGGCAAACTGAGCGTCATACTTAGTCATGTAAGACATGGTTAGTAAACCCAGCCGCGGTTGCTCTGCTGGTCGGTGAGAGACTCGATGGGCGACGTGCCCGGGGTCTGCTAGCTTAGCCGTGGGTTCAGCTAATGTGCGGCCGCGGTCCGTACATGGGCCCGAATCCATGGATAAGGCCATGGTGACTGAGACATGGCTGAACTTTTCAACATGGGATCGCGTTGATCCCAGGGTTTCTGTTGGCTGTTGCTCATGTTCCTAGCCCTGTTGTGCCGAAGCGCGCATTGGCTCCCATGGGAGCTTTTTTTCAATCGAACGCGCGTGGGGCGGCGGGCATTTGCATGGGGTAGAAAGGAAGGGAAACCAGTCGCACAAAGAACGATGATGAGTGAGAGAAGAGTCAACAAGCGACGTCATGATTCCTCAGAGGTGGCATGTTGGTGGTTTGCCATTCTCACGCGAGAGACGCACTGGCCTGGCTATCAATTCCCATCACAGGACCAAGTACGAGTCGGTGACGGGGTCCTTACAGCCGGTGAGGATGGAAAGTGACGTGTCTGGGGATGATTGTACAGGGTCAGGGACTTTGATTCAAAATAGAAAAGGAGGCTTCTGATGTTTTCTGGTCTTGTATGTTTTTTTTGCCGCGTTTATCGTGGCGTAGGCACGTCGAGTCATGGTTGTGGTGGTTGTATCTTCCAGTCAAGGCAAGCGATGGCGATGTCCCCGCCTCGTGAAGACAGAAAATGTGCTTGGCAGTCGCTGATAGGCGATTTCGTCTCAGAATTGGAGGCATGCATCGATCTCGCAAGGAATCTAATCCTTCGAGATTCCCTTGTGGCCTGTGCTGGGGGGTGTCCACGGTGACAACCCGCTCGCCATGCATTAAGATCCGGAGTCAAGCACATGGAACCAACGCCACGGAGTTGATTACCTCACTTTGTCATGGTTGCTGCAATGACACGTAGGTGGTAGGGTTCAGCAAACACCTGTTAGCGGGTACGGTTAACGGTAATCGGAGTCCACAAAGAGGGACTCATTAAATTTTTTTTCATTTTTTTTTTTTTCAACAGCATTCGCATTTCCGGTTGAAGAGTCACCATCCGGGCAAAGAGGCCCAGTCTGAGACAGGTTTTGCGCTGAGACAATGCCTCAAAGACTACGAAAGCGCAACATTGTGCCCAAGACAGCTCTCATCAGCTGTTTCTCAAGGCGTTCGAGACATTCAGCTCCTTCTAGCTCGTCACTGCGGAGCGGGGCCGCAACGCCTCCGGTCGGGAGGCGGTCGTTGGCATATTCATATGTTTTGGCCGGACCCTTGATGTGGGATTCAGCTGACGAGATGTCACTCAAGGTTTAGACTGAACCAGGGGTCCAGGAAACGTACGAACCCATCGCTACGCCAAATTTCCTCTGAACCAGGGTGCTCGCCTTCCTTCAGTTGATGGCAACGTCGTTGTTCTCGCTTGTTGAAAACGAACAGAACTGTGTGGGCTAGGACAGTTCACCACACCAACCACAATAACCCGCTTCTCCTGGTCTGGGAACAAGGGCCACTGGCCAACCTCGTTGCCGGAATCCAGACCAATGCAGACTAAACCGATATGCATGCCATAATTACTTTGGCCTTGGCCTAGGGGAAGCATGGAAGCCCCTCTTGTAGAACACGGTGATTCGTAGAGCCAACGACTGGTGCTTTGGTGCGAGTTCACGCTGGCTTTGAGCTATGCGCCTGGCTGCATTGCCCCCCTGGCCGGCTGTTCCCAAGACCTCGTCGGAGGGCCCAAAGACTGGCCCTCGAAAGACAAGGGTTTCGCTGCAGCTAAAACTCCCACTAAGGCGAATCGACCGATAGGTGACAGGTCATGCCTTTAGGGTCAATGAAGTTGGCCTACAGGTGAGTTAGAGGAACAAGACCACGAAGTAGCAGGAAAAAAAGCGAGGGGTTAGAGGGGACCAAGGTTTCGGGCCATGCCGTGAAGGGAACATGGGTGAGGCCATCCTCACGGCCTATGGGCATGGAGGGGCACCACGCCCAGGGTCGTGGTTTTCCGTCGCTGTCAAAGTTCGCCGCATCTCGCCAGACCCTCAAGGATCCGGGCCCGGAAACCGCGGATGATCAACTAAAAACTGCCGAGCTGGTCCCTAAGGAGAATAGCGAGTGATATGGGAGGGGTAGAGCAACAGAGAGATGGGGAACGGGGGGATTGAAATGGGGCCAGGCCAGCACGCAGGGGCCCTAATGATTGGTGAGGGGGAAAGGAAGCTATTGGAGTAGTGTGCGAGTTTGGGTGATAATCGACAATGGCAGAAGGTGAGCGCGTGAGGCTTGCGGGGGGCTACGGGAGCTTGGCACGGGTTAGTTTGTATGTTTTCGGCCAGGAGATTAATGGTTCATTGTGAGGAGAGAGTGCGTGCGTGCTAGGCGGGTTGCACGTAGCGAGTTGGTGCGTGTGAGTGCATAGTCTGGGACGCGCGATGACGGTTAAGATGCGGCACAGTCGAGCCCTCGCCCAAGTTGGTACCTGTTTCGCACGTTCTGTGTTTCCATCCAATTGCTGTTTCCGACAGTCCTAGTCGAAAATCTTCCCTCTGTGCCCTTTTAGGCAAGATAGCAAGTTGACCGAGGTTAATGGCTACGCCAGGTCGCTCCCATGCAAACAAGGGCCTGTCCCCCATTCCACGTGGTGGGCGGCGGCCTTAACATGCATGGCACGGCCATGCAAGAAGGTGCCGTCATTGGTTGATATGAGAGCCGGAGTGAGCAGAATAGCCTGAGTTACCTCGTGCAGAACGCTGGCTGGCATAAAAGAAAGAATAAAAAGGCTGCTTGAGGCCGCACATCCCTGTAGCATACCTATGTCGCAATGAGCACGAGAGCAGGTGTAGGTTGCCACATCGCAGTGTAGTGCAGTGTACCGACTCGAGCCGCGTGCGTTTCGTAGAGGCACTCCATAGACACACACTCCGTAGAGCCAACCCCGGACCCCGTTAGAGCCAACCGTCAACCCAGTTTCAGGTCCAAGATCCACGACTGGGGCGCTCATTGGGCGTCAAAGTTATCCCATCACTTCACTCAGTGGCTCACACGGGTCCTTTGGGTGCATTAGGCTTTCGAACTCCGTCAACGCTCACCAGCTCATCCCAGCAAGAGTAGCAGGCAAGGCAACTCTCCCAACTCAGCCTGGCCCGCCACTGAGAGGCAACATAACGCAACGAAACAGCACACACGCACGACGCAGGAGCCCACTTCCACCCAACTCCTCCTCCGGTGCTGCATCGCACACACAGTGCTCTCCCAGACTCTCTCACTTCCCAACCCAACTTACTCCAGACCATCCCATTACCATACCCTCCCACCCCTCGGCCGCCCCTCTGACCCCTCAGGACGCCTCGTCTGTCGCCGTCATATCGCTCCCCCGGCCCCAAAACACCTGGGACCCAGGATCCAGGACCCAGCAGCATCAAACCCACGCACGCATCCAGACAAACGAACCCCCCCCCTTCCCAAGGAAGACCTAGACGCTCAACCCAGGTGCTTGCTACGGCTACGGCTGCTGCTGCTGCTGCTATTACTGCTGCTACTGCTGCTACTGCTACGGCGACGGCTCATCACTCCAACCTCCCCTCCAGCCTTCCCGCAGCCAGCCGGGCACCTGCGACAGAGCTACTGCGACGGCGACGTTTTTTGCTAGCTACCTAACTGCTGTACCTAACTACCTGGCCCTGTCTTGCCCTCCCTCCCTCCCTTCCTTCGCCAGCGCGCCAGTTCGCTTGCTTTTTTGCTCCTCACTCGCTTCCTCACTCGCTTCGCTCACCTCGCTCACTGCGACTTACGACATCACACCATCCGTCGCCCGCCCGCCCGTGATCCGCTCCGCATCCGTCGCTCGCCCCTCGCCGCCCTGCCCCTCGTCTCGTCTCCCCTCCTCACACGCCCCCGTTCCCCATCGCCCGCCAGGACGCAAACCACTTCGCCTCCCCCACCCAGTTACGGCGTCGCTCTCCAGCCCTTCAGCCACTAGCTACCTGCTCCTGGCCCTCTGTCCTCTCTCTGCCTTGCTAACCAGCCTTGACACCAAGCGCCAAAGGCACACCTTGGCCCACCCCACCACGGGACCAGAAAGGACCACAGGCACAGGCTCCAAGATCTCGGACCTACTAAAGCTGCCTGCACTGCACGTCCTGCCGGTACGGAGCCTAGAGCCATCCGCCTCTGAACTAGGGTCTTCAGAACCCTGTCTGCGACAATGTCAATAAAGTAAGCCTCCTTCGCGAGTCTCGAACCTCTTCTCTTCCTTTTATGAGCCTTCCCTTTTCCAATTCCCCTTCAATCTGTACGCATACGTCCTCCCGATCCTCGTCCTCGATTTCGCTGCATCACACAATCATATTTCCACCCTCTCCCCCGTCCGAATCCCCCGTCTTCGACCACCATCCTTCTTCTACTCCGTACCTCCTCCGTCTGTTCCCCATATTGCCCGTTCGTCGACCTGCCCCGCCATCTCCGGCCCATGGAGTCATGGACCCCGCCCTACCATGGACAACCCTCACGATTATCTCATAACGAGCCGACCTTCTTCACGGCCTATCGACCCTGACAATACCGATAGCTGGGTTATGCTCAACCAGGGCGGCTTCGTCAAGCTCGGAAACGAGCGAATCCTCCAGAAGCTAGAATCCCGCATCTCATGCGACTTGACGGTGCCCCAGGAATTGAGGTCGCGTTGCGCCTCTTTCCAGCGCAAAAGCGACAAGGGCACCCTTTTCTTAACAAACAAAAGAGTACGTGCCCTATTTTCTGGCCTTTGTTTTGCCATTGATTGGGTTGACCATTTTCAGATTGTCTATCTTCCTGCAAAACCTACCCAAGAACCTAAATTCGAATCATTCAGCGCCCCAATTCTCAAATTCCAAGACTCTACCACCTCCTCCTCCATGTGGTGGGGATGGGTCTGGAAATCAGATTGCATCCCCGTTTCTGGAGGCGGGATTCCCGCAGATATTCCTCGACTCGAAGTCAAATTTACATTTTCCGATGGTGGCATGATGGATTTCAACGAAGCCTACATTCGTCTTCGAGAACGACTTTTTCAGTACCAGGAGATGCGCCGCGAAATGGGGCCGGGGGCTGACGTCCCCGATGAGCCCCTGCCAGCCTACGAAGCTCAAGCCAGCCAGACGACTACCCCACCAGACAGCTCCCTGTCGGTCGTCCGGCATGACCGGTCCAATAGCGCCAATAGCCGGAGAGCTCCTGATGAGCCTCCGCCAGACTATGATGAAGCTCAAGCCCAGCAGCTGAGCATTCGACTTGAAGATCACATCCGGGGAGAGATCGACAGGGGTGTCCGCGATGATTAATGCCAGCACTACCTACCTATGTGCCCATGTCGAATTTGGAGGTGTCCATTATATGCTAGGTCACCGGCCCATTTACACCAAACTCGGTGAGGCCCAGCTTCATCACACCAAAACCCTTTACCCCTCCCGCCCTGCTGTGGCCAGTGATCTCGCTTGGTCTTTTTTTCATGTATTGTAACGAACGATCATTTGTTTTCTAGAACTTGATTTACATATTGGCGGTTGATTGGCATTGGGCGCTACGAGACGGGCTTCACGACATAAATATGAGATAGAAGAATTTATCATTTCCGTCCCACATTGCAGAGTGCTGGGAAGATTTGGTATTTACGCTGTATCTTTCCTCTATGAGGCTGAAATGTAAGCTGTGGCTTACTTCGAGGTTTCATAAATTCGATTGGCTTAGTAATGCAGGTGGAAGGGATGCTAGAGACCAGGACATTGCACACCTCAATATGTACTAACCCGAAAACCGCATGCAGAATAAAAATTCGATCATAAATGTAGGGCAAATGGTGTTTCACGTTTCATGACTGTACATTGGGTCTTTGTAAATCAATCCTATCGTATCCAAAATAAATGGTTTGAGAATCCAGTGCTCAATTACTTAGTATATAAGTTGATAAATAGTTTGTGCCCGAGTAAAACGGCAGTGCATCTCATAGAATAGCTTACGTGGAGTAGTCATTGCGTATGATACAACTAAAAATATCCATCTAACACACATAATGTCGGGCCTGATTTTTATCTGACGCACAATATCTGCTTCAGCGTGATTTTGTTTGTCACGGGATTTGATATCTTGGCCACGCCTTTTAGTTCTTGATGGCTACAGTAACCATTTACAGGTGTTATTTATGTCTGGTTAAAATAGTGGCCTCAACCAGACATCCCCCGGAGCGCGCCATATTGCACTCCAGGGTCGTTCAGTTTACGAATAGTAAATAAACTGTTACTATTTACAGTAAGAGATCATTGTAGTAGTTTCCATAATACAAACTGGCTGTGGTCATTTGACGTTTTGTTAGTTGTTTGTACTGGAACTGGCCAAAGTGCTACCTACCCTAGAGACAGCCGTAAAAATGATAAAAGGAACAGTATTGTCTAGTTTTACTTGAACCGCTTACCTTTTTAATGCCGGTTTACACTAGGTAACAGGCAAATATTATCTTCGTGACCTAAAATCTCTATTTAATCGATAGAGGCTGGGTCTTGTTGATCAACCAACCAGCTAACCAAGATAACACCAACTCATCAATTGCAATGGGTGTTGCTAATGGATCTAAATACTTCCAACCGTATGTTTTTTTAGTACACTCTCTGCCATAAAATTCGGCCTTGGACACAGTTAAATTTTGGAACAACCTACACTGTGGCCAGCTCTGGGGTATACCCGGTAGCAATCAACAAAATGTGCGTGCTCTCGGGTGGATATGTTCACGACAAGAGATTCACACTCTTTGCAAAATCCATTCACTGTAATTTCTATTGGTAAAATCTATCATGATTGCATTTATTGAGATACTGTCTTCCAGTGTTAGGTTCCATTGTTCTTTTCGATAGACATGAAAGGTGTTTGCGGCTTTCACCTTTGACGTTCTTTGAGTATTCGCTGATGAGTCACTGCAAGGTGAACGTTCTCCACTGCCTGCGAACTGTAAAGTAGATAGAAGGGTGAATTTTAGCTATATGAGTAGTGAATTACAACTAACCAGATGGTGAGATTGCCGGATGATGCATCTGAACTCGTCAAAACACTATTTTGGCTAACTTCTGCTGCAGGGCCGGAGGCTCTCGACCGAGGTGATAGACTGGTCACCGTTGAGGCAAATGATTTAGTAGTAATTGCAGCCTTCGCGATGACTTGGCTGCCTTCAACATGTATATAACTTGGATGTTACCACCTTCGACTTTTAAGACAATGGACTGCAATTGACACACCCATCAAACTATGCGATTTACGTCCTTGGTATTTTTAGTTTATTTTATTCTAAATTGTTTTTAGATCTATCTTCTCCACAATGTCTAACCTTCAACTTTGCAAAGAGACGTAGTGAGGGCCAAGTCAATGTCATGATGAGATGTAGAGAGGAGGCTTCTTGACAAGAATTCAAGTACAGAATTGGCAGAAGACCGGAGCATGGAAACAAGCACAGACGTGTTAGCACCAAATTCACTGGCCTCCAAGATACATGAAAAAGAGGCGACAGCCAATGCTATCAAATTGGCATCTCTTGCCAAGAGTTGGCCATGATTTTGAGTTTACCCTACTAATCAAGCCAATAGTTCAAATTGTAGTGAGAGGAAATACGCAAGAAACTTGAAAGCGACGAATTTTAGTAAATAAAAAGGAGAGCATTGATGTTGTAAAATCTCGGGGTGGGGACGTTGCTGAGCAATACACTACCGGGGAACGCTCGAATCGTCGAGTTGGGTTATGAGTTCAACTTATTCCATATTTAGATAGCTTGCGAAAGTTAAAAGTAGGGCTTGGGATTTGATAGGTATAAAATTGCCGAAGGTGTAATTGACCATGGAATAGTGAATGGTAATCGTAAATTGATTGGCGATGAATATTGTTGAAATATATTGGTATGTGGGTGGGAGCAGAAGCCGCAAACTCCGAGAAATGTTGGAAGAGAAGCAAGCTACTTTGCAATATGTATACTGATCTTTGATGCTAATAGAATATGACAAGAAACTATGAGAGGAATACCGTATTCCTCAAATTTTTATATACATAAAAAGAGGCTAGCGCTGATCACAATCAGAGAAATGTATCATTTGGAAAATTCATGTGTGGTGCAGTCATTCAATAACCAATTGGACTGTCTGAATGGTTGGTTGACCATTGAATTACACAGCTGATTTTGGCGGATCGGCTATTCTCGAGAAAAGCGGCCCGAAGGAATAACGCTTGGGCCACAACATCACGTGCAGTAATTAGTCATCGTGGAAAGCGAATCAGAGCGCACCCAATTCTGATCGTTCTCTGGCCGCCGCAATATTCCGAATCAAAGCTTCTCTTACGATCGCAGGAACGACACCTCAATTGAAACCACCACTCGACGTTGTGAATTCTTCCGTCAGTCACAATGGGTATCTGGGACGCCTTTTCTGATATTGTCGAGGCCGTAACGCCATGGAGCGTCGTCGAGGCCGAGGCTCCTGCTGAGGAGCCCAAGGTACGAGCCTTTTTTTCCCTCGAGGAGCAGATTTCCCCCCTTGACCGGCGGGATCCATTGGCAGCCATTCGAGCGCGCTCGATGCCGGCATTTTAACTGCCACCTCGCAGCCGCAATTGAGCCATGCTGACAAGTACGATAGGGGGAGTCCGAGGCTGAGGAGCCCAAGGAGGAAGAGGAAGAGGAAGAGGAAGAAGAAGAGGAGGATGAGGAAGAGCTTGTTGACCCCAAGGATGTTCTCGAGGAAGGTTCGTCACTCCATTTCCTCGCAATGCCGATACAGAAACCCGTCTATCCCGACCGCGACGAGTGATTTAGGCCGCATCGCTCCTTGCTGTCCCGATAAGATATTCCGGGGTGCCCAATGACGGAAGTCAGTGCTGACGACAAGAACAATAGAATGCCGAAACTCCGCTCAGTGCGCCCCCGCCAAGCACCACTTCGATGAGTGCGTCGAGCGTGTCCAGCAGCAGGAGGGTGGAGATGGTGACAATGAGGACTGTGTCGAGGAGTGTAAGTTCTCCCGGATTGGGATGCGACGGCCAATTGAGTCATCATGATTGCGGCGGCGACATCTCTTCAATTGCCAACCATTAGCACGTCGAGCTAACCCGAGAATAGTCTTCCACCTTGCTCACTGCGCCACTGCTTGTGCTGCCCCCAAGCTCTGGTCTAAGCTTCGCTAAACAACTCGTCACAACCAAACCCCATCATCCGATTCGACGCGATTCGTAACGACTAGATGACGCTGTACATGTCGAAAAGTCACCTGTTTGCCGGAACGAGGCAACGGCTGCTCTTGCAGCACATGGGGGTGTCCTTTGTACGAACTGCTTGCCTCTCCGTTGTCGGTGTTTATAACACTGTCCGAGAGCGGTAGCCGTCTTTGTATCATACGCTGCAACGCCCTGAATAGAGTTTTTCTTCCTATCTTATTTCTCGTCATTTCCGGACTCCCCTATGTGCTTGATCTTCTCCAGCCAAGATGAATTCTTTTTTAACAGAACTATCTCCTACTTGAACCGTTGATGGACCCCCCTTCATCCCTACCATTACAGTTTTTGGTACATTAATTCCAGGTAATATATCCACCTTGATGGAGATATTATAGCGTAATTTGTGGTTTTAAAATCTCGGCCATTTTCGCTAGAGTTCGATGGTTTGGGGCGTACAAAACGAGCACGCACAGTTGTCACCCAGGAGGAGCCCCATATTACGATACCCTTCAAGGTTTGCTGGAATAAATTTTCCCATGGTAAAATGTGGTTTAAAGCAACTCCAGTTTGATTTCCTCTCTCTTTCTAGCGTTTCACCGAGTTTTATGTGAGAAATCCAGGGGCCAAGTTTTCGCATCTGCTCTTCCCAAATTGCCATCTTTTGTTTTACATGAGTTTTATAGGTTGCACCTCCAGTCCGTTATTTGTAATACGAACCCCAATGACCCGAAGTTTGATCGAGAGGAGTCTTGATGTGAATGAGCGACGTGCACAGAGCAGATGGCCGCAGGTGAAAGAAGATTGCAAGGGTGAGAGGTTATGAATAAAGACTGTGTTTACAAATCATCCAATGAACACACATAAACCAATGGGACAATGATTATTGTTACATACAGTGTTTGAATAATGAACAAAGGTACAACGCTTCTGAATAAGTTTCTTCTGGTTGATCATTGGAGATCACTACGGCGCTGAGACAGGACGGGGCGCTTCGGTACGATCCATGGAACATTCCAAGTGTCAACCACGGCTGGGTCCCGTGGTACTGACGGGTAGAACCTGGGAGGATATGATGCATTTGCTAATGTGCTAAGGTGGGCTGGAATGGGAAGGTCATTGCCTCGCACCCTAAGCCGGATGCATGTGTGAGTATAGCCGTGAACCTCACATCACTCGAACTTTTGATAGCGCCAAAACATGGCGCAGCAACTGCTTGAAGCAGAAAACAAATTCGATATCCACTCTGTATTGGCATGTGGATAGAGTATCCTGGTGGGGATTTTTTTTTTGTTGGGTTTGTTTCCGGATCGTTTTTCTATTACCTACCAACTAGACCACAAGACCCTCATGGTTGCATGGGACCTGGGATGGTCCATATCTTGCTTGGAGGACTGGAGTTGGGGCAACCCCAGTCCTGTTCGTCGAGTATTGGGGCAGCTAGGCTTTTAATCCGGAATAGGGCGATGCTGGATTTGCGGTGGATGCGGCTTGGACGGGGTTCTCAAGCAGGGGGGGCACCTCTTGAAAGGGGACTGCTGTGTTGGGCGAGATGGTGCGGTGTTATATCCACAATTAACATCGCAAGTTGGATGTCGAAACTGAGACGATCCTGGATCTGATTTTTGAATATATGGGTTGTTCTTATTTTTCGGAGTGAGAATCACGTCACTGGGGCTGAAGGCATATTTTTGCGCGTCCATGTTGGAAGTCATTCCAGATTTGGATCTATGAGAGCATAGATCATCGTTAGTGGGGGATGATGGGCATGATGGACTTTCTTTTGCTCGTCAATTTTGTGACTAGAGTAAATGGGTATACGGCAGGGAAGCGAAGTCAAAGGGCAGAGCGTCGACCGGCCACCATCATGTGAGTGAAGCGTGGACAGGCGAACCAAGGTGGCTAAATCGGGCAACGCCCGCCCGGTGGATGGCACCCCCGAGGTTCCTACATGTACGGGACCCCCGCAACGGGCCTGGCGCATTTGGAGACGGCCAGTTGCGCATACAGATGTTGGTTGTCTATTTTTGCGAGGGAACCATTGTCGTTTGGAACGGGGCGATTGGATGGATAAATTGACTGCCCGGCTGATCCATCTCATACAATACAACTCGCGCCCCTCTGCTTGTCGATATTCCCATCCTCTCGCATCTCCATTTCTCATCCGGCCGAGTCCTCTGTGATTAGAAATCTGACAGGCGTTTGCCCATCAGCAACGTCGCCAACCAATAAGATCACCACTTCCCCTGAGCCGATCGAGCTTATCTGCAGCCTTGGAGGACGTCGATGAAAAGGACCCTAGTCACGGTCGCCAGCGAAGCACAAAAACCCCCCCTCGAGCTTGTTCGGGGTTTTTTTTCCAAGTTAAAGCCGTCATCTAGTAGTGCGATTTTTGTCAACTTTTGAGACAACGGACCCTGGCGTGAGGAGAAGGGTTGAAACATAGCAGCGCAAGCGAGCTAGCTGATTACACACACCTACTCATCTGTCTGTCTATGCGAGCCCTGCTGAGGTTGGAAACCAAGCAATAATACGTCAAGAGGTTTAAAAGCAAACCAAACTACTTGGCGCCAAGGTCAGCGCTGGGGAAACAAATTGATATTCCCAGATTCAGGGCTCTTGTTTTTCCCTCCCCTGGCAGCGTGCCTATTTGACCGTCGTCCGCCACCTGTCAGCACTGACGACACCACAATAATAGTGTCGCGTCGTTGCGCCTCAATACGCCTGGGTTTCTCCCCCCTTTACTCCTTTCTCTTCCTTCTCACCAGCTGCCTCTCCGGAAGGGCTGTCTATCCTTTGCTTTTCTTCCTCCTATACCCCCTCTACCTCTACTTCTTGCTCGTCCTCCTTTCTGTACACGCGGGTCACACTCAAACCACATAGGCGTTACAACACGTGTGATTCCCCGTTTTTTGTTACCACCACGAACCTTGAATCATACCAAAAAACTCGCCCCACGCTTGATCGCGGGGAGCTTTGGACCCTTTTTTTTATTTTATTTTAATTCGATTAAGCCCCCGTCGCGAATCGAGGACGGGTCCCCTCCTAGTACACGCATAACCCTTCCAATCCTACCTACCCACTTTTTGCGTATCCATCCGAGTCGCTTCCGCTCTTGCGCATGCCTCAAGACGAGAAAGCCCCCGATCAGGAGGAACAGGAGCCGCAGCAGCTGCAGTAGACGCAGCAGACGCAGCAGGAGAAGAAGCTGAAACAGAACGGCGGGCGACGATTTTTCGATTCCATTATCAACATGGCGGGCGACGACGTGGAGACCAACGGGCGGTTCTGGCGCAAGCAGAAGCTTGGGTCCACGGACTACACTCTCCAGGAGCGCAATGTCGGGACTGGTTTGGTAGATGGAGACGGAGACGGAGACGGAGACGGTAGTGGAAGTGTGAATGAGGGCAACTCGACTGAGTATCGCACTTATAAACGTCGGTGGTTTGGGCTGGCCCAGCTGACGTTGATGAACATTATTGTGTCCTGGGATGTAAGTCGACCCATCTGTTTCCCTTCCCGACGGGTCGTTGCATCGTTCTCCCGCGACGGGAGTATACCTAAATGAGCACATGCTAACCAATACATGGCAGTGGATGACTTTTGCCCCCGTTGCTTCCCACGCTGCATCCTACTATGGCGTTTCCAAATCCACCATCAACTGGATCAGTATTGCCTTCTTCTTGGCATTCGTCGCAGTCTTTCCGATCAGCATCGCGGTTCTACACCGCGGCCCCAAGATCGCCTTTGCTGTCTCTGGTGTTCTCATCCTCATCGGCAACTGGGTTCGCTATGCTGGCGCCACCAAGGCCAGCGGTGGGCACATCGCGTACGCCATGGCGGGCGAGATTATTATCGGATTTGCACAGCCCTTCATTCTCGCCGCGCCCACTCGTTACTCGGATCTGTGGTTCACTAACCGTGGCCGCGTTGCCGCAACCGCCCTGGCTAGTCTGGCCAATCCTTTTGGTGCTGCATTGGGACAGTTGATTACGCCTCTGTGGGTGAGCAAGCCCAGCGATGTGTCCAACATGGTCCTTTACGTCTCCATCATTGTAAGCCCTCTAAGACCAACTTTGGTCTCCCCCTCTGAATAAACTCAAGTTACTTACAATGAACTCTTACCAAGTCCACGGTCTGCTCCCTTCCGGCAATCTTCGTGCCCGCGAAACCACCTACGCCCGTTGGCCCTGCCTCTGAGACGCCAAAGCTCAGTTTGCGTGTCTCTGTCGGCACCGTCTCTCGTTCGCTCGAGCTCTGGCTCATCCTCATCCCATTCGCTATCTATGTGGGCTTCTTCAACTCCATATCGTCTCTGCTGAACCAGATGCTCAACCCATACGGCCTTTCTGACGACGAAGCTGGAATTGGCGGTGCTGTTCTCATTGTTGTGGGCCTCGTCGCCTCTGCCGTGGCTTCTCCCATCATCGATCGTACAAAGTCGTTCCTGTTCACGATTAAACTTCTCGTCCCGGCCATTGCCCTGTCATATCTCACCTTCATCTGGATGCCTCAGACCCGTGACATTGCCGGTCCTTATGTCGTCCTTGCCATCCTGGGCGCGTCGTCCTTCTCTCTGGTCCCGGTCGCTCTCGAATACCTCATCGAGCTCAGCCACCCCCTCAGCCCAGAAGTCACGTCCACCATCGCTTGGGCCGGCGGTCAACTCTTTGGTGCCATCTTTACCATTGTCAGCGACGCTCTTGTGGCCGGACCACATGCCGACCCCCCCAAGCACATGAAAAAGGCCCTCATCTTCCAGGCAGTCGTGGCCCTTGCAGTCGTACCGCTCCCTCTGTGCCTTGGCTTATTTGGCCGCCATGAGAATGTCACCCTCCGCCGTGTCCGTTCTGATGAGGAAGTCCGACCCCGCAATACAGTCACTAGAGTGGAATCTTGATATGTGGGATGGCATTTGATTTTTGCGGAACCTGCTAATTCCGCATTGAAACGAATGAAATAGGATAATAACTAATTAATGTCTGTATATACCTGTATAACTGTAACCGATGCGTGCCATTGCCGCAAGATACCCGCCGAGCTATAGCTCTGCCTATAGGCTCTAAATCAAAGAATTCCGTCATAACCTCCTTTTTTTTTATCGCCTGACCCGTCTGATATTATTCGTCGCATTTATTTTGCCATTTTAATGCCGAGAATTGCTTCCCATTCCCGTCTCAATCCCTCCATCTTCTTCCAGCACTCGGCTCCCAGCGCCTCAAACTCCACAATATCGCCCTTTGTGGCATTGGGAGCACCCAGTTTCCTGCCAATTGCCTTGTTACGGAAACCAACGGCAATATCTGCGTTGGGGTCTTCAACCTTGCCCTCCCAGCCCCAGCCCTCTACTTCAGTCTTCTTGACGTCCACCTCCAGTTTGTGGTTGCAGCTGCTGCCCCATTTGACATGCTCGGCGTCGAGTTCATCCAACATCTCTTGTTCTTGCAGAGCAATCCAGGCGGTAGACTTGGCTCCCTTGTAGCTATCGACATTATGCCAAGGAGAGCCGAGCCAACGAGCCACGGCCAGAGCAAGAGTGTATGCCCACATAAGAAACCAAGGGACGGGGAAGAGCGTGCTGGCAACAATACCGGGGTGAGTGAGGTACATTTTAGGTCGAACCGGCTTCTCCTTGGCCTCCTCGGGGTCTTCAATTGTGAGGAAAGGAGTAGAGTAGGTCTTGGTGGAAGGCATGTTGGCAGTGAGGGAGATGATATCGGTGAGTCGCTTGGCTGATTCGTAGGGCCCTTCACCAGTGAAGCACTGGAAATCGGAAATATCGAAAGATTTGCGTATGGCCTCGAGGCTGCTTGACCAGACGATGCGGCCAGGGGCCTCGTTTTCAGAGCGACGACTCAGCAGAGGAAGGAGTTGATGGGCTAAAGCGTAGTGGCCAAACACGCACGCTGAGAAGACTTCACCAAGTAAGGGCTTCGCGGGCTTCTAGGGGGGTTAGCAGCCATTTGGAAAATACACAGCAGGGGTACCTACATAGTTGTACTGCGACCGCTCATTCAGGATGCAAGTGGGAAGAGCAACCTTATATGAAGGCCAAGTGATGGACTGCGTGAGGCCTTGGGTCAAAATGGCCCATACGGCCTTGGGGTAGTTGCACCCTGACCAACCACCATACGCAGCATTAAAGATGACGCTGTCCAGCTTCGGGATCCGTACGTTTCGGAGGTATTCGTCCTCGAGGCCCTCAGGGTTGCTTACGGGATAGCGAACTAGACGATCGGCAAATGCGTAGACACCGCGAATGTCGCACAGGTCGAGCTGCAGGCTCAGGATGTGGATCCGCTTGACGGTGTCCTGCCAGCGGTAGCCATCGCCGACGCGGGACTGCAGCGCCTTAGATGTTTGGGCCGTGTGCTGGGCGTAGGCGCGGAGGGCGCTAATAGTCTGCAGGGACTTTGACTTGGAGCGAGTGGTGGGGAGGATGATGAGGTGGGATGTGAGGGAACGGGTCGCGAGGAATTCGTCAATTAGGCGTTCGCCAATGCCGAGGCCGATGCCACTGCGAGAGTGAGATGTTAGTACGGGCAATACGGAACAAGGAGAAGGAGAAGTGGTGCGGGCGCTGAGGAATGGAAACGGCTATTTACCTGTTGGCGCCTGTGACCAGAACAAAGAGCTGCTCGTGGGACGGCACGGCCTCCCATGGCGCCTGGGCGGAAGCCAATTGATAGCCCATTGGGTCGAGTGTTGGTTTCGGTCGGCTTGTGATTTTCTGTAGGGATGTGGCCAGAGACGCAATCCTGTCACGCAGCCTGTATACGCAGTCAACAGAGAAGCGGTGTCGTCCCAATTTATGGCGGGCGTGTGGGGGAAGCTTTCGGGTGATTAATTAATTAACTGCTTGATTACCATTCGGCCCCACGTGATGGATTGCTCCAATCGCACACAGCCCATCGCGCAGGAGCAAACCAGGCCAGATTTTGCACCAACAGCTGTTGCTTGTCTCGTAACGGCATTCTTCTAAGGATTCTAATCCGGATTGTGGCGCTGCTCTACTGCACCCAAATGCACATTTGAAGCACATGCCTCACGAATCAAACAGCAGAAGCAATAAGAAAGCGAGAAAGATACGTATACGAATACGTCAGCTTAGCACACACATCCCGGCCAATTAACTGAACTCCCCTTACCCATCTCCACTACGCTACTGGCGGTTTGGTTCCCGAGTCGCCTCATACTCATGTATCCGAAACGGGACACATTTACAGAATCTAGTTATACGGCACCCATGCGTATTGCATCAGTTAAGAACAATCATAATCATTATTGTTTTTTCCTATTGTATTATAGTGGCTAGAGGCTGGTAAATTTAGGCATTGGCATTTTCATCATCGTGTCTGGAAAACAACCCATTGAATCAGTTGCCAAGTTTCCCCTTGCAGTAAACGCCATAGAGATAGATCATCATCGCTTTTGCTTTCTGTTTTCGTTACTGGGCAAATGACCCACAAAAGAAAGGCTCATGTTCATCATGTGCCATCCCATCCGCCGCATTACTCTCGGGACTTGTCAACGCCCTCTCGCACAGCCTCAAGAATAAGATCCTTGGCCAGCTCAACACCATCCTGGGTGCCAATGATCTCAATGGCCTCATTCTTGGCCTGATCTCGAGGCACCTGAATCTTGCAGTTGCTCTGCTTGCGGATCGCGTTCACCTTGGAACCGTTGGGGCCAATCACATGGCGGTAGGTTCGAGGGTCGGGCAGGACAAGGTAGCCGGTGGCATCGTTCTTTTTGGCTTGCTCAATGGCCTTGTTAATGGCCTCCTTGGCCTTGGCCACATTCTCAGCAGTGCCGCGCAGGACCCAGGGAATCTCGCCGTCTTCACCAGACGAAACCTGGACAACCTTCCACGAGTGGGCATCCGAGTTGGCATCCTCATCATCCGTGATTAGTGGCAAGGCACCGACGTTGGAGCGGGAAGAAGTGTCGGGCTTGTTGGGAAGCGCCTGGCCAGCATGGTCGACAGTGACCTGGAGGTTGTTGCGGAGCTGGCGGAAGAACTGCCCACCGTTGGAGACAGAGTGGTGCAGGTTACGGGGAACCTGCAGAGTCTCACCTTGCTGCGACTTGATCAGGGACAGGATGTGCTCCTTGGCTTCAGCCACCTTCTCAGGGCGACCCGTCACCTTGACTCCAGTCTTGCCATCGCCCTGGCGAGGGACATCGATGCTGACGGCGAACTTGGACTCGAGCTGGCGCTTGACATCGCCACCGCGGCCAATCAGAGAGCGGTGGTTGTCAATGGGCACATCCACAATCTCGGTGACCTGGCTCTCACGCTCAGACACGATCTCATGAATGCGGTCAATGATCTTTTGGACGACATCAGTGCGGCCCTCAATCTTGATGGTGTTTCCATCTGCCTCCTGCTTGGGGAACTGGATAGTGCGGGCAAGCTCGCGTCGGTCATCAGAACCGCCGGCCTTGACGACAATATCACGGAGATTGGCACCTGTATACTAGTTAGTGGTGACTTATTTACCGAGTCATCAATATAAACTTACCGCTGGCGCCAATAAGGGCCTTGTGGTATTTCTTCTCAACGTCCAGGGTGCGAACCACAGTATCGTCAAAGACAGCACGCTTCTCCTCCAGTATCTTCTTGGCCTTTGCAACCTGAGTAGCAGTGCCCTTTAGCTGGATCTCCACGATAGGCGTGTCCCGGTCAGCGGGCACGTCAATCTTGCAGCCGGTGGCCTGTCGCAGCTCGTCAAGAGCGGCACCTCCCTGGCCAATCAGAGATCCAACCTGCTTCTGCTGAACAGGGACGACGCCGGTGGCAGAGTGCTCCTCAAGATACTTGTACAGGGAGAAAAGTTCATCGCGGGCCTCATCCGCACCCTTCCTGGGGCCACGGATCATGACTTCATCAGCGGGCTGCTGTCGACGAGGCTTTTCGGTCTCGCTGACAGCGTCCGCGTTAGGCTGGTCATCCGCAGTGTTCTTGGCAGACCGGGGGAAGAAGATCAAGACCTTGTAGCGGGTCTGGAGACGGTTGATCTGGCTACCCTGAGAGCCGATAAGCTCACGGTGGTACTTGGGGTCAATCTTCAGGACGTGAGTGGTCTCATCGGCCAGAGTGCGGGAAAGGCCTTGAATGTGAGAGCGGGCAACCTCAGCCTTGGCCTTAGGGCCCTTGAGTTCAACCTTGCCGTCCTGAACTTGAATTTCAACATCAAAACGGTCACGCAGCTCTCGAATGTTGCTACCACCCTTGCCGATGAGGTGGTTGGCGAACTTCTGAGGGAAATCAAAAGTCAACGTGAATCCGCGCTCTTTTTCATCCTCCTTCTCCTGCTCAAGGAAAGCAGTAGCCTTGCCATGGAGCGACTTGACAGCCGATGCAGGACCGCGAAGGGTGATGGTAGTTCCGACCTTAGTAACGCGAATAGGGATCTGGTCGTTGGATCGGCTCTCCTGCTCCTTCTTAATGAAACGTCGGAGTCTCTCATGGAACTTCAAGGGAACTTCAAGTGTTGCGGTGGTAATTTGCTCCTGCTTGTTGATAAGCTCTAGGACGTGCTTCTGGGCGTCCTGGAGACCCTGCTGGAAAGCCCGAACCTCAGCATCAGTGGGCTTGTTGCGGGGCAGTTGGAAGACACCATCCTCTGGGTCAGGACCCTCAAAGACGAGCAGCACAGGGGCATTGGACTCAGAGGCTTCAGGAACAACAATCTGAACACCGTAGTCCTGCTTGACCCTGGGAGTGACATCATTTCGGATGTGCTGGTGGAAGAAGGGGTCAATTGGCACTGTCGCCATACGAGAGGGAGGCTGGGCGTTGATTAGGCCGGTAATCTCAGACTGGGCACGGATGGCATTCTTTCCCTCGCGGGAGTAAAGTTCCCAAGGGAGCGCTCCGTCCTGAGAGAAGGGAGTGTTGATGTGAGTATTGTAGAGCTGCTCGAGGCGCTCAATCTCCTTGCGGTGTCGGAGGTAGCGAGTGACATACCCGGCGTGGGCAGCAGCGCCACTGGGGGCGTTGCGGTGGAAGCGGGCAATGTCAAGGTTAGACATTTGCATACCCATGGCAAGATCCATGGCCTTCTCGAGACCAGCCTGAACCTGATCGGCAGGACCAATCACAGTAACAGTGTCATCATCCTCGTCATTAGGTAGAAGGATGGCGCAGCCAGTATCAGCGAAGAAGTCCTCGGTGGCGATACCTCGTTCACCGATGATGAACTGGTGGCGGCCTCGCTGGATTGAGAGCTGCTCAGCCTCAAGCTGTCGGTGAAGCTCCGCGACCTGACGTTCAATCTCGGCGCGAGCCTTTTGGACAGCAATACGGTCACCAGCGAGCT
This sequence comes from Calonectria henricotiae, assembly GCA_020623695.1. NCBI lineage: Eukaryota > Fungi > Ascomycota > Sordariomycetes > Hypocreales > Nectriaceae > Calonectria > Calonectria henricotiae. Next base: position 110,651 of record JAHVYB010000103.1, on the reverse strand, counting down.
GGATATGGTTCTCGTCATGGCCGGCCGGGGCAAAGACAGGTCGCTGACCAGGGCCGGGGGCGACAGGAGCCGGGGCAGAGGTGTAGGCTTGGTGAGGGGGAACTCGGATCTCAATTCCATTGTTCTCCTCCAGAGCATTGGCAAGAGCGTTTCCGGGACCTGCGATGAAGGGGTAGAAAGCAGCGGGAATGCCGCGGACCTTGGTCTGGGCATTGGCCGATCGCTCACCAGCGATCTTGAGAATCTCGTTGCGAGCAGAGGCAGCAGAGAGCGCATTGCCCTCAACAACGACGTCAATGGTGGCATCGTCATCGTCATCGATGGGCTGGTTCTCATCAACCTTTGGCAATTGAATCTTGGCACCAGTCTTCTCCTGGAGGGCCTTGATCATCGAACCACCCTTGCCAATGATGTGAGCTCGGGTGGACTGGGGAATCTCGACTGTAATGGTTTGCTATAGTTCAATTAGAGGGTGCCACGGGGAAAATTAAGTGGTACATGGGGCTTACCTTGGTTCCAATTTGAGAAATCAGGTCCTTGAGTGCCTGCTGAGCAACATCTTGAGGACCGGTGGCATCAAATTTAAGGCGACCGTTGGAGGAGGTGGCCATGCTGATGGTGGCGCGGGACTTGCGGTTGATATCCTTGATAATATCGGGGATGGGCCTTCTGAGCTGATTTCGGGGCATGATGAACTGGGGCTCGAGTGTAACACTCTCAACATTGCGACCGGGGATGAACATGGAAGGCGTTGCGGTTTGGGGGGTAGCAGCTCCAGACGCCGGAGTTGAAGAGCGCGAGGGACCGTTGGATCCAGTACCGTTAGACTTGCCGTTGGCGGTGTTCTTGGCTCCCCAAATAGGCGCCACATTGGCACTCTTGCCCTTAGGAGCACCAAGCTCGGGGAACAATTCATGGGATTGGGTATCAAGAGCAGTCTTGGGGCCCTGGGCCTGCTTGCCAGCGGCCTTTGAGCTGATGGGGGCAGCCCAGGAGCCAGATGCATCGTTGGTGGGCTTGGTTGGGAGGTCCTCATCCGGCGCATCCTCAACGGTGACATGATGAGGAGCCTCAGCGTGCTTCTGGAGCAGCTTCTGAGCGGTGGAGAGCTCACCAACGTTGTTGATGTCAACGGGGGTCTCAGAGGCCATGATTGAGGTTTTCTGTCGATATGGCAACGTTGGATATGGGATCTCGTGAACGGTCGGGATCAGGCGATACTGGGATGGACTGTGGAGAGCCAGTTAGAACAATGTCATGCCTACAATGCCTGCACCTTGGTCGTGGCGCGGCAATGGGGGGGGAATGAAAAAAAAAAGGGGGAGGGCATACGGAGTCTAATGGCTGCTTAAAGCACGGAAGCTTGCAGCCGGCGGGTGCTGGAGATATGGGACGGGACGTGAGAGCTCAAGACAGGCGGAAGACGACGAATAACCAGATGCTGCAGTCTGATGTCTCTAGAACATTGTGCAAGAACCAACAAACGACGATGACCAGTAACCAGGAGGAACAACCAGAGATGTGGCAGAGACCGGAGAGCGGGTAGAGAGATGGATGAAGATGGGAAGTTGGAGTGCGAGGCTGGAGGTTGAAGAGGGTGAGGTGGAAGTTTCTCCAAACTCCCCACGGTGTTCTAGGCTTTGAGCCACCCAGGTAGTCCGTTACTTTTTCCCCCCCGGGCAGGGGATCACAGGGGTCGCGAGTCACTACCGGGCTCCCTATGGAGCTAACTACCTTGAAAGGGCATCTGAAAGGACACATAGGTACTTTGCCCATACCTACCTACGGATAGAGCCCCCTAGAATTTACGCGAAGCTTGGTTGACCGGAGCTCCCATGGAACCCGTACAGCCAAACCAGCAATGGTCAACAACCGGTTAGTAGGCCAGCTGTCAGCGGGTCCATTGTCTCCCTTCGGGACTGGTTCCTGGCCCTGCTGTCCAAAAATGGAACCCGGGAGGCACGGATCACGGGATCCTTCATGTGACCCTCTATCGTCGAGTCCTTCTAGGTTTTTCCATCCCGATTGCGCGATCTTGGGTGAGATGGGAAATAGGTAGACGCACGTGAGAACAATGATCATACCCTGCCTGGATATTGCTTACCGCCAGCTCGGCTGAATGCGCGGTCGAGATTCCGTTCTTGTCGTGGGTTAGTCTACCTGCACCCGCAGTCGCTACCACTGGCTCTGGTAGAGAAGTATTGAGAGATGTGCCACTGAGACCGCATATGTGCAGCCACTTTTCTCAATAGCCAATGCAAGGGAACGCGCGAAGTGACGCAATCTAGGTCAGAACCCCCCCTGATCGTATCTGAAAATGGAAGTCTTCGGGGGTGTAAACAGGTGTTTCTAGGGGTGCAACCTGCTCATGAGTGGACAGATGGGCCCCGTTTGGCCCGAGAGAATACAGCAGAGTCTGTGCAGACCGATTGACTGGGGTCGCATTTGTCTATTCCAACGAGCATGTGCAGAGATCGCAAGCCAACAACTAAGCCCAATGTCTCTCAGACTGGAACGTTACACCCGGCAGTGAGTGCAACGCCATGTCTCTCTTCTCATCTCCTCTCTTCTCTCTTCCTTCCCCCTGGCCAAAGCAAAAGCTGTCGTCATGTCCAATGGACCTGGGGCAATTCTTAATGAGAAGCAAATATAACTACACTGGGATGGCACACCAGCCTTGCAGGGAAACGCTAGCACATTGTCAAATACGATTGAGTTTTAGTTTATACATGGCTGATAGAGGAGGGTCTCATCCGGATTCTTAGATTAGTTTTAGGGAGTGGTCTCATGTGGTGTAAAGGAGCAAGAGTTGCAATCTCCGCTCGGCCAGATAGAGGCCATGACAGGTTGTCAGTGCACGATGATCCCGTGTTCCGCGGGCCGCAACGGCCAGGATTCGTTGCGATAGACAATTCTAAGCGCCTTACGACCAACTGCTATCTATAGGGGATACCGCCTCGGAATACGCCCGGATGTTCGAAACCGAAATAGAATGCCGAAGAGAATCAATCGCACGTCCCTTCTAGACCAGTGGGTTGGCTGTAGCACGGAGAATACGCACATGGCATCTTAGGAGCCTGGCCGTCAAGCATTGGACTTTTGAAATGCGACAGACCCTTTCCCTTCCGACCTGAGCTTCTGCACCTGTAGGCCCCTCCTGTGACACTTGTGATTGCATCGCTTGGCTACTGCAGGTACAGATTGAGATGACATGCGACACGGCACGGAACGGGAGGGGAGGGGAGATCTGATGACTCGAGCACACACCCACGGTACTTGATCCAGTACTGTGCACAACATCTTGGCCCTCGCTAATTAATATCATGTTTGTGAATACCGTGGGACAGCAACTTCGTTGAGCTTACGATTGATTGGGGTAACACTCGGTTCCAATGATAGCAACAGCACCAAGAAACCACAACAGGGCTTGGCCATGCAATCCAGCGGCATTGTCCTCGGGGAGCAAAAGTCATCAAATGGCGCATTAGCCTTGGATGGAGCCATCGAATACGTACGCGGCATCTCAACGGAGGTCTGGGCCTCCCGGTGAAGGAATTGATATCATGGAGGACACCGAGGGTCAGTGCCGAGTTGAGGTGGGCACGCCAATTTTGACGATGTACCAGACAGCGACCCCAACAACACACGATGGAAGTGTGTCAAAAAGGAAGTAGTGCAAACCAGGGCCTGCGAAAAGGGTCACCCCAGACAGCTGGCTGCGCCACAGAAAGTTGCTCATCGAGATGCAGGTCGTGCAGTGGAGACGATGATAGGTGTGGAGGACGACAGATGTTGTTGCGTTGCTGAAAGCGTTTGTCATTTGCGCAGACTCACGAAAGAAAAAAAAAAGAGGGATCCATGCATATGCTATCTTGTTTAATGGCACCGTAGGCTGTAACTAAAGTTGAGACCCAAAATATTTGAATGATTGGGCGGCATTGACCAACCGTGAGGAGAATGCAGTCGCCGTTGGATGGTGTGGGACAATTCCTCGTATTGCATTGGCTTGGTCTGCAAGTAAGCGATGAGATAGGATCTTGTTCAACATTGCCCCGAAAACATGTGCAAGGACGGGTTGATCGACGGCGAAGTATAATTACTGGCCACACAGGGAGAATAGAGACGAGACAGGTTTGAAGCGGCCTAAGTTGGAGCGAAGAGTATCAGCACCAGCATCGGCGGCGGCTGGCGGGCCCAAGATCATGTATGTCTCGCATCGCCACGCCGGACGAGTGTCCGGGCCCAATCGAGAGGGCTGAAATGCCCATGTCCCGCCGCGTGCTAGGTCCCGGGGAGATAGATTGTGTGGAATAGGGAAGTGAGACGGACGCCCCCCCCCCTGTGGCGTGAAACGTCAAAGGGTGCCCAAGTTCCGGTGGCGAGAGCTGAATTGATTCACCTAATTCCCGGAATGCAGTCTTCGGATGGGTTACCTGCATACGATTGGGACATGTTTTGATGAGTCGCTACGACGCCCAAAGCCAATTCGCACCTAAATAAAGCGCAAGGCATGGATGAGGCCTACTGGCCACCGTAAGCATGGGCATATAGGCGCCGCTAGCGACGCGGGGACCCAAGACAAGATGACATGAGATGATGCCGTGTATGGTCGCAGAAGCATGCGCAATCGGCAGCATATGAGCCGGGACTCTGTGAGGAGGGGATCGGATAATGAAGCGAGTTAGTACATAGGTTAAGCAGAAGCAAGGTCCAGCATTGATGAGATGATGGGGAGGCTAAGGACCAGTGCCCCCATCATTGTCGTCTCTCCAATGCTCCATCACTGCAAGTCTGTAACTTGCTTCAGCCTCCCGGGCTGAACGTTGCGGTTCCCGATGGCAACTCCCAAGAAATCGGCCCCACCAGAACTTGGCCCGGCGTCGACCGTAACTGTGGGCAAATTTCACCGAAGACAGTTGAAAAATTTAATAAATTTAATAAAAAAAAAGCAAAGAAAAAGCACCGAGCTAGAGCGATATACTGTACAGCCGCATAACTTTCGTGCCGCGTGCTTAGATTGACCTGGCAGTTTTGAGTGCCACATCAGCACTGAGTCCAAGGCAAGCTTACACGGTCCCACTGGCCGCTGGCGAAAGAGGACGGGCAGACACAGCGGCGGCCAACCCACTGGCACTCTAGATCCAGTCATCCGTACGGGCCCAGCTGTGTCCATCTACCCCCAGATGGATGCAGGCGAGTAACATGTAATACGTACATCTGACAAAACCCTCCCTCTTGGACTGCTGGTAACATGTTTGCACCGCGGATGTGTAGCAGCCGGCCTAAGATTGACCAAGGACCAGGAGCTCCATCCAGCCTTGTCCATACTGTAACTAGGAGACTTTTGAGCCATTGGCACCCTGGGTGCTCTGACCCCCCTCCAACTCTTTTCTAAAAAGTCTTGTCTTCAGCATCGAAGTTGCGAGATCCTGGGTCCCGCCCCACCCACGCATCCACTCACGCCTGCACCTGGTGCGTTTGCTACGCGCTTAAACTGGACGTGGGACCGACATTCGATCACGGACTTGTGGGACTCTGGCACCGGCGCTGGCACCTTTGGAGGTAGAGATTTTATAATACCACGCCCGGTCCACGCCCCATTTTCCCCAAATCACTAAACCTCCAAGAGATGGCCGTGTCCAAGACTTAGACAGCGCAGGCTTCCATCCGAGACATAGGGGAGGGCGAAAGACGGGGAAGAATTAAAAATGCAAGACTTTACAAGGCAGAGGACTAGACAAGTTAAAGAGCCTGAGCAAACCAGTTGCACTCGAGGTGGAACTCACACAGCTGGCTTAAAGGGTCAAGCAAGGTACAGTGCAGCGCAGTGCAGCGGCTGCACAGTCCACCACAGTGCGTGCATTGACTGGCCCAGGTGGATGGGCACAAGGCGAGGCGTATTGTCGCCGTTCATCATGGCATGAAAGGCTAGACCAAAGGGGACACAACCCTTGGCCCAGAATCAAGACGCCTCCCTTTTGCAGGCCAAATACAAGGCACCAGGTTGGGTCCGCACGCATGTACATATGTTGCCCGACTCGAGCAATTCCGCGTCTTCATCACCCCTGGCCAACATGTGTCAAGACGAAGGCTCACCAGCCAGCAGAGGCTACACAGCCCCCTTGGTCTGCATCTCGCTGCGTCCAATCCCTTGGACGCCAACCAGCAAGGCACTAGGGCAGAGAAGCATCAAGCGCGAATCGCTGACCACATTGCGCGATGGGGCGAGCGACAAGGCCAGATCCCCCCCCGAAATCAGAACCCCCGCAAACTCTGACCGGACATTTGCATATCACGTCGTTGTCGCCATGCATCCATGGCAGAGAAGTTGATGGAAACGCAGGGTTACCCAAGGGAATTCAAAAGCCAAAAGCTCAGGCGAGCGTCCAACCAGTGCATTGATCCAGGCACCATGTGCTTCTCAGCCAGCTTTACACTGTCAAGTCGTGACAACGGCCCGAGGAGAGGTGTGGGAAGAGGTGCGAGTGTGAATGGTTGGTGCAGGCCTGGGGGCCCTGGAGAACAAGAGTGAGAGAGAGCGCGCGGCCAGGGCTCTCACTTTTTGGGTCCTCTAGGGGAGTTAGGCACAATGTTCCCAGGCCCTGCCAGGGTGCTTGCTTGGTACCTCCCAGGTCGGTGTGTTGGCGTCAGCGCAGTGAGTACCTCCCTAACCTCACCCGGCTGCCCACATGGCTAAAGGTACCAAACGTAGCCTAGCCCAGATGGGACAGGGTGGACAGGGCGGAGGATTCGCACTCCCGGAGCGGCAAAACACGTCTCCCACGGACCCTGCTCCATTGCACTTGCGCCTGGCCTGGGTTCTGAATGAATGCCCAAAGCACACCGCACCAGTACCAGTCGAGGAGAGGGATTCCGGCCATAGTTCGTAGACTTGAGCAAAAAAGTTAGGGAAGAAACCAATTTATGCCGTTGACCAGCTTGCTAAGCCATCAACGCGTCCGCTGATGACCCCGAGGATCGAGGCGCGCCAGGCCTGGTCGGGTTCAATTCTTCTCATCCCACATTGAACACGGGCCATATATCCAAACTCATCCCCTACATCACTGCTCCCCTCCCCACTCATATCTCTCATCGTTGCCGTCGTGTTTTCTCCATCCCCTTTCTCGTTTCCTTCATTTGTTTTTTTAATCGTCTAGACTGGGCGAGGCTGGGGTTTGGCGGTCCGCATCTCACGTCAAATAGATTGGTGAGCCTGCATTCGCGCATTTGACTTCCCGCATCATCCCTCATCGCCCTCCCATCATCGCCCACACTTGGCTGCCCGTCAGCACCAGTACCCGCGCCAGTGCAGGACGACCAAGGCACAACGCAGCAGAGCGACACAGCACAACTCAGCAGAGCGACACAGCACAACTCAGCACAACTCAGCACAGCACAGCCCACAACGCAGCACAGCACGACACAAGCACGACGCAGCACAGTACAGAAGCAATACGAATCACCGCCGGCAGACGGATACAACGACAGCAAAAAAACAAGCATCTGGTGAGTCTAGTTCCCAATTCTGGTCTTGTCCCGAACCTGGCTGGACACCCGTTTCATTGTTATCGATCCGCCCGCACCCCATCCCGTCTCTTCCCACCACCCCCATCCATCGTCCCCCGTCAAGTCACTCAATCCGCCCGCATTCCCGCATTCCATCCATCTCGCCCTCACACCTGCACCTTGCATACCTACCACATACCGGTAACCCGCATCGCACTGCATAGGGTGCTACCTGGCCGTGGGTGTCCCTCCGTACAGTGTCATCGTACACGCTACGCTGACCTCTCCCCAGAGGGCCTACCATTTCGCCGTACGCAGTACTTCCCACTTGGCTGGCCCCTCTCATCGCCCCTCCCATCTCCCCTCCACCCCCATCTGCCAGCCCACTTTGGTCACCACTGGCGGTCCCGCGTCAAGCACTCGACCGTTCAGCGGCCAGCGCCTCGCTGTGGCCAACCGCTTCTTCCCTGTTCCCCAAGTCGCAGTTCCCGGTTCCCAGTTCCCAGTCATCCCAGGCCAAATTGGAAAAGAAAAAGCACATCCGCTCACCAGTCAAGGCCCCCCCAGTACAGGCGCATCCCGGAGCCACCAGAACACAAGCAAAAAAAAAAAGCACCAAGCGAAAGTACAGCCAAAAGCACAAGCAGCTGCCAGGCCCGCCCGCCCGCACTGCACTGCGTCGGAATCTAGCTTTGTTGGCTCTGGCAGTGGCCGCCAAACCCGCCGCCATTTCCTCCTCGCACACCCTGCTACCCTCTTTGACCCATCGTCTGCATAGCCGTCTGAGACCTTTTTTAGGCCAAGCCTGCCGCCTGCTGGATCATGGACGGCCTAGGGTCTACCTCTTCTTCTGCTTCTACCGGCCATTCCCACCGTCGCAAACTCATCAAGAAGCCTCCTTCCTCCCATCACTATACCCGCTCCTCTTCTGGCTTCGATGGTGGTTCCGGTTACGACGCCGATTCTTTGGGAAGCAAACGCAGCTCCCAGAGTCTGAGACGAGCTCCCAGTGCTCCCCCAGCCCGTTCCAACCCCGCGACCGCGTCAGTACATCATAACGCCAACGCCTTTCGATCGAACGCATCGCCCAACTTGGCCCCGGGCGAGTTTAACTCCTCCAACCACTGGGCCCCCGTGCCTCGCAACAATCGCCTCTCCGACTCATATCGCCCTCTCAGCAAGGCCGCCCCGGACGACCTGATCGGCGCCCCATTCGACGGCGCCGCTATCCTGAATCGTATCGAATCGACCAAGGTCCCAAGCCCCCAGGGCCCCGGCCACCGCCACAACCATCATTCCCCGCTGCTCAAGTCCGGCCCCGATTCCCACCACGCGAGTCCCGTTCTACGAAACTCTACCAGCTTCACCGCAATGGATCAGTCTCTGTCAGAGAAGGGTCTTGGGCCAAGAGCTCCCACAGACGGTTCCATGGGTAATACAAAGAGATATTCGGACGACGGCAGAGAGCCCAAATCTGCTGTTCTTCGAAAGAAGTCGGGTTTCTCTGGCTTCATGAATAGCTTAGTCGGTTCGCAGAAGAAACCCGTTATTTCTGCCCCAGAAAACCCCGTTCACGTCACACATGTTGGCTACGACAGCACGACGGGCCAGTTCACCGTCAGTATCACCCAGCTCATTATCCCGCGACCGTCCCCCCCATCGGTCTTTGTGTGTTAACAGGTTAAATAGGGTCTGCCAAAGGAGTGGCAGCGGTTGATCAACGAAAGCGGCATTCCCGAGAAGGAAAGGCGAGAGAATCCCCAGACAATGGTTGATATTTTGCAGTTCTACAAGGAGACCCAAGAGCGACCTGCCGAGGACCAGAGCCTCGAAAAGTTCCATCATGCTGGCACCCAGTACGCGACCAACTCTCCTGCAACTGCAGCATCTCCGGGCATGTACCCGTCAAATTATTTGGGTATGTCACCAACCACTAGTCCATCCGCGGAACCCAGGTTTCCAACTGTCAATCATGAAGGAAGCTTTGAGAACCCCCGAGCACCCCCGCCCGTTCCCCGAGGCCAAACCCAAGGCAAGGATCTCATGCCCAGCCGACCCGCGCCAAAGCCGCCCATCAGTATGAACAACCGACACCACCCCCAGGGGGGCTACACTGCGAAAGACTCGGCCATTGGTATGTCACAGCCTGGCGAAGACCCCTACGGCGCCAAGGATATCAGCCCCATGCTCCCCGAAGAACATCGCTCAAGGTCAAACTCACGCGTCCAAGGCACCGCGCCGTATGCCCAATCAACTCCTCAGCAAACTCAGGCGGCTCAGGTACAGGCCGCGGCGTACCAGCAACAGCTCCTGCAGCAACAGCAAGAGCAAGCGCTGGCACAGGCACAGGCTGCCATGTCCGGTGGAATTAACCGAGCACCCAGCAAGAGGACGCCTCACCCCCAGAACCCACCATCCGTTGGCCAGGCCAACGCCCCGTACCCACGCGGCTCCGAGGCTAACGGTGTTGCGAACGCCCCACGACAACAACAGCAACAACAGCAGCAAGCACCCGGAGCCGTTCCCGGAGCCAGACCCCGACACCGCGCTCGTCAAAGCGCCGCCATCGATGTTGTCGCCTCACTCAAGCGCATCTGCAGCGAAGGCGATCCTCGCGATATTTATCGCGGATTTAACAAGATTGGTCAGGGTGCCTCGGGTGGCGTTTTTACTGGTTACGAGCGGGGCACCAACAGGCTTGTCGCCATTAAGCAGATGAACCTCGAACAGCAACCTAAGAAGGACTTGATTATCAACGAGATTCTCGTCATGAAGGACAGCTCGCATCCAAACATTGTCAACTTCATCGACAGCTACCTCTGCGGCGGAGAGCTGTGGGTGGTCATGGAGTTTATGGAAGGTGGCAGCCTTACGGATGTTGTCACCTTCAATATCATGTCCGAGGGCCAGATTGCTTCAGTATGTCGCGAGACGCTGAAGGGACTGCAGCACCTGCATTCTAAGGGTGTCATTCACCGCGACATTAAATCAGATAACATTTTGCTTTCCATGGAAGGCAACATTAAACTCAGTACGTGGCTTACCGTTTGACAACTTTAATTATTTTGGGTTTTGTAGGCAACGCTAACCAATGGCAGCTGATTTTGGCTTCTGCGCTACTATCAATGAAGCCCAAAACAAGCGAACAACCATGGTGGGAACACCCTATTGGATGGCCCCCGAAGTAGTCACTAGAAAGGAGTACGGCCGCAAGGTTGACATTTGGTCCCTCGGCATTATGGCCATCGAGATGATTGAGGGCGAACCCCCGTACCTCACCGAGTCCCCGCTCCGTGCCCTGTGGCTGATTGCGACGAATGGAACTCCCCAAATAAAAAATGAGCAGGATCTTTCGCCGCTCTTCAAGGACTTCCTGCACTTCGCGCTCAAGGTTGATCCTGAGAAACGAGCCAGCGCTCATGACTTGCTCCGAGTAAGCCCCAAGCCATGTACTTGATAAGGATGAGATGTGCTAACTGCAAGGGTAGCATGAGTTTATGAAGTTGTGTGTCGATCTAGCACAGCTATCACCGCTGGTCCGAGCCGCTCGGGAGCAAAGGGCGCAAGAGAAGGCTCGCAAGGGACAATAGGCTGTTCCATGCGGCATTCACAATCGTCAAGCGGTTCCCAAAATGTATGGGAGGGGCGGTCGGCTAATGAGATCGTGGCGACGATGAGGCGACTCGACCCCTCAAACAAACCCGCATTGCCAAAGGAATCCCCCACCTGGGGCAAATTGGATATGATGATACAGACGAGAGCGCAGTTGATCTGAAAGCGTGGCCAGTCGAACAACGCATCCCCGGCGGATTTCGGCCCTGGATTCTCAACCATCTAATGACGACTTTTCGAAAAACTTGTTTTCGATTACCTTATCATAGCAAGCCTTGCATCTTTGAAGTTGAAGTTGATACTGATACCGCGTCGAGGAACTCGGACTGGCGCGTGGGGGCACAGAAGAGAGAGAGGAGAAGAAAAATGACACCGAGCACACAGGTGCTAATAGGCGATGCGGAGACGACGCCGAGAAGCACATAGATATGACACACGCTGGATATACCCCCCCTGCATACGAACATGTTACTTCGGCCGAGTTACCTTGAGACGGGTCTATGATGGTACTAGACCGCACTCTTCTTCTCAGCTCCAATTATAAAAGACGTTGTTTTGTTACTTTTTCTCCCGCAAAAGTTACAGTGTTTGCGCGGTTAGATGTGTTATTAAGAAGTCAAAAAAATGGCAATTCTTTTTTTTCTTTTTACGAAGTTATCAAACTGAAATATTTCATCCTTCCCTGCCACCCACCCATATGGTATAATAGGCTAGCCAGCCCATGCAAAATGATCCAAACAAAAAACGCCGCGAGAATGCTGCCGCCCAATTTCGCATCCCTTTTATGCTAATTCAGACGGCTGGCGTTGTGGAAGAGACCCTGCTCCCAGTTCTGATAGATGGTGCTCATCTGGTGGCGGAGCTTGACGCCCTCGCCGCGAGCGGCCTGCATACCGGTGGTCACGCTGGACTTGACATTGCCTAGCATGGCAACGGTGCCAAGAGCGGCGGGCTTCGGGTGGTGCTTGAGCTTGTCGGTGCCAGCGGAAGAGTGGAAATGGAGTGACTGGCAAACCGACTGGCGGACCGAGGCGGCGGCTCGGTGTGTTGTTCTCGAGGCCTTGAGGAGGGCCGGAGTGAGACGGTTGCGCAGCTTGCGAGCAATACGGACGGGGAGGGAGCATACGAGCTTCATGGCGACGGTTTGTTGGTTGCCGGTAGAGGACTGTTTTTAGTGCGGGGGAGAATTGTCGACAGTATGAGAGGAGAGGTGACGGGGGATCTTTGGAGGATTATATGCTATCTCAACAGAAGGGGGGCTGGTCGAGGATGTGCAGATTGTATATATGGTTCGTGCCCTTTCTCTCGACCCTTGAATCTTGGCAAGCTCGCTGCTACAAAGCAGTATCGGTGGCAAGCGTGGGCTCGAGTGTGGATGGTATGGTGGAGCGATTCTCCGTCCAGGCGGTGACAGGAATCGTATAAGTACTTCGGGGTGGGGGAGGGGGCGTTTTAGTTCAGCAGCTCGGGCAAAGGGTATCTTTTTGTTTTCTCACAACAAGATTCACAACAATAACAAGAAGAGGAAAGGCGTCAATTCGTCTATGTCATGATTTCAAAAAAGAGGCTGGGAGGGGGGAGGGGGAGGAAGGGGCCAGGCCCGGTTTTGTTCTCGAATCTGGGCCCCACCATCGCCGACGCGGACGACGGACGACGGACGACGGCCTACGACAATGACCGGGGCTGTCTCTTTCTCTCTCTCTCTCGTCCTATCCTTCTTAGTGGCCAAGACGGCTCGTCAACCGGCGGCGCACTCCGGCGGCTCGAGGGGGGCGACATGTACGAAAAGGCCCCTCCCGCCCCGCCCCGGGCCTACGTCCGCGCTTCCTCCTTTGCCTCTCTTGGGCGTAACGTGGAGAGCACTGGTTCGTCCTCACAGGCGGGCAAGCACGTCAGGCCTGTGTTGCATGCAAGCGAAAAGGGGATTATTGGGCCAAGGAACGGGGGAGACCGGGTATGTTGACGTGCGCTGCCGCAGATCGTCTAAAGTCCTCTTTTTTATTTCGCTATCATGAGAGGCGGTGTCTCGTCTCGAACGATGGCTGGGAGAAGCACCCTTGATTGGGTGCATGCCAATCGCGCGCAGTGTTTTGGACTGTGAATAATAATAGACCTGTTATTTTTTAAATCCGAAGACAATTGTCTGCTGTTGTGTTATGCATGTCCGACGGAACAAAAAGAAAAGTAATGGAGAGAGGTCTAAGATTTATTATATTCACTTTATTTTTTAGAGATTTTTTGGGAGGGGGGCCTCTTGTCATTTGAGCCATTGTTCGTTTCCCATACCGTCGTCAACCCGGTCATGGATTCCTCCAACTCACCACCCTCCTGACCTGACTCCTATTCTCGCCCGCCTGTGTCACCATCAGTCGATATCTGGCTCCACACTTGACACTACGGCGTAGTTATTGGCAAACAACTAGAAAGCGGTGAGTGGGAACGACGCGTCGCGACGACCAACCATGCTAGCGGTTGACTGCCTTTCTTCTGCGTGGACCCGTGCGCCGTTGCGGCGTAGTCGTTGTGTGAGACTCCTCAGGGGGGGTTGCCGTTTTCAAGTGCTCCGCCGAGAGCCTATTGGCTGGGGGTGCTTGACCAATCCGGGGCAGGAATTGAACGACAAATTGTATAAGTGACAGTGAATCAGTGTAGCCAAAACGAGAATAAGGCGGCAATACTATCATTGAATCACTGATGAGGGGGGTGGGTGGCCAGTTGGTAGGGCCAAATGGCCATAAAATTCTCATTTTGATCGGTATCAACTCTCTATCTGCCGCCATTGCATCTGATGATTCTCTATCGTACCATCCAAGGCATCTCTCTAATGCAACCCTTCAACATGCTTCCCATATCCTTCCCGATTTTTTGGTCGAAAGAGACTATCCTTCGGTATCCATGAACTCCTAACTGACTTAATAAAAAATTATTGCGAACGAGACCACCCCCGCTAGGTTGAATCGTATGTGTATGTGTATGCATCAATGCTTGAACCTTGTGTCGTGTCTAGGTTCTCGTCTTCAATATCTCTCGCGCTCAACGAACAAAAATTACAGAGTGGCCTGGTTTTATCCAGGCTAGCATGCGACGTGCTTAGTAGCAAGTGTAACCACCGTCGATGATGCAGTTGGCACCGGTCATGAACTTGGAAGAGTCCGAGGCCAGGAAGATGCAAAGGCCGTTGAGCTCATCAACGTTACCAAGGCGGTTCTGTGGAGTGAGAGACTTCCAAATCTTTTTCTGAGCGTCGAGAGCGGGGACACGGTTGAGGGCGGTGTCCATGTAACCGGGGGAAATGCAGTTGACTCGGATGTCATACTTGGCCCACTCAGCGGCAAGAGACTTGCCGAGCTGGATGACACCAGCCTTGGAGGCGTTGTAGCAGCTCTGCTCCTGGGGGTAGTTGACGATGGAGCCAGACATGGAAGCAACGAGGACGATGGAGCCGGGCTTGCCAGCAGCCATCATGGCACGACCAACAGCCTGGGACATGAGGAAGGAACCGTTGAGGTTGATGTCAATGAGACGGCGGAACATGGCGGGGTCATAGGTCTCGGCCTTGATGTTGGAGTCGGCAATGCCAGCCGAGTTGACGAGAACGTCAGGGGCGCCAAAGCGCTCGACAACGCTGTCGACTGCGGCGTTGATGGCAGCACCGTCGCGGACATCGACCTTGAAGAAAGAGACGGGAAGGCCAGTCTTCTCGTGAAGTTCGGCAGCGGACTCGTCACCAAGCTCCTGGTTGGCGTCGAAGATGATGATGGCCTTGGCACCGGCCTCAGCACAGGCGCGGGCCATGTAGTTGCCGAGACCACGGGCACCTCCGGTGACAATGATGGTCTTGCCAAAGACGGACATGTTCTTCATGGTCTGGGGCATGGCGTCGTAGACCTTTTGGCTGAGAGGAGTGACAACATTGTTGTCAGAGTGGGGGACAGGGCTGTCGTGGGGGACACGAGCAGCACCCTCGGGAACCTGGACGGTGTGCTTGTCACCCTGGCCGGCGCCATAGATGGTGACAGGAACCTCCTTCTCGCGAACAACGCTCTTCTTGTTGGCAGTGTCGGTGACACGGTTGATTCGGGTGGCCGAGAAGAAACGAGCCGAGGCGACAGGGCGAGCAGCAGGAGCAGCAGCTCGGGAAAGTCGAAGGACGTTGCGGGCAGCGGAAGACATGGTGAGGTTGGATGAGGTGGAACGAAGAATGGAAGAGAGGGTGGAGATGAGGATGGGGGAGGGTATTCAGTCAAGAGAGTGATGGAGGATAGAGGTTGGAAGAATCAGAGCTGAAACGACACGAGGACGTGTAGATATAGGTATGCTCTGGCCCAAGATAGATATAGTGGGACTCAAGGTGAAGGCCAGAAAATCTGGACCGGGGGCGAACTTTTTGGGGGGGGAGGGGTGGAGGGGTGGAGGGTGAAAGCCGCTACTGCAGATTTTAGCGTGGCGGGATGTCCGTAAGGCAAAGCTTCACAGTCAGCTCAGCCAGGGCGAGATCTGGATTGTGTTTGTGGATTGCGGGTCAGGATGGGATACAACGCGTGTCGATCTGGCTACCAAATTCTGAACCGGACCGTTGCTAATATGGTGGCAGTGGGGAAGGGGAGAGAAGGTTTTGGGGCTGTGAGTGTAACAGATGCTAGGTGATGGCGGGGGGACCGGTACTATTTTCGGGGCTCCTCAATAGCGACTCCAGAACGGCAACTAAGTTATGATGTGACAAGATGATGTTGGCGACAGGGAAGAGCTGGGGAAACCGAGTTGAAGAATTCGGGTCCGAGAGGGTGGCAAATGCTAAGGTGTGGTGCAAATCTGCAACCAAGGATCTGATCAGCTTCACAACTTCCCATCAGGGGCTCCATGGCAAATGGCCATGGATGTTGGGGCCGTCGAAGAGACAGCGCTCCGTTGGCAACGGCTCCGAGAGCAAGGAATTATGCATAGACATACCACTGTTTGCTAAGACTGAGAGGATATGCGTCTGGATATTCTGAATGATGTGAAGTGTGGATGATCATTGCAATCAATGCTCATGACGGCCACCTGTTTATATACTGAGAGGGTGGAGCAATACGCTGACCGTTGCTGAAAGGGGGTCACCGACGGTGTAAAACGGTGAGCGTTATGGCGCCGAGGGTGTTGCTAAAAACATTGTGCATGCCTTTGCCCTTGGATCCGGGCCCGATGTCGCATGGCCAGGGTTCCCTCCACCAAGATGCGACTGGATGGAGCCCGTGTTTGGTCACAAGATCAAACACAGGGGCGCCCAGGGGGGTGGAAGAAGCAACAAAATTATGTTTGTCAGACGCGCAAGAGATGCCATGCTTTGACAATGTGGGGGTTGAGGGTGCAAGTGAGCAGAACAAAGTGCATGCGTTTCGGTGATACGGCCATGGGGAAGACACAAGGTAGTTCCGACTGGAGTCTATTGATGGGGGTTGGTGGGTGTTGTGCGGTGCGGTGTTGTGCGTTGCGGTGTTGTGCGGTGCGGTGTACGAAGTACCATCCATCCTTCAATTCAGCAATCTGTCTGTCAAGCATCCGGATTCCGTCGTAGCGCTGTCTTCCCCGTCCGTCCGCTCCCTGGGGCTCGCCGAGCGAGCTAGCGAGCGTTTGTGCATTTCCCACTCCATGCAAATTGTTGTTGAGGAGACGGCAGGGAGCATTGAGCATCTGGGGAAGCTCCAGGAGTCTAGTGACGAATGGGTCTTAGGTCGTCGTCCAATTCTCCGTACCTGGTTTAAGCAATGCCCAATGCTCAGCTACGCCATCTGATGGGCAGTGTCCGTAAGGGGTTGTCTAAGCAGACAACATGGGCTTCCAGCGGGTTTTCGATATCTGTCAAGGTAGGCAGAATCACATGGCCAGCCTGTCAGGGTGCATGACTATACCTCCATCCACCTAACCGGCCCGGGTCTATCTTCAGGATAGGAAGTGCAGGGAGGAAAACAGGTGTGGTTGTGGTTGAGGTTGAGTGGCCAGCTAGGGTGGGCTGGCCTTCTCCTGCCCACGCTTTTCCGTCCAGACCTGCATACGGGGTATGCGGCTCCTTGCTCCTGTCGCCCTCAGGCCCGGACGGCACTTTCCTCACCTTCCGTCTCATCACACCTCGGTCAATTCGAACACACCATGGTCCTACATACGTATCACTACCAGCACTCCCTACCTACCTACCTACCTAGTAGTTTTCTCACGACATTAAGGTAGGCCCAGTCACCATAGGCGAAAACTGTGCGTCGGCCCCAGTGCCGAACACCCAGGACGAGTAAAGCTACAGCGTGCCAGCTTCCCTTGGCTGTCCATTGGTGGCCAGTCAAAGAGGCCAGCCTGAAACCAAGAAAGCCATTCATCTGCCACACACGAAAAGATGACCATCCATCCCATCATGCTGGGTGGCCGGTCGCCCTGGTCTGTGGTCTGGTGTATGGTGTTCAGATGACCTCGTGCCGCCACACACGGCGGGTTCCGTCCATCCCATTCATGTTTTTCAGTCGGGGACTCCCTGGCGGCTTGAATGGCCTCCCCTCCAAGGGACGCTCATCAACGCCCACCTTAGGGACGATCAGTCCGCAGCCGCGCCCCGTCCAGTGGAGAGCTATGGCGGGGCCTGGCCCGGGCTTCAGGGCACTCAGGGAAGTCATGGCAGGGCCTCGGGTCCACTAACCTTTAGGGGCTCATGGAGGTGCAGGGGTGAGCTTTCTCGGTAGACCACAGTCTCCACTTGCGCCCACCCCTGCGGCGCGACCTCCCCACTCCATCGCCCACACTAACATGGCCCTGCCAAAAGAAAAGAAGAAATAACTTTGAACCTGGAGAGAAGCATTGTTCAAGGAATTCGCTGCGTGGCAAAACGAAGCAGCTCCTCTTCCCCTGGTCGTACCAGGTCTGTCTACCCGTCTAATTTTAGCATACCGTCACTTTTCGTCCTTTTCTTTTCGGTATGCAGCTGACCGACCGCCCGTCAAAGACGAGACCTGAAGAGGAGCCAACCAAAACCATGGTCCAGACTCCGTGACGACGCTCGACAGCCTAGGCGGCCTGGGCGCCCTGTTTTGCACATCACAGCCAATATCACGGCCGTCGCACGACAGCATATACAAACCGCAACCAAAACCACATGCATACTATGTCTACTATAGTCTTCATCGTCCGAGTCGTGTTATCTTCCACTCAAAACTAGGTGTCACCCGCCGGGGGCTTGCAGTAGTCGAGGAAGGATTGGGTGGTCCCAATTGGCTCCCCATCCTGTCAGGCAGACAAATTCCTTAACGAAGCAGAGTCCCTACCTTCCATCCCACCTACCTCACCGCCCATCCGAGTCAGCACCGTCCAGTTCGAAAAAAAAAAATTCATGTTAGCCTGGATGTGATGGTGTTCGGCCAGGGATGTCTGAGATGAGCGACAGGCACGGTAATTTGCATGTCCCGGCTCTCTTCTCCGCAGGTCCGTCCCCGAGACCAAGCCCGTTAACCTGGGGCTGTTAGGAGCATTGTCTATGGTTTATGGTCCCCCAAAGTCCTGCTCAGAAACCTCATGGAGCACACGGCGTGGGGTGCTCATGTCCCGGGCGCATCAGCTAGGCCGCGCCTCACCGAGATAGCACAGCTCATTTAACGCACACCATCAATCATGTGGACATGGTGTCTTTTCTGCCATCCCCGCCAGAACAGCATCATCCAACGACAGTGGCCACGGCCAACACGGGGGAACCGGGAAGTGAGCAAAGTTCCCTCCTGCTGAGACGGTTCTCCGTCCCAACGCATTGGGCAGTTTACATGAGCCTGCAAGGAAATGAGTCAGCAACGCCGAGCATCCTTCTTGGCCCTTCATTTGTCTTTGCGTTTCGTCGCATTGCAAGCCCAGCTGGGTTAATCTTGCCCAATTGAGGTTGGCGATGATACGCAGCCAACTCGTCATGGAGCCTCTTGGCTTGTTTCTGCGATCGCCCCCCTTCCCAATCATGCACGGACAATGACCTGGATATCGTGAATCGTACAAAGAGTGAACAACAAAAGCAGGGTTAGTTGCATTCCGTCCTGCCGGAAAACACAACGCTAACCCTCAGATTGCCAAGACAACCTTAACGCCAGCCCGAGATTGGCCCACTCGCGTGGACCTGATTCCATATTTCCCCCACCCTCGAGTTTTTTTTTCTTCCCTTGTTTCTGATTAATGCTTAGTTTTCCAGCTTGCGTGGCAGACAAAAGATAGCTGTCCAAAACAAAGGAGGGTTGAAAACGGTGACCAAAGAGGTAGGTTGGCAAGCCAGTGGGGTTTGTTAAAAACTTCTGTTGCGAGATCGGCTGGTGACTGTGCCCCCGAAGCCGAGTGTGAGTGGGCTGCAGCCAACTCATGACAAGATGGAATGAGTTAACCATTGCCATTGATACCGTCCAATTCGAACGTGTTGTGACGATTGACCAACTATGACGACAGCCCCAATGCCACGCCATCTTAATACTAGTTATCAACATCACGTCACTCAGCCACCTACGACGTGTCCATGAAAACAAACACGAGTCGCCATATCCTGTTACTGTTTGCACGACAAACCGTGTAGCGGTGTGCCTGCGTACAGAGCGCTGAATTTGTGGCACATACCAAATGCCTTGTTTCTAGTTTACTTCGCCTCGGATATCCCCAAAAGTGTCAAATTCGCTGGTCTGGCCGGCCTTGGCAGGCCCAGGCCATCAGACGATGCTCCCTGCATTGGAGAGGAATTTCGCGGGGCTTTTACGCCTCCATCTGCATGCCCGCATCACGGACAAGCCTACTCATCCTGGCAGCTGCTGCATGCATTTCACACATTGCAGGCTCGGCCAAAATCCATTTCACGAAACTGTCCCTGAGATGGAGACAGGCGGCAGACGAAGTCCGTCGTCAATGGCGACTGCTCCGTCGTCTCCATCAAACTCGAGCGCGAATTGATATTAGCTTAGGCAGCACAATTATTTTAGGACCACTAGACGATCGGCTCGTTGGAGATTCCCCAGAGTGGCACCCGAACACTACTGCTCCCCACTATCGTGAATCTGTTCCCCTGGTGTCGGTAGCAGGTCCCGGCCCCAGGTGGTCCACGTGCCCAAACTAGTACCATCGTGACAATCGATCAAACAGGAACGGATACAAGTCTTGGCCTCTAACATGGCCTAAAGTGTAGGCTTCAAACACTGATTAGGTCGGGAGGAGACATGCAACACCTGACCTGCATAACCTGCAATGCCGTGCGATAGAGGGATGGGTCAAGGAGGGGGAAGTCCGACCAGACGGTGTAGGAGGGCAATGGCGGCTCTGGTCCAAAGCAACCCGACCACGAGGTTGGGACTCGACGTGGGTGTGGTGGATTTGGTGTGCGTCTGGTGTGGTGTGCTGATGATCCCCTCGAGGGGGTAACCTCGAAGCGACACTGCTGGAGTGGTCCTGATGGTGGGGTACTGCCACATGGTTCCAGAATGTCTGCGGAAGCATTTTGTGGTGGGAGGCGCCGTCGCAGATATGTACCCTTGAGGTGCATGATGAGCGCCGCGCCTGTCTGCCCCGTGCACGGGCCTAGACTCCAAGAGTCCGGGGTATAAGTGCCATATTCCCGGACCTCCCATGTTTTCACGAGAATGAGCCGCCGAATTCAGCAAGCCACACCCATTTTGCGCACCGAGTATCCATTGCGGGCGTCTCCGCGCGAACTTCTAACGTCCGCCATCCGCTCTCCGCTCTGCTTTCCGAGAAACTGGCACCGGTACGCTAAAGAAAAATATAACTCTGTGTGGCGACCGGACCGGGTAAGGGGCACATACGCGTGTTTAACAACAGCCCGGCCCGGTTACGATGGATGCCCTTGCTGGGAGGTCTCATCTGGATAATACCAGATCACCATGTGTCAGATACCGCTTATTCCAAAGATCGATCGCAGTCCAGTGGTAGGCAGTGGCAAGATGGTAACAAATTCGAAAAGAGAAAAAAAATACCGAGACACCCCGTTCGCCAATGCACGACTATCTATCCCACAAGGCACGTTGAGACGCACCACCCATACCTCCGTCTCTGGCCCGCCGACACCATCCTCGCCCTCATCCAACACCATCCAGCCAGACTGAACCAGCAAACCCGTACCAAACGCCGGCGGGCAGGGTATTAACACGCAAGCCAATCCAGATACAATTAATCGAGCAATGCAAAAGCCACGCTCGTCCCATCATCATCGTCTGTCCCCCCGGTCTTCCTCTCGTCCGTAAGCCACTTCTCAAAACTCACGCCCCTCATGACTGAACTGACAGCTCCTCCCCAGCCCGTCCCGTAGACGGGCTGTGGTTGTGAGGTGGTTCTTTCTCGGCAAACGCGGCTGATTAGAGTACTTCGCTTCCATGAAATCTATTACCGCAAAGTGAGCTACGATCTTGCCACCGGCAGCCCAAAAAAAAAACAGGTCTAGGGGTCCTCGCGTGTCGGCTCTGACAGTCGTTCAAGTCAGGGCCTGACCCACACGAACTTGCCACCAGTCTACGAATGCTGTCCCCGCATGGCAATTCAATGGTCGTGGTTATCGTCGGTTCGGATAAGATCCAGTAGTGACGCAATATACGGGCTCTGTAAGTAAGAATATGTTAGCTCTGACACATTGTAATTGGTCCCATAAATGGAAGCAAAGCGCAAGTAGCAACATACCAATGCTCGGTTCTCGGCCAAAATCTCAAACAATCGGGGCAGAATCGGTCGGAAGAGGGTCTCGTTCCATCCTCCAGATTCTTGGCCGTTTTCCTGAGCTTTGAGGAGCTCTTCCTCAGCCTCCGTCTTGACAACATTGCGGGCAATGTTTCGCAACACCAGAGCCGCACTTAGGGGGATGCCAGCGGCCTGCGGGGGCCCATTGGGATTCCGCTCGTCTCGCACCGTCATGGTCTCCTCGTATGTGACAGTCATTGTCTTGGCGGGGATGGCCCAAGGCCGGTCCAGATGCCGAGCTTTCGACTCCGAAGTTGGCAGTATGGACGAGATATGCGTGTTGATGTGTCGAGCAAAGTCCTGGAGATGCAGCTTGGTTGGCTGTGTGAATCTGCTGCATTCTCCCCAAGTGCAAGTGAACTCCTTTTCGCTATTATCATACTGGTCGCTCTCGTTCTTCTTCTCACCTAGATGAGTCGTGATAATATGGTCCCACATCTGCTTAGCCGTAAGGAAGAAATGCCCACACTTTTCATTCTTGTTGGTAGGGTTTGAGGCCCAGAGGCATCGGCCGTACTCTCGGCCATCGACGCTCAGAGGTCGGGGGCGGGCGCGGATACCATGGATGATGAACTTTTGCTGGTGGTCGCCAGGTTCTCTAAGGACCTGCGCATTGGAATCCTTGTAGACTGATGTGCTGTTCCTGATAAAGTCCGCGGGGGTGATAAGTGCCTGTCCAATAGCCTTGAGGGGTCCAACAAAGGCATTCTGGTATGCCTGCCATGCAGCAAGTTGTGTGACAAAAGAGTCGCTGTCCTCTTCAAAAAAGCTACGAACCCAGTGATGCACTCGTTCGGGTTCCTCAAGCTTCAACATCTCTTGGAGGAGATCCTCGGGCATTGGGGCAATCTCATCGCGGGCGGGAATCTTTCGCTCGGGTGCCAGGATCAACTCTCGCTGAACCTTGCGGGCACCATGGGCAAGTAGTCGCGTGAGTTGGTCAACCAGGTTTTCGGGGGTCAGAGAACGGACCAGGTTGTCAACATTTGGCACAACTGCAGTGTACTGATAAAGAAAATCGAGGCAAGCATCAGTAAGCTCATCGTCATTCAGCAGGAGCCAACTAGCAATTCTTTGCAAAACTAAGCCAGGAACATCACCCAAGGAATTGGTGGCCTCGAGGTTCATGGAAATACGACCGAGGGCCCGGAGGGCAGTTAAGATTGTCCCGCGGTCCTCCGATGACATCTGTTCAAGCAAAGTCTTGTACAGAGGGTCATCCGAGTCCAGCACCATGAATGGCGTGAGTTGCTCCGCAATGTCCAGTGTCAAGTGCTTCAACTCGACAAGGGAGTCTCTATTTGGCAGACGAAGGATGATGCAGATAAGGTCCTTGAGGGGATAGAAATCGGACATGTTATGAGCGTTCTCTGGAAGAGTTACCATGTTTCGTACCGTCAGAACCGCTTCGGTAATCAGAATCATGGCATCCGAGTAGGACTCAGTCTGGAGAACATCAGGCGTATCTTTTTCGATGAGACTCTGAATTCGCTCCAAGATATCCTGTGTCCCGTTGTTGCCATCTAACACGCCTATGTCATTGCTCTCGAAAATGGGATCCCAAGAAATTGTCCAGTTCACATGGTAGAAGAGGCTTCCAATTTCCAAAGCTTTCTCCACCAATCCTTCTGCAAGGCCAGGAAAGGAGTCAAACTTATACTTGTCGCCTCGTTCGAAGGAAATCTTGACCAGATGGTTCAGTGCAAAAGCCTGTTCTTCTGGAATGTTAGATCGTAGCGCGTTAAGGCAGCGCATGTAGATATTGGGGCCATCAAAACCCGCTGTAAACCGTTAGCTTGCTACACACAGAGAACAACTATTTCGTCAAATACATACTGCCCGGCTGCATCGGCTGGCGAGTGTCAACTAATCTTTGGTTCTGGCGGGGTCTTTGAAACTCGTTGGGTGCATTGCTGGGGGTGGCTACAGCACGAAGCTGCAGTGGTTTAAGATATCGTGGTTGATATGAGGTGACCAGATTGGAGGTATTCTCATTAGGAGGGTGATGGAGAATCGAGGGACCCCGGTTTCCTTGGTGACTTTGTGGTTGAGGCATTGGAGGCATGCCCTGCTGGTGCGAGGGTGTTTGTGGAGGGTTTGATGACGGTGAATTCTGGTGGCTGGCCTGCTGCTGTGCCGAATGTCTGGTAGTTCGGGATGGGCCGGTATCAGGTTGGAATATTACTCTCTGGGGTGGCGCCTCGCGCAAACCTCGAGATGCCCGGGCACTAGCCGCGGCATCAGGGACGGGGCGCTCGCGTACAGGCGTGCCGTCATCTCCAGAGGCAGCTGAATCCGTGGCACCGATGTTGCTTTCGCGCTTACCACGGAAGTTCTCACGGGTACGAGACAGGAGTCCAGCACCCTTGGCGGTGACGTCCTCGAGAATTTCTTTAGGGGGGGGCTCCTTCCCATGGACGGTACTGATCTCATATGCAGCAAGGTTCTTGTAAAACTTTTCCTTGAGGGAGAAAGCAGTTGAGGCTTCATTGTTAGAGTAGATGCCCAGCTCGGCGGCCATGCGCCGCCAAGCCAGCTTCTCCTCCGAGACCTTGTCATAACCTCCGTTGGCGACGATGTGGTTGAAAACCTTCATAAGGTCGAGGTGCGTCGATCCAACCTTCGGCTCTGGGTCAAGTGTGGTGCCACGCTTGTTGTGGTACTCGCGCAAGCGGTTCATGAAGTCCTCATACTCGGTGGTGCGGTCGATAGTGTGCACCGGCGTGTCCTGCCGCACTGGTGCCATGGTGTCGGCTAATGCGATCCGCAGAGGCTCGGGGAGGTTTGCGCGAATTCAAATCGAGGGTATCGGGAGCCTATGGAGATGCGCGGCTGCAATTGCGCCTGGGTAATGTGTAATTATCGTCGAAGCTAGTTCGTCGTCGTGGAAAGTCGCGTCGCAGACCAACGCCACTGTCGGAAGTTGACGGTGTGATCAGAAGCGCCCCAGTCGGATGCTAAATCTGACCAACACGAAGCCCCCAGGAGGATGCCAGAGCTCGCGAAGATGCAGTTCTGCGCTGGAGTAATTTTATCGATGTTCCACCTAGTCCAGGTCGGCTGGCTGGGGTCGCTGGTGGTTGGAGCTGCGCGCCGCCTCGAAAATCGCAAGGATACGCGGTGATCTTATCTTCACGTGACATCCAGTAACTGTCAACCTCGCCTACCAATCGGGTTGGTTCCTTCCCAACGTCCCTTTCAGGTACGACCCGTCTTCACCTACCCCAGATTCCCATTAGGTTTGCCATCTTTCTCATGAGGGCTCTTAGTGGAAGGAGCGAAGGAAATGCATATAATGCAAAGACGTAAAATATCAATAAAAAAATTATGAATGCCTGAGACTTTCCCCTACAGTCGCATTCGCATCATTCATGGTTAAAATCACTGACCTGATGCTGTCAATTTTGTATTCACCCCGTTGTCTGTGACTCATTAGGCGGTTGTCTGGTGCCGCGATGCCTGGTCCACCAACGCCAGTCTGTGGCTGTCCTCTAAAGCGCCTAGAAATTCACGATGGAGGCGCAACCAGGGTCTACCGCACCTCTCGACCTAACAATGTTTTTACTCTGACGCTGGAGGGTGAGCGGCTTATTACTGCTAATTCAAGCACCTTGGTTTTTCTCGTTCATCACGAGTCTCGCCAATTAGTACGTGATTTGATGATTCGCTGACTGGTTCGTCTGTTCTAACGCTAGAAAGATATCTATTCGGCTCCATGATCTTATCAAGAACTGTGAAAATTCCTCCGAGATGATCGGCGTCAGGCCAGAGAAACACGAAATGTACATCAAATTCCCCGGGAAGAGCCACGCCATCCTCGCACAGTTAGAAGAGAAGAGGGATTTCAGTATAGCCTTATATATGCTGAAGAGATCCAATCTTCATATTAACTACACTATTCCTCGTGGGTTTTCGACATCAGTCGCGACAATGACTGCATTTCCGAGCACCTCACTCGATTTTCAGACAGCCTCAATGTTTGGTCCACGTCTCTCTTCGATGACGTATGTTCCGCCAAACACGTCCGCACGCCTTGAACTTGAGCAAGAAACCTCATTCACTGAACTTTTAAACTCACCACTTCCATTTCCTAGTTCTCAGCCGGTTGCGGTACATCACTCTCAATCTTCCCAAAGAATGCATTCTCTTCCAGAATATGTGTCTCAACTTCCTTCTACCCCATTCAATTTGGGTTCCGTTTCTCAACAGCTTAACACCTCCAGCTTCGTCCCTGGTCGAACCAGCAGCCAGGTCTACGCACCTTGGATGGGATCGCCACTCAAACAGACATTTCGCCCTGAAGAAGCATCAATCCAGCCATCCTTCTCGAGCGTTTCGGCTAGCTTACAGCAAAATAATGGATGCGCTAATATGAATATTGACCATATTATTCCAAGGCCTCCCCTAATTGATTCCACCGCAAGCAAGAAATGTGATCAAGTTCACACAATAGGAGCAAGCGATAAAGAACGCCACATCAGATTCACTACAACGACCTCATCGATAGAACGCACAAGTTCCAGCCCAGATCCTGGATCCATTGAGCTTGCCATGAATTTCCGAGATCTCATGCCAAAGCCCCGCAAGCTTCCCTTCAACCTCGGCCCAAAGATTCCAGTACTAGCAAAAAAGGAGTCGACCAAGGGCATCGAAGTAAAAGATAGGAGTGATGTGCTCAAAAGAAAGGCCATTGAAGATCTCAGCACAGGTTTTAATTCAAGTGGGTCATTGAACGACTCTCACTTAACTTGTAGCGAGATCCGTACATTCCCTGGGCGATCCCCAAGAGTAGCGGTGAATGTAGAAAGCGAAACCAACTCAACACCAGGCCCAGACTTTTCGAGAACTTCAACACATATTTCACGCTGGTCTGATAGTCCCTCAGTTCCAGTTCAGTATGAGTCGGCGGTGTTAGTCACCGACTCCGATACCCTAGATCACATAAACCAACTCACATCAAGATTATTCGATCAATATACCACAGATTTGGAAAGCGGTGCAAATCCAAAAGGCCTTGCAAAATTCTACATGGAAAAAATCATGAGTACCCGCACGGAATTTTGGTTGACGAGTTTGGAAGAAATGTCGTTTCGATAATAGAATCAGCGATGTGTAGGCGAGGTAAAAGTGTGTGCTTAGCTGGCATTCTTCCTGAACCAAATTTTCTTTCTTCTTCTGCTTAATTTTAACGCAGTTTCAGCTTGACATGCGTGCTTCATTTCATTTTCGTTTTCGTTTCACGGTACATAAAACCCACGTGCCAAGTACTGTCCGATGTTCACATGATTTACCCTGTCATCGTTCTCGTAGCTGGTCGTGATTCTTACACCCACTGTTAAACTTCTGTTGGAAACCTCTATGGATAGGGCATCTCCGATGACCAGATGCAACTGGGAAAGAGAGAGGCCGGGGAACGATATAAGCTTCTCCGGTCCCCAATATTCCCCCCGAACACTTCATCCACATCATCATCTCAATTTTCATAGACGTCAGTGATATTTCCGTCAAATCAAACGACCTGCTCGACCAAGTTTATTTCTCATTGATTGGATGCCAGTAGCTATCCCCAAACAACGCTTTACCAACATGCGAGTCACTCGATCTTTGAGCCGCGAAGGCATACTTGATTTCTTTGAAGGTATAGACCTCGACCACGTCGAGACCGTCGTATGCAAACCCGGTTTCCGCCTGTTTCGTCTTTACGATAATCAAGGCCCCAATCTCCCCCACCACATTCTTGAATGGGCCGATTTCAACGACAACGGCATCGTCATCAGGAGCATCCAAAGAAGCCGATGCATGAAAGAAAACCGCAAGATCAAATTCTGCATACCAACTAATAACCACCGAGGCATGCGTGCAAAGGTGTGCAAGCTCATGCTCGATATGGCTCGGGGGCGAAACAAAGGACATGCCAGGTGTTGGAAGTTCAATGTCACAAAGATCAAGGAGGAACCTCAAGAGGCTGTCTGGTACCTGTCCAAGAGGCCTTAGACCAAGAGAAAAGAAAAAAGCAACCTTGAATCCGGTAAAGAGGGGAGCTGAAGTTGGTCGTTGATTAAAGCGCGGGGAATAAGCCTATGGAGGATGCCAAATAATGATGCAAGAAAGCCATGTTACGTTGCCACAAGCGAAGGAATCACTGAAGAATGAATTAGAGCCTCGTGTTTATTGTATACCGACTGCAAACAG
Source organism: Calonectria henricotiae (assembly GCA_020623695.1). Lineage (NCBI taxonomy): Eukaryota > Fungi > Ascomycota > Sordariomycetes > Hypocreales > Nectriaceae > Calonectria > Calonectria henricotiae. The sequence goes on along the minus strand of JAHVYB010000103.1, from coordinate 82,622 downwards.
AAGTCGAGATTTGTTGGGCAGAGATAGAGGATAGCGACAAGTCTATCAATACAACTTCAACGCCAACAAAATCCCCTAGCCACTCGCAAGGGGTTTCAAAAGAAAACAGCTGGACCTCGAGAAATAAGAGATTTTTTTTTGCCCTGAATACCTTTGCGGTGGTGACATGGTGATGTTAAGGCGATGTCTTAATCAAGGAACCTTTATCGCCCATGTATGACCTTAGACAGTATTGTGCACAATTTCTCATTTTCTCTCCCCCCCCGCCATGTTCAAGAGATGAAGGGGAGCAAACTAGAATACAAGGTGGGTGAGGAGGCGAAGTCTGAATGACGACAAGCTATCTTTCTGCAGTGGGTCGTTTGGCGATGAGAACCTGCACGTACCAACTACAATGTACTCCAGAGCAGCCATACCTCCAATTTTTGTGAAGCACGATAGTTTGTTACACAGGCGACTAAGAATATCACAAGACAGGAGAGGTGGCCAGTGAAAACATAAACAACAATCGCAGTACTGCACAGGGCTAAGACAAGAGATGTAGTAAAAAAAGGCAAGAGATGCAAAGGGTATGAAGAATTCAGCCCAATCCTCAACACAAAATCCCAGAGAAAAAAAAGTCCGTATCGAAGGGTGTATGCCTCTAATCAGCCGTAATTTCGGTTTTCGGATCCCACCTAATCCCTCCTCTTCAAATTTCACGCGCCTAGTGGGTTTGGTTTGGTAAAAGTGTTTCAGTGAGAAAGTTGAGGATGTCCATCGAATTGGAAGCGATGTAAGAAGTCGTAGTTTGGAGGGTCGTAATGTCGAGTTTGTTTCGTGAGTGGTGTATCTGGAAGCAAAGACCTTGTTTAAAATAGGCCTGTAGGTTTATATTTGGAAAAACCGAGGTGAATTGAGTAGTTACTCCTTCAGCTTGACATAGTTGCTGGGGAAAATGCCCTCCTTGTCGCCGACTCGACCAGTCCTAAGGATTAGATGTTAGCATTGGAAAAGCACGCGACAAAAGTGATACATACCACCAGTCATTGTCGCTATCAGTGCGCTTGAGGATTGTAATAATATCGCCCTTTTTGAAGCCAAGGTCACCCGGTTGGTCGGCGTCAAAGTTAAAGACAGCGACAGCCTGGTCTTTCTTGAGCATGGCCTGCTTGGCGGCGAAATTAGGCTTGGGAGCTGCCGGTCGACCAGGGCCAGTCTTCTTCTCCATGGGGCCGGGGTTGTCCCTATAGACGTAGCCGTCGTTGCTGCCAAACGTGTTGGCGCGCGAGGTATTGCCGAAGCTGCTGGGTCGGTCATAGACATCGTCCTGCCATGTGGTGGATCGCTTAGGCGCACCAAATCCATCGTCGCGAGGCACGCCCTCGCCATATGCAGAACCTCGTCGGCCGTTCCAGACGACATCGTCGTGACGATTGTCATAGACAGGCGTATCGTTGTACATGGGATCGCCCGAGCCTCCCATGCGATTGCCGCTAAAAACCCTCGTGTTGAGGATGCTCATGAGGGAATCAGCCTGAGGCGGGGGGCGGACGTTTCCCATTAGAAGCTGCTGAGCAGTGTATCGAGTACCGTACATCTTCTCATTGGCATCGCGACGCTCGATAATGGCAGAACCCTCGAGAGAGACACCGGCGAACAAGCCCTTCGTCTTGGAATAACTGAAGATTCCCGCGACACCCTTGAGAGAGGCGGCACCGGCGGCCTCGGCGTTGCGACCGACAGGGCCAGCAGCCAGCGAGACATTGCCACCGAGGGTTAGGGAACCGGCTTGGGCAAAAGACCTGACGGCGTTGGCATCGTTGAGAATAAAGACAAAATCGGTAAGCTCGAATCCGATCTGACCACCAAAGCCTGCGCCAGCAGTGGCGATGGCACTGGGCGCGCTCCAGGAGCCGTCTTCGAGGCGGGCGACGACAAGTCCGCTACCGAATCGACCAGACCCGAGGAAGCCGGCCTTGAGGACGGTGATGATTGCGAGGCCCTGGGCGTTTGCGAGGATGGAGGGGGGAATGACCTTGTCGGGGCCGAAGGCCTGGCTGGGGGTAGTGAATGCTCTGAGAATATTGCCACACTTTTTGCATTCGGCTGGGCACAAGTCGACATGTTAGCGGCGCATCAATATGAGGGGCAGCCTGGCGAGGCTGGCGCTTGGGCTTGGGGGGTTTGTGAGGGAGAATGCGACATGAGGGGCAGCTGTCGGGGATCTGGGGACTTACACGCCATAGACGACGGGAGGGGGTTGTTGATGCCCATGATTGCGGGGTTCCAGGCAGCGGCGCCGAAGTCTCGCGGGAAGATGTGTGTGGTTCGGGCGAGCTATGGCTGGAGGTTTGCTGAGGGAGGGAGCCCAGGCACCGCAAGATATCTGAGCAGAGCAGGTGTTATAGGGATGGGGATGGGATGGTGGTTGGGTGGGGTTGAGCGGCAGCTCGGAGCAGCGTCACCACCAGATCCTGGGGGGTGGCCCTTGTAGGTCGACCTAGGCTCGGGCTTGGCTGGGGATAGAGATTCCGATGGAGGACAGGATAAAGAATGGATGAAAATTTCGTCGCGCACAAGAGCTGTCTGTTCGGAATACCTTCACAGCCGAGGGAGAGTGAGGCTTAAAGAGAGGAGGGCAAAAACCTAAAAGAAAGAAAGATGATAAAGCAGAGTATGCGCCAGGGTCCCTCAGGCCCATGACGAACGGAGATGATGACCAGCGGGCAACGTAAGTCATGGTGGTTGTGGCGCAGCGCTCCGAGGCTGCCGCCGTTGCAGAGCTGCCCACTGTAAGACAGCCAGTGGGGGGGCCGTCCAACGTCCACGGAGAGGTGCAGTCCGTCCTGTACTTTACCCGTCCGAGAATGCCAAGGTCCCATTAACCACTGGCGTCCCCAGCCGACAGTGTCTTCTGACTTTGAGGGACAGACTATGGCACCCGTGTCCCACGGGGAGCATGCGACAGCGGGGGCGAATCCCTTGAAGGCCCAATGGGGCGGCTATCATTAGGCTTCACTTACAAGGACAAGGACCCGAAAGCCCGCTATGGATGCAAAAAATTTCTGGGTATCGAAGCAATTAGCTGCCCCTCCTTCGCCCGTCCCTACCGTTGATCTGGGCAAGCTGTGGCGGTGCGTCCAGTGCGTAGTTTAAATTTTTTTTTTCCCCAACCCAGCTTTGAACAAACGCTAGAGTTGTTAGCATGCTGAAGGGCCCGAGTATGTTAAGAGGTGTACGAAATAAATGGGCATTTTGGAGGGAAATTGGCCCAAGTTTCTCCATTGGACAAGTAGTAAGAGTTGTTCAAATAAAGCAGGCAACCAAAATGCACATACATACCTACATACACTCTGTTAAGCATCCGCGTGTGCCATTCGCCATTTGTCATTTACTGTGAGACCCGCTCGGTACGTACCTGCACCATCGGCCTTGGTTTCGCCGCCGCCATCATCGCGGCGCAGGACAGCCCGCCCCTTTCATGATCTAGACTCGGCATACCGTCAACTTGTCGCGCAACCACAACCCCACAATTGGCCGTATTGCTGCCATTCGCATTAGCTCCGTCTTGAACCCATCTGCCGATCCCTCCGCCTCCGGTCTCGAAGCCTTCTTTCTCCCGGTCGTCTCCCGGTCGTCCTCTCTCTCTACTACCCCCATCTTGAAAACAACCTCCCGCCTCCGTCGACGATCGAAGCGACGGACCCCGACGACCCTCCCTCGGCCCTTCGGAACGCAAATCTATTCGCACCTATCGCACCTTTCACCTCTATCCCACCATGTCGGAAGCCTACGAGCGCGAGCGCCAGAACAACGCTCGCCTTGACGAGCTCTCGGCCAAGGTCTCTGCCCTGCGCGGCGTCACCATCGACATCTACGACAACGCCCGCGCCCAAGATGTCATCGACAACACCGTACGCCCTCTCCACCGCTGCCGCATTTCCCTCTCCGTCTAACCTGCTCGTCTAGTCGGACACTTTCTCGTCCATGTCCAGCGGCCTGAAGGGCTCTGCCGGCCGCCTAACTCGCATGGCCGCATCCGGCAACCGGGTTGCTATCCTGAAGCTCTCTGGCATGATTATTGCTGCGTTTTTGGTTCTCTACTATGGCATCAAGTTGGTTTTCTAAGAAGGACGGTCTATTGTTATTTTTTTTTTGGTTGGGTCTATTGAGCAGGACCATGAGCATCATGGCAGAGTGCTACATTGCGCATGACGGAATACGGAATGCTATGGAGGAATTTGCCTAGGTATGGGGTGTTCATGGTGTATTTTTGGACGACGGAACTAGAAATGCCGTTTCATGAACGAGCGGATCGGGGTATTCGTTAGACGAGGCGTTCACCCTGACAGTCAGGGTCGGGTTAACCTATGCGGGGATGGTTTATGTACAGATGGGTTCGGGTAATGCCCATGGGAGGCCGGTGTCCACCCAAGGAGGACGTTGCTCGCAGGTTCATGTTATATCAAGAAAGTACTATTGGCATCTGGGTGTTGGCGTTGGTTGCAAACTATACAGACATACACCGAATAATATCTTCACAATCCAGCATGAACCACGTTAAAGAGCGACATCACCACAGCGTAAAATTTTACAAGATTCAACATTCAATCCCCCTTTTTTTTTAACGATCTACATAGACTCCTAACATGCAAACTGCCCCCAAGATGCGCGCATTTCGTTATCATCAAACATATCACATCTTCCATACCCCCCACCCCCCCTTCGCCATACTCGTTTGCATTCGCGATATATCTGGATGCCGGAAACCCTTCGTTTACTGCCACACATTGTTGAACAAGTCTTCGTCGGCGCCAAAGCCACCAGCAGCCTTGTTGCCCGTTCCGCTTGTGGTCGAGGGACCAGAAGCCCATCCTCCAAATTCTTCATCAGCCGCCACCTTGGGCTGTGGGTTAAATCCACCGCCGGCGCCTGGGACGATAGGGGTAGTGGCAAAGGAGTTGCCGGAATTGCCCCAACCAAAGTCATTGCCAGGGGGCTTGGAAAGCCCAGCGCTCTTCTGGGCGGCAGCAGGGGCGGCGGCAGGGGCAGCAGGGGCAGCAGGAGTGCTCCATTCACTTGAGCCCCAAACATCAGAGCCTGAGAATCCGCCCAACGAGCTGGTCGCGGCTATAGTAGAGGTGGTTGGAGCAGGAGCCGCAGGAGGTGATTGAGGAGAGGAGAGGTTAAATACTGAGCCGCTGGTCGATGGGATAATCGGGTTTGAGGGCGGAGGAGAAGTCTGGGAAACAGGAGCAGAAAGATCAAAGAGGTCGCCCATGGCGGAGGATGATTGGGCGGGCTTGGCTGGTGCAACAGGAGCAGCAGCCGGGGCGGGAGAAGCAAAGTCGCCAAAGCCTCCTCCCAGGGAAAAGTTGGAGGATTGTTTCTGATGCGAGGGAGCGGCAGGCTGGGAAGGCTTGGAGTCAAAGAAACTGCCTCCTCCAAGCCCGCTAAAAGCATTGCTACTACTGGTATTGTTTGATGTTGTTCGAGAGCCGAGGCCTGCAAATGGATCCGGGGCCGCCGGCTTGGGAGCGGGGGCACTCCCCATGCTGAGGCTGCTAAAGGCATCGTTGAAGCCGCCAAAGGACCCCTGAGGCTGGTGACCCATCGTAGGGGAGGACAGGCCTCCAAAGTTCTGGGCAGGCTGCTGAGGTGGGGCCTGTGGTCGAGGGGCAGTCGCATAAAGAGATAGAATGGATTGCTTCAGATCTGGACGAGACTGGCTGGCTGATGTGTTGGTGCCTGTTGTGCTTGCCGGTCGAGGTGGGGGTGCAGGCTCGCCGAAGAAATCGAGTCCTAACAAAGAATCCTTTGTGCTCGTAGTTCGAGGGGGCGCGGGATCGGCCTTGGGAGGCACTTTGGTGGAGGTAGGTGCGGCGCTGCTTGATCGAACGGGAATGGGGTCTCCGCCGATGAGGTCGCCTGTAGGAGGTTGGATAACGTTTTGGGGGGCGCTCGACTGACCCAGTGAGGCCTTGCGTAGCGACTCCTTGCGCTGTATCACCTGCTTCTCCTTGACCAAGCTCAGGGGCACATCGTCATCGCCGTCGACATCGAGGGTGGAGGGATCGGGCATCGGGCCATCCATAACCCATCGCTTGAGCTCATACTTTGTGCGGATAAAATTCTCGATCTTGGCTTCGGAGGGGGCGTGGCCGGAGGCGAGTTTGGCCTCCCAGTACTTGTTGGCGCGCGCATTGCCCCAGCTCAGAATGCTCTGGAGCTGCTCGTCTGTCCAGGAGTCGAGGTCGACCGATTTGACTCGGCTAATGTGTGTTCCCATGCCACGGTGAATGCCCGAGCATCGGATGCAGATGAAGACGCCGAGATTCCAGCTGGCCCATCGGGGATCTGTAAAGGTGTCGCATGTCAGTCATGAGTCGGGAGGGTTCCTCCCCGCACAGAGCCGTGAGGTGAGGCACGGAGCTGGGGGAAATCACGCACGCTTGTTCTTCTTGCAATCGGCGCAGACCTTGTTGGTCTCCAGCTTCAAGAGACTCTTGATAGTAGCTTGGTTTTGCGCTGCCCGCTCGGCGGCGGGGTTGGGTGCCCTCCTCGACATGGCGGTGGGAGCGGGAGTATATCGCAAGAACAGGAGTCGGTTGGCGAGCGGTGTCGTCTGGTTGAAGATAGGGACAGCGGTATAAAGAAATTGGGTGTAGGACGAGAGAATGGCACCTCGAGGGGCTCGAGATTTTGAAAATGGCAACCTGGCGAGGGTCGGCTGTCTTGACTTAAGGAGGTGCCAAGTAGCGGGTATCAGAAATTACCCAGGCCTGAAGCTAGGTACATTAGTTAGCTCCAACAACTTGATCCTAGCGCTGTGGGACACCGATTGAACCTCACCAGCCACAGCAGCCCAACTGACAGCCTGAAGTGATAAGGAACCTGAGGCAACAAATATGGAGCACAGGGGCCTCTATACCAGCTGTCTTGAAGGCACCCATCATGACATCTCCGAAACCAACGCTCCTATTCTCGCGTGGCAGGCAGTGGAAGGAATTTCAGGCATTGATTTGTCCCTTTCATTTCAATGACGGCCCGGTTTTGGAATACGCCATATGCAGTGCTAAAAGCTCAGCTGACGCGCCCCCATAGGATTCCATATACGCTCGAGTAGCGTCAGCAGCTTCATTCCGCTCTCCAGACCGCAGTGTGGCTGTGGCTGTGGCACTCCGAATAGTTGATGATGCAACTCTTTTGACTTGCAAATCCCAGATTCCGCATCTCGGAAGCCCCTCATTTTCTCCATCACATCCCTGGCCCTAGCTCCAAGTGCCCGTCTTCCACACTTTGATTTGTCACGCTTCCTCACATTGCCACTAGCATCACAGCCGTGTTAACCACCAATCTCAATCACAAGTTGGGAGTGGGGTCCACGCATACAACTTGTCTTGCATACTAAAACCTCAAATTGGTATATAAGAAGCATCTCTTCCCACCTTCTCGTCAACCAGCATCCATAGCCACTCATGCGATTTCACCCATTTGTGTCATCTCTCTTCTACACGTTCTCCCGCTTTTCTCCTCGTTTGAGACCCCAGCAACCATTGCAATTTGCTGCACCACGTCTAGTTAGCCTGAGATCGATGTCCAGCATTCCCTTTCTGAGTGCACTCTTCGGCTCATCTTCCTCGTCCAAATCTTCTGAAATGTCGTTCCCTGACAAGCGTACCGAGGATGAGTGGCGCGCGGTCCTAAACAAGGGTAAGTTTGCAACATTCATCGAGCCGCATTGCCTATGCAATGGAGTGTTTTCGTTTCCTAACATGGTTGCGTAGAGCAGTTCCGCGTCCTACGCGAAAAGGGAACTGAGCGCCCAGGCACTGGCGATTATGACAAGCATTACCCCGATGCAGGTGTCTACACATGCGCCGGATGTGACGCCCCCCTATACAAGGCCAACCACAAATTTAGCTCTGGCTGCGGCTGGCCGGCCTATTTTGATAGCATCCCCGGGGCCGTCATCCGGAATGAGGACCGAACACTCGGCATGGTGCGCACCGAAATTGTCTGTGCCAATTGCGGTGGTCACCTCGGCCATGTTTTCAAGGGCGAGGGTTTTCCTACGCCTATCGACGAGCGCCACTGTGTCAACAGCATCAGCTTAAAATTCTCAGCAGAGGATAGCGCAGCAGAAAAAAAGCCAAGTGAGGGGAGCAAGGTCTGATGTATCTCACAAAATGAAGTTCATTCAGTGAATGTATTTGTTGGGGAAAGGCATGTGTAGTTGCAATTTGTGAACACTAGTGGTCGGATGACGGGGAGAGAGCTAATATATTGAACGATGATGTATGTGTTTTCCCATAATAGTGACCATTCTTGTCTACGAAAATACTTCCAACTCCAACTTTATGTAACGATTTTACCCCTACTTTCATTCTAGGATCCGAGCTATTCTGACAAACAAAACCTATACGTAGTAAGGACAGTTAGTAGTTCATATCTGATATTTTAAACATTAATAGTATCTCAATCGAATTCTTCGGGATAATAGATCCATTCCTCATCTTCCTCATCCCAATGCCTAAATCTCTCAGCATTTTGATCCCATTCCCAGCATATGCTATCATCTAAGTCGCTCTCATCTGACAATTCGACATCTGGTACAGGGATGGTTTCACCAGACTCGAACTTGGTCTTGTTCAATTCTGTTTCGTCCTTGGATTCTTTGGTCTCGGCCTGGCCAGGGATCATTAGAGTGGCGAATTTGTCTTGCAAATCATCAACATGGTGTTCTTCTTGATCGACTCGACTCAAGTCTCCCATATCGATGTTTCGAAACCATGTCCCTTCACCAGAGTGTTCGGTATCATTCTCTTCCCGACCAATAGCTTGCTTTTCGCATCTAGATATATGCCTCTCTGGCCCGGTGGATTCTTGGTTGATGCCAGAGTGCAAGCACCGCACGTTTCTAACAAGAGCCTTGTTGGATTTGGCAGGGGCTGAATTGGTATTTCTCTCAGTAGCACATATCTTTGTCGGGCGATATCCTTGAACTGAGGGTGTTTGTTTCCGTTTCAGTGACGCATTAATGATATAACATGAGCCATCTCCAAAAGTAGGCCATGTAGATGGGTTCACCGCCACCTTGGAGGAAAGGCCTTGGGGGGCCTGGCACTAAACGTGTCTGATTAGCACTTTTCATAGTCTATTAGGTCATGTGGATCATACCTGATAAACAGGAGAATGCTTCTGCATGGGCAGTCTCTCATTGTGAGCACTAGGTGTGCTTTGCCAAGAGGAGCAACACCTCAGAAAGGGGGGCCCAAAAGTGTTTGAGCGTGGATGCCTGACTACACAGTGATTATTAGGCCAAAGCTTGGACCTTTCTTTTCTCTGTAAATCAGTCGCAGATCGGGTGTCCTTCGTTCTTTTTAGATGGAAACGCATTTATGATTGGTGCTGGGAATTATTAGTTGACTATACAATTGTGTATTGTCCTTGATGACAGACTGACACCCCAGTATATCAAGCCCTGAGCTTGCGTCGACTTTTAAAGAATAAGTGAACCTAGAGAGCGATGAAATTTTCCACAGTCAGTGGCCGCATAATAAGAAATCCATGAGGCTGCAGTTACTTTAATTGACTCACTATTCTCCCCGTTGTGTCTAGCCAAGCAACTCGGCTGACAACTTCGGGAGCTGAATCGGCGCATGTTGCCGTAGAAGAAAAAAAAAAATATACGCATCCAAGCCTACGTAATGGTTTTTCTGTTTGGGGACGAGGCGTCCGAAGTGGTGCATGATTCGCACATCCAATGCTAACTGCACCACCGCAGCCGAGGCAGAATAATTAATCTACAGGTTAGCGGGTATAGTAAGCCTCAAAAATGTAGAATCATGCATCAGTTAAACCTTTGCCTCATAAACCGGGCGATGAAATTACGTGTTTACTCTATTGTAATTTCAATTGCAGCATCTAAGCCTAGAAATGCATTATGCGTTGGCGAGGCCGAATGCGTTGGCTGTGCTAGTAGTGCCGTTGCCTTGCCGTCGCCTTATCTCCTTACATTTTAGTCAAATATTGGTCTGGCAGCTGCAATGGCACTTCTCTCTGTTGATATTTACCATAGAGACGTCGAAAGAAAAATGGGCAATAATACACCAGTTTGAGCCTCAGCGAGGCGGAGCTGCTCTGCCTTGCTAGGAGAAATATGCACCTCGCCCTTCTTCATTCCTTATCATCAAGGCCGTCTCACCACCTGTGTCCGCTACTACTGTAGCTAGTTGCCTAGGACAGAAATCGAGTTGCATCTTATCGAGGCTTGTCTCCAATTGAAGCTAAACTGGTTGGGGATGACCAGCAAGAATACTAGAACACACGCTGCCCCTCAACTCAATTAGCCCGAAGTTCTGGCTATCTTCTTAATTAAAAATTCCAGAACATCCTCGAGTAACTGAGTTCAAAACACATAATGTCAAAACAACGGAAGCGAACCCCGCTCAAAAACCAATTGTCGGACCCTGCAGACAAGCTTAATAAACTGAATGAGTTGAGTGGAAACTATTATCGCCGTCAAGCACTACTAAATTGTCATACAGGATACCAATGGAGTCCAACTTGGTGCCAACGTCTACAGAGCCTCAGCCCAGGCATGATACCCCTTCAACATTGTACGCGTTTTCATCAACATATCAATATCCTGGCCGTGTCCCTGCCAATGGTTTATTTCCACTATTGGTTGTGAATTCGCCCAGTCATCCAAGCTCTTACCCTTCGGGAACCTTTGCCTCCACCCTCAGCCCTGATGGAAATGCCTCGCAGCCATATTCCTTCCAGCAGCAAGCTAGGGAGAACAATACTTTTGAAACCATCAGATCGGTTCCTGAGCCCGAAACTTGCAATCGGCCTGATCTGATTCCAACTTTTACCATAAGCCCTGATCCCAATCGACAGCCTATGGATCTGCCACGCTTGGACACTTCATTCAACAACTCTATCCCAAGCACATGGAATTTTAAAAATGGAGATAACCTGCGTCTCAACTTACAACTGCATGATGGAGTAGTGATTTCTATCCTTGCGAAGTGCTGTCCACACAACCGAGGTAGCAAGGCTAACATTAGCCTGGGGGATCGAGGGGTCAAATGTCTTCCTATCCCAAAATTCCGGCGTCAGAATAGGCCAGGGTGGGGAAGAGCATATACCCATTACTATCGTATCGATGTAGTGGATGTGGAGAAGATAGGTCCGCTACAGAAACACCTACAGGTTCCATGCGTTCAGCTCAAGGACCCGCATGTTCAGCTTGAACTTGGATATCAGGCTCTCTCAGCGTTTGGTTTGATTACACTGTCTGGGCCTCAGCCCAGATCAGGTCAGTTTCAACCCATCCCGGTAATGTCATATCCCGCCTGTGTATTAACCACCACCCATCCAGTAGACGGATTCTTAACAGTGCCCGGTAGCAATCCTCCACCTTCAGAGGCCTCTGGGATGACATTCGCATCATCCCCCATGTCCTCACCGGTGTCCATATGGGATGGTAGTTCCCGCGCGGGCTCGTCCGACTACTTGCCACCGACACCATACTCCACTTCGGCAGCGTCAGTTTCGGAGTTTGCGATAAACTTTTCGACAGCGTCTTCACCCGCCACATCTCCCCTGCCAATGGGAGACGGGAAACCCGAACCTCCCTCTTTCTTTGCAGGCTTTTAGCTTTGGAAGAACTTTGGCTGTTTTGATACGATAAAGAGACTACTACTCAGGCGCTATAAGCCTAGTAGTTAGGTGCATTTACTAGATGGGACTGTCAGCCAGGTCCATAGTCGTCTTAGTAGGGAAGAGGTGAAGAGGCGAAGTGTCTCGCTGGTCGCTAGCACCCATGGCCAGTTCATACGAATCAATTGTGTTGTAACAGTAGATTATTAAAAAAAAACAAATGAATAAAATATTTTTTTTACAATAGCCAGCAAGGCTATCTTTTGGTTTAGGGGGGGGAGGGGGTTGTCAATATTAATACGCAGCGAGATTTCTTGGGTTCTTCTTCCTGCTTCAGAGTTGTGAGAGATGGCCTTTGTTATTCTTTCATCTACTCGATACCATTTTCGGCCGGGTTCGTGCTAGTCTAAAGTATGCCCGAATCTCAAATCGGTTATCCGTCCAACTCAATACCAACCGTCATGTTGCTGGCTTGTGACATCGGGCTTGCCGCTTACACTCCTCCGTCATCATTTGGCAACCCACCCGGGAATATCTAGGCCTTCCTCGGACCTCCACGCGCTCGTCACGGGGCCAAACGGCCATGTCTCATCGGCGCGGGTGTCCGGGTGCCCCTCGAGCCCCTCGTGACGAAAGTTGGGGTCCATGACGGCAGTGCGCGCAGTAAATGTTGGGGTAAATGACATGTGAAGGCGCTAGGGCGACCCGCTAAAATGCGCCAAGACTCGGGGCGGCGAGATGCCTCGGCGCATCTCCCTGGCTGACATCAGCGACCACTCATGACAGAGAAAGCTTGAACTGTCTCGCTCATAGCACAAGCGACTCACGACCTCGCTCCGTCTCCACTACATCCGAGGTCTACCGGTTGCCGTGTTATATTACATACTCTACACTGTCTCTCTTGACCCTCAAACTTCTCCTTTCCACATCTTCCCAGCTTCCTCTCCACCTAACCCACCTGCGACCGCGTCTATTTCCACACAAGCTACCAATCGCTTGAAGCCGACATCATGGGTGGTGCGTGTGCCCGTCTCCAGATCCCTACCACCTCAAACACCAGGAGCATCACGGAACTGACTTCTGCTGCTTTTTCGCCTATCTAGCCTTGGACAGACTCTCCCAACTCGGTGGCCAGCTCACTGGCAACCCAACCGCTGGCGGTCGCGACAAGATCTTGGAGAAGCGCCCTGACGACGTATGGAGCCCCCCCTGTCAATGCGCCAAGGCTCGCAACTAACCATCCCCCGCTCTTCAGATTGTCGTCACTGCGTGCTGCCGAAGCGCCTTCACCAAGGGCAAGAAGGGCGGCTTCAAGGACACTCCCGCCGCCGATATCCTTGCCGGTGTCCTCGCAGACATCATCACTCGCTCCAAGATCAACCCTGCCCTTGTCGAGGATGTTTGCGTTGGTACGGTCCTGGCCCCTGGTGGCGGTGCCACCGAGATGCGAGCCGCAAGCTTGGTTGCTGGCTTCCCAGAGACCACTGCTGTGCGAACCCTCAACCGCCAGTGCTCGTCAGGACTTCAGGCTTGCGTCGATGTGGCGAACCAGATCAAGGCTGGCATGATCGAGGTTGGTATTGGCGCTGGTGTTGAGAGCATGTCACTGAACTATGGGTGGGTTGCATTGTTTTTCTTTCTTCTGTCGCATGCGCTAACATCAATCCAAGACCCGGCGCAGTTGCTGAATATTCGGCTGCATTCGAAAACCACACCGAGGCCGCCAACTGCAAGGTGCCCATGGGTGTCTTGTCTGAGGACATGGCCAAGGATCTTGGCATTACCCGACAAACACAAGACGCTTTCGCAGCTGCTTCTTACGCAAAGGCCGAAAAGGCCCAAAAGGAGGGTCTTTTCGACCAGGAGATTACTCCCCTCACCGTGCAGGTTAAGGATCCCAAGACCAAAGAAGTGAAGACCGTCACAGTCTCCAAGGATGACGGTGTTCGCCCCGGTACTACGGCTGAGAAATTGGCCAAGTTGAGTCCCGCCTTCGCTGAGAACGGAAGCATCCACGGTGGCAATGCCAGCCAGGTCTCCGACGGTGCTGCCGCAGTCCTTCTCATGAAGCGCTCTACCGCCGAGAAGCTTGGACAGACCATCATCGGCAAGTATGTCTGTGCCTCTATCGTAGGTGTCAAGCCTCTTCTCATGGGTCAAGGCCCATGGAAGGCCATCCCTAAGGCTCTTGAGCTTGCGGGCATCTCCAAGGAGGATGTTGATATCTACGAGATCAATGAAGCATTTGCCAGCCAATGCCTTTGGTGCGCCAACCAACTAGGTATCCCACAGGAGAAGATCAACCCCAAGGGCGGTGCCATTGCTTTTGGCCACCCTCTGGGATGCACTGGCGCCCGACAGGTTTCAACTCTGCTGTATGAGCTCAAGCGTACTGGCAAGAAGGTCGGAAGCACATCAATGTGTATAGGAACCGGTATGGGTATGGCTGCTGTTTGGGTCGCGGAATAAGTAATAAAATATTAGCACGAATGCATAATTGTACCACTAGAATGTTGTTAAATGTCACATCAATTTGATATAACGAAGTCTTTTGTCACCATCTTTACTTTGCAGCTTAATCTATGTGTATTTGTATGCGAAAAGATGATATGCAGGACCCTGTGACCCTTGGTTCTTCAACTTGGCTAGCATATGCACCTTAAAATCCTTCAACGCAAGTTCCAATCTTCTTCTCGTTGGCAACCTGGATAAGGTGGATCCCCACAACCAGATCCATGAGACCAAGTCCCACGCTCTTGTAAATGACAGTCCCATCTCTCAACCAACGAGCCAACCCATCCTCCCTCTTATTTTTCTCTGTGTCGTATGAGCTGCTGGAATGTTTGCGGAAATGGAAAATCGATGGGCCTTTGTGAGAGCTTGATCCAGTAGACCCAGATGGGCTATCAGGACGCGACGGGGATCCACTGCCAAACACAGTCGACATCGAAGATACCTTATCGTGGTTTTCTAGTTTGTCCGTTTCAGAGGAGACAACGGACGCCTGACTACTGGCGACTTCAGCATCAGACTCCTCCTTGGCAAGTCGGTGGAGCATCACAAGCTCTCCCAGCCTATTGCTTTGTCAGCACACGGATTGCAAGTATTTATAACCAGGCAACAACTTACTCGACTAGTTGATGGGGGCCGACTTTGCCCATGACAATCTCACCGGCATTTTTAAGAGCATCCTCGAGGTTATCCACCACGATGACACCGCCTTCGTCGGCGTGCTTGTGGAAGTGCCTATGGGGCTTCTCGTGTTGCTTGACGGCCAGCTGGATCAAGTCGTCAGGCAACTCTCTCATCGCAGGACCATGGCTACCAATAGCGACGATCAGCCGGCCTTTCTTGCGACCCTCGTGGGAGGTCAGAATAGATCCATCAAAGAGATCTTCGTGGGATGGGGTGCAACAGTAAATGACATCTGCATCACGAATTTGGTCTTTGAGCAAGCGTTGGTATTCGTGGAATGTGGGTGTCAAGAGCCCAAATTTAGCCTCGGCCCATCCCTCTCGTTGTTTTATCTCTTGCGGGATGACAGCAAACTTCTTCAGCAGGCCACCTGCATTACTGGAGAATCGTCGGTTGATGACATTGATGTGCTTGATGGTGCTACCATGCATCATGAGCGCAAGTCGGACATGCCAGTACGCTTGCATGCCGCTGCCGAAAACAGTGATGGTCTTGACATGATGGCGCTTGTTGAGAAGGCATGCAGATGCCAATGCAGTTCGGAAAGCCGTCAAAGCACTCGGGTGAACTAGGCCAAGAGGAGATCCATCTGGTTTGAACAGAGTGAGAACGCCGTTGGGCATTACAGACACAGAATCTTGAGATTTATGGGGGTCCAATTGCAACCGAGATATGACTAGGGCACGTCAGGATGCATGTCAAAATGGCTGTGAGACAATTTCTTACCTTTACATCCCATGCCAGTGGGACCACATGCTGCCATATAGGATGTTTTGATTTGTGTCTCTGGGTGGAGTGTGGTAGACCGAGGCGGTTGCTGGAAGGCCTCCTCAGGGGCTTTTACACTTGTCGAGAATTCATGGAGTGCGGCGGAGAGGTCCTTTCGAAATCCGTCCAATTCATCGGTGGTGAGGCTTTCGAGGATAGTGTTGACTTGCTCATCTGATAAGATGGTGAGCGTCATTATGGCGGTCGGTTATATTAAAACCCCGCGCCAGAGTGGGTAGCGGATTATCAGTTGTGACTGATAATGGTTTATGAGCACCGTCTAAAAATGAGCGTGGTCCATATAACTCGAATACGATTACCAAGCAGGCACAACGAGAGGCGCAGCGGGATGTTGTAATCAGAGCTAACCCGCATGAACCGGATGTTGAACGGAAGATGTGATGTGATGTAATGGTAGCCGTTGGAAGCTCCAGCTTGCTTACTAGCAACGGCGCCGCCATCTCCACTTGGGCTTACTTAGACTTCTACTATACAGTACATGTTGCGTGCCAAGACTAATTATCTCGGGGGTCAGCGATTGATGGGTATGATCAGAGAGCATTCTCTTTGAAGACACCTCCGAGAAACACAGTTTGACGCCAGTCCGTGTAATGATATGGCATCTATCGCGACGGAAATGGTGTGGTGTTTTGGAAACCTTGTGAGTTTGTTTTAACGTGGCTGCAAGTGCTTGCCTCTTTGCATCCGAATGATCGACAGGTCAGACATGTACGAGTTTGTGACAGCCCCCCGCATAATGCGTTTGGACTGTAGTCAACCATTACTAATGACACTGCATGAGCCTCAAGATATTAACACAAGGCTGTAACTGGAAACGAACAATGCCAAGAGAAACGATGCCGAATGGCAAAAACCAAGACTTGGCTTTCATAATCTGATATTCTAGGGTAGGCGCAGCTTGGCATGCCATGATATTTTCGTGTCGTGTCTAGCGTTGGTGGGCCAGTTCTCGGATTTTTGGTGCTGGGGGCTTGGCCTTGTGCCGCGTACCCCCGTACGTCACTTCGGTAGGCCGAAATACAGTTGCCTACAGCCGTGGTAGTATAATACCCCAGTGCGATATCCGAATACGACAGAGGGGACTTTTTTGTATTTGACTGAGCCCACAGACTCGCCATCGGCTAAGCATAAACCCAAGCCTCTCGCTGTCCGTACTTCGACTCTCTCAATCGCATACCAACCGGAGGCTCAAACATTTACTTAATTAAGCAAGCCAGGTCTTTGGCCCATCTCATTTATTATCGCCGTCCTCGTACTTCGTTACGATAAAACGCCGTCTGGCCTCTGTCTCACCTAAATCAGCACCTGCCAGAGCCTGCTTCAGTTGACCAGCTCCCTGATCCCCAGGCGCTGTAATACAGTGATCCCTACAACGTGTCTAGGTGACCCAATCAGCACCCAGTATTCCGCCCTCGAACCCTCCGCCTTTGGCACTGTCCCTAGCGTGTTACGGCGCTAGGG
Source organism: Calonectria henricotiae (assembly GCA_020623695.1). Classification (NCBI taxonomy): domain Eukaryota; kingdom Fungi; phylum Ascomycota; class Sordariomycetes; order Hypocreales; family Nectriaceae; genus Calonectria; species Calonectria henricotiae. Next base: position 65,525 of record JAHVYB010000103.1, on the reverse strand, counting down.
CACCGCAACCGTGGCAAAGCGGCCCTGTCAGCAGCAAGCCAGCAACCGACTGTCGCCCCCCCAGCCGCCAGGCCCTGTGCCAGCCTCAATAATTGGGGACTGAGACTGGTCGGATGCTCTTTCGCGAAAAGGCTACGTGCACTCGCTTCCACGACATAATCAGCTCCAACCTCAACCACTGTCCATCATCTCTGGCGCAACCACATCGACTCCAGATATCGAGCTTTCCACACCCATAGCCTCCAGCATCCGAATCGACGCTCTTGCTCGCTTCATTTCCCGTGCGCGACGCTTCTCCGAACTCCTATATCCGCCCTTAATTTGCGAGGCCTCGCATCCGACGTAAGCTGTCAAGATGACGCTCAAGGAGGAGTTCCAGACCAGAAACTTCAGTATGTGATCCTCTGGATGTCGTGCGCCAGCTGTAAATGATACTAACAGCACATGTAGGCATTTACGGACAATGGTAAGCACGCTTTGCCATGTTGGCTTCCCTGATGCTCTATGGAGATGCTTGCGCCGTTGAGCCCCCCTGGAGCCATGACTCGACTCGCACTATGACCCTGTGGTAGTACACGATTGCGCTTCCCCTGCAGAACTGACAAGTGGACTCAAATAGGCTGGGCGTCTTGTCTATGATTCTCTGTCTCGCGACAGGAATCTCAACCATTTTCTCATTTAATGCCATTCGCATCATCTTCTGCGCTCTTGCCATGTAAGTACCTCATGTTCCACTGCTGCGCGAATGCGACGCCATAACGACTTGCTTTGTCCGCCAACTAACATGTGGCAGTGTGTCGGCATTCATTATCCTCTTCGTCGAGGTTCCTCTCCTGCTTCGAATCTGCCCTACCTCGGCCAAATTCGATGCCGCTATTCGCAAGATCTCGACCAACTACATGCGAGCCGCCGCCTATGCCGTCATGGGCGCTATTCAGATGATCAGCATCCTGACTGGCGGCAGCGCCCTGATTGCCGCTGGTGTCTTCCTGCTTCTCACTGCAATCTGCTACGGTCTTGCTGGCATCAAGGGCCAGGCCTTTGTTGGTAGCAAGACTCTTGGTGGCCAGGGCGTTGCTCAAATGATTGTGTAAGATGTCGTTGCGGCTCTTGAATGCGCACACGGGGAATTATACACATCCACCATTCGTATAAAAACACTTAGCCAATGACGACAGTTGAGCAGGCCAACGGAAATTTGGCACGTGAGATGGAGATGAGCAAGGAAAACATTTTCGGAGGGTGTCTGTTGACTGTGCAATCCCTCCCATTTCAAATGAAGTTATGGTTTTTGCTGAAGAGCACTAGCCTGCATACCCGGCAAGGGATACGGCGTCTGGGATGAGGAACGGCTTTTACGTTTTTGTTTTTGGACTTGAAAGCAGTTGATTTGTATTGATGACTCTTATCGGTATAGGGGGCTTGAACTGGATATCCTCTACCATCATACTGCCACACTATCGACACTAGAGCATCGTCATGACCCAAATGTGCCATGTTTACCCGTGATCGCGCCGATTGATGTAGAAAGTTATTTTCCAGGTAAAGTCCCGTCAGGCCTTTGCCCTGTTGGCCATGATGAGTGGAATGTCTCACATCACCATCAACAGCAGTGAAGATACGGAATAGCTCTAGTGTGCATTGAGCTTTCTAGGGAGCTGTTGTCAACCCCACTTGTTCTAGCCACCTGTCATGCTTTGGGTAGGTTTAGAGCTTCGCACCTAATGACAACCTTTAAGATGCAACGAGGTCATGTGTCCTGGCACCAATACCAGGGACAGGCGGCTTTGCTAGAAGCATAAAAAACTGGATGTAATACTACATCGTCATTGTTATCATTTAATTTATTCAAAATGTGTCTTTTTTCATACATATTTATGCCAATATTGTAGAGAGAAGACAAGAGTGGACACCCACCGCCGCCACAGTTCAATAGGCACCAGGAGAGAGGGGCATAGGACTTGGATCTTGCAAGCGGACCACTGCGCGAGCCGATGACCCCTCTTTGAAAGTATTCAACCTGGCAACAATAGTACGCTTTAGACTGGCACAGGCTGGAGAGGGCAGAGTCAGATGACAGTTCTTGATCAAGTTTGGCCCCTTGGCAGCGTCAAGCACCAGAGCCTGGGCCAACTGAGAGAAAGCTCAAGGCGCCCCAGGATGTCCCTGCACCCAACTCAGGCGAGGGAAAAAAAAAAAGGGCGAGATGCCCGAGGCTCCCTCGTGATATGCTGAGATATCGCCAGGCCCGCCACAAGAGGCTAGACGCTGGACTGAGTGGCACAGTACCGGTGCTGTACCTGGAGTCTGAGTGGATAACGCCCAGCGGTGGAGACGCCCGTAGATATGCACGCACAGCACCCCAAAAGTTATCATTGTGTTTAGGTAGTTGACTGCAGAGCTGTAGCTGCATGCAATTGCCCCTAGTGTTCGCAAGGGGAAGTTGGCGTTCGGCCGAGGCGCCACGAGCATCGCCAAGGGTGGAATGGGACGTGTGTATGAATGTGAGTTGCGAATGCAGATGAGGGGCCGATATGACATGGAATGGAACGAGTTCCCCTCTACGTGGCCGTGTTGGAATTACACTTGATAATTGCACTTACACTTTTGGCCATGCAAAAATGAACAGACAACATGAGAAGCTCACCGGCTATAGGGGGGGGGCCGGTCCGGCTCTCAGTTGAACGTCTAGATCCTCCAGGGACAACCGGCCCCTCTGTTCGGGGCACTGGAGCTGGCGTTCGGAGACGGGAGACGGGAGGGGTGACGATTGGGAATGGCGTCATAATGGCCAATGTTTCTTCAGAACAACTGCGAACAACGTGGGATATGGGTGTGCGCCTTGGTCTCTCATTTTGGCAACATCATGTGCTTGAGGGTGTGAGGAACCTGCGGGCAAGATGTCGATGTGATTCGATTGTGGGGTTGGGTTGGTAGGTGCTATTATGACCAGGCCAGCCAGGAGGAATGTCTGAGTTTTTTCTCTCTCTCCTTCCTTTACGACGGGGTGTGGTGATCGCCTCCGGCATGGGCTGTAAGTTACCTGGTTCCTGTCGGGTTTGGCCCCAGTATTTTTTTTGGTAAATCTTTGAAGAGTCATGAGCATCGGGACTCCGGAAGCTCTACGGGGCCTTTGTTGACCCAGTCAACCGGGCCACAGCCGGCTGGCTATCTCTGGACCTCGTTTAGTGACTGTAGTAGCTCCTCTCACCTCCTATTTTGAGCATGATAATGGTACCTCGAGTATCCATGTATGCCCGCCTGGCAAACTTCGTACTGGAAACACTAGAATGAGGGAGTACCCATTCGGAAACGTCCAGCTGCCTCGTTGGGGTCATGCGACTGCATCTGCGGCCTCAATTGTGTGTGGACCAGTAGGATGCTGGCGAGTAAGCGTCATTCCCTGGAATCTTCATGGCGTAGCGGACACCGCCTGGGAGTCTTTTTGGGTCTAGCTCGCTCCAGTACCGTCAAGCAAGTTCAGTTCGATCGGTGGGGACACGTCCCACCATGGGTCCGGCGACAGCGATGACAAGGTACCTAAGGTGTAGGAGTCCACACGGGGAGCTTCCACGTACTCCCAGATGACGGTGTCGTTGGTGTCATTGACGGCCATTTTTGGCACCGTCACAGACCTTCCCCAACAAACCCAACATGGGCTTTTGTTCCCCATCAGCTGGCCTTAGGGGGACGTGGCCGAGGCGGGGTGAAATTGGGGAGGGGAGCGGCCGTCCGCCCGGAGCCAGCTCACGAGAGTCGCAAAGACCGCATTGACAATGGCATTTTGTTCTCTGTCTCGGTGTGGTCTTCAAAACAGAGAACGTTGGAACTGGGCCTGACGGTGCAGGGGAATGACCGGGCGAGAGACATCCACATGGCCGTTTCCGTCCAGGGACCTACGAGCCGACTTGGGTGGGTGGTGGCATCATGCGGGGTGGTGGCGCACTGTGTCTGAACCTCGGGGGGGTAAAACTGGCGTAGAGCGACTGTCCGGAAGATGACCTTTTCTGCGAGCCCCAGGGCAAGCCGCTGGACGATGAGGAGAGCTCACGAAAAGCGGTCAATTTGTGCAACCAGACACTGCAATTTAAACCAGATCCCCTAGAGAAGCCAAATATTTCAAGGGGGAAACGGCCCTGGCACAGGCGGCTGGTGCCGCAATCACAGGATGCAAATACGTCTAAATGGCGGCTTGCAGGCTCATCGGTCGCTGGCACACGGTGCGTGATCGGCGGCGTCTCGCACAGTCCACTTGGCGCCATCGTCATCCCTGTTTTTGAACACCAAGTGACGACGGATGGACAAGGACGCAAGGCCCCGTTGCTCAGCTTGCCATAGCACCTTAATAGCCAAGTGGCTCTGGGCTGTCACCTGGCCGCTGCTGAGGTGGATGAGTCGGGTACTTGCTCACATCGTACCCGGTGTACAACTATATAAAGTGACAATTACAGCCAGTCGCGAGAGGCCTCAGACTCGAGACGGACATAGTTGTGTGTATATACATCTGTTTTTTTTGATCTGCCCCGTGCAAGCTTGCCTGGCGATCGACTTCCCCCAAAGCCCATCATCACCACTGCCCGACGTGGATGACACAGTAACATTGCCATCTCCTTCCGGAGATTCCAATTCCAATCAAGACACCCCCATTGGTAAGCCCTATTCCCCTGACTTGCCCTCTGTGCGGCCAGTATGTGCGGGACGAACTGCGAAGGTTGCGGATGGGCTGGAGCGGGCGCAGTGTGCGCCATGGCATCTCTCTATCTTTGATAGCCCCGCGAACCATACCGCCCAAGAGCGATAAGCGGCGACTCTTAGCAACCATCGAGAGTCAGAGTTGTGCACATTTTCCCGCCACCGCTGACTTTGACGCTGACGCTTTTGCTGTCGCGCTGGTGCTGGCACTGGCACTGACACTGACGCTTAAGCTGAAGATCCGTGATTCCCCTGTTTCTCGCCCCACCCCCTGCCACCGGCTTGCTGCCGGGCCTATCTCTTATCGTTTGTCCGTCCTGGACTCAATCCCGTCTTTGGCTACTTCAATTTCAATTGCTCGCTTCCAAACTCAATGCTGACCGCTGCTCTATTGTTGACCCCTCTAGGAGTCTAAGCCGTCCAAGACGTGCTTTTTATATCAAAAACCACGACGCCCCTGCCGCCCGCCCACCTACCATTCGTGTATCCTTTCCCCATAGCTCGTTCTGAGCATCCTCATTCACAACAATGACCGCCGCCACCATGCAACAGACACCGGCTGTTCCCCCTCGACCTGTGCGAAGTCAGGACAATGGAGATTCTCTCCCAAAGATCCCTCCCCGCCCTACTGCCAAGCGCCCCGGCGACCGCTCGATATCTCCCAACCCTGAGCGTTTCGCTCCCTCTCCTCTCAATGCTGGTATTCCAGTCAAGAGCCCCAAGACCCTCCGCTTCGGCTCCAACGATGGCACAGACGATAGATCTGACGAACCAATTAACCGTCCTGGTAGTGTTGCCATGCCTTCTCTCGGCGAGGAGGGCCGTGAATACAATGTTGTGACCAAGGAGCTCAAGGGTGGGAACGATGAAGAGACCCGAGCAGCCTCACCCGAGCAGACCAGCACGGTTGCCCACGATCTCAAGCTTCATGCCCCCAAGCCTTCATTGCCTGCCCAGAGCGCCAAGCAGCGTGTCCAGGCTGTGACGCGTACCGACTCTGATAAGGCTGCTTCCTTTGGCATTGGCCGCCCCGCGTCTCGAACAAGCCTCAAGAAGAAGCCCAGCACGACCTTTTCCGGTAGCGAGAGCCAGCCCGATATTGATGATGAGCATGGTATCCCTGAAATTGGACAGCGGGTCCCCATGAACCCTCATCTTGGTGATGTTCAAGCTCCATCACCTGCCCCTGGCTCTGAGGAGTTCAAACATCACCACCGCAAGCACAGCTCCCGTGGCGGACCCCCCGGCAGCTACGGTCTTCACGGTCATGGTGTTGCGCCTCAAGACAAGCTAGGCAAGGACTACTACGAGAAGAATCCCCACGTTTTCGATCGTGAGAACAAGACTCCGCTGCATGAACGCCATAATGATTATGCCATGAGCAGCAACGAGTTGAACAAGCTCGTCCGTGAAACCGCAAACCGCGCTGCTACCGAGAGTATGTTTCCATAACATGTGTTGTCATAGCCATCCATCTAACATTCAAACCTAGGCACTGCTGCTAACTACCAGTCCGTCCCCCCCGAGGAAGTGGGTTTCCAGGCGAGCGAGGAGTATGCCTCCCGTATTTCGTCGCCCCATCCTGCCGGAGACGACAAAGCGAAGGCCTTATCTTTCAAGTCTGAGATTATTGGCCCCGATGGCGAGAAGACTGTTCATGTTGATGAGCCACACCGTCCCGAGTACCGCTCTCCTGGCGACGCAGAGAGTGCTATTGATGACGAAGATCACGAGTACACTGCTCCTATTCTTGCTCCAGATGAAGTTGGTAAGGATGGTTCGCCTTATATCCAACGACCCGCTGTGCACCCTCCTCCTGAGCGTAACGGAAGCTCCAGTGAAATGGAAGAGCCCGCCATCAGACCTCGTAGTCGCCCTACGAGTCTTTACAAGGAAAACAACTCCCAGGAGTTTTCACCCACACCCCTGGATGACGTGAAGGAATACGAGCCCCTATTTGACGACGACGACGCCAAAAAGGAGGCACAAAAGCCAGCCGAAACCAAGAAGGCTAGACACTACTTCCCTAGCAAGGATGTTTGGGAGGATGCCCCCGAAAGTGTTCACTACACAGTCGAGGTTTCAACACCAGATGAGACTGAGAAGCACCGAACATTGTCAGCTGGTGTTGAGGATCGACCTATCACCCCCGCCCACATCTTTGCGCAAAAACAAGAGGAATTGGCGGAACGTGAAGTCCAAGGACCTGCCGATATAAAGAAGCCCAGCCAGCAAGAGGAGAAGCCCATCTGGACCGAGACCCAATCAGAATCCGAGTCCTTCCTGACCAAGAAGAGGCCAGCTCCTAGCCAGCGATTCCCCAGCCGAGATGTCTGGGAGGATGTTCCTGAAAGTCAACTTCACGAGGCCACTGTCTCCTCAACTCCCCAAGAAGAAACTGAGAGCAAACCAGAGATTCAAGCTTGCCCCGTCAAGCCTAGTGACGCTTCAGAAAAGCCCACCATTCCCGGGCGCCCCAAGCCGAGACAGACACCACCAGTGGATGAATCACAAAAGGCAAGACCTCTAGTCTCAGACAAGCCCAAGCCTCAAATCCCTCCTAGACCATCTAAGGACGGCGAAAGTGCCAAGGCCAAGCCCCCGGTTCCTAGCAGGCCTGTGGGAGGCAAGATTGCTGCCCTACAAGCAGGTTTCATGAGTGACCTGAACAAGCGTCTGCAGCTTGGACCTCAAGCCCCCAAGAAGGAGGAGCCGAAGCCCGAGGAGGACCTCCTAGAAGAGAAGGAGAAGGCACCTCTTTCTGATGCCCGAAAGGGCCGTGCCCGTGGACCTCAGCGCCGTGCACCAGCCAAGAGCCCTGCGGCCGCCGAGCCTGCAGCCGCCGAGCCTGCAAAGCCCTCCGCCCCGACTTTATCATTCTCAGTGACCCAAACCTTCTGGTCTGTAGATCCCGAGGATGGGAAATTGGCTGTCACAGGCGAGGAGCCTCCCACACCTGCTATCAAAGTGGAACCTGCAGAGGAAGAAACAGAGAAGCTCGCCGAGGTGTCAATCCCCGACGAGCCCGTAGAAGAGACCAAGGTGGAGACTTCTGAAGAGTCGAAACCTGCCGAGGAGAAGACGGAAGCCCCTGACAAAGAAGACAAGGCACCAGAAACGGAAGTGGAAACGGCTGTCGAGCCTGTGCAGGCAGCGGAGCCCGTCCAGTCTTGATTGAAAAGAAGGGGCAGATGGTTTGCCTGGGCTGGTCTGATCGTGTTTCTTTTGCGTTGTACCTAACAGAACCTGGTAAAATCGGCATTGTTGCCGGCATATTGTTCAAGCAAGTAAAGTTGTTATTGAGGTCATATTTGACTTCTTCTCGTAAACTCGTAGAATCGTGATTTGCTCCTTACTGATTATAATCTTTTGACTCAATACCAGTTGCATATTTAGAGCAAGCTATTGTTGAATGGTGTATTTTCGGACACAAGTAGTTTACAGGTAGATGACAAGCTATGATATCATAATATACAATTACAGGTAGATGACAAGCTATGATATCACAATATACAATTGAATAGAGTGCAGTTTCTTTTTACAGTGCCTTTATCTTACCTGCCCCACGACCGCCCCTGCTCAGCTCCACGTCGCTCTCGCTCAAGCATCTCGTCAAACTCCTTCTGTGCCTGGTCCTTGGCCAGCGAGCGATCATCATCTGAGTTGCTGTAAGAGTAATTATCTTTCGACCCACCCCACTCTGAGTTCGTGGAGTTGCTACCCCATCCTGACTGAGACTCTGGCTGGGATTGAGACTGGGCTCGACCGAGGCCAGCCCATCCTCCCCGGGATTCGAATGTAGCTTGCTGTTCTGTTTTCTGGCCAACTCGGGACTGCTGTCGAAGACGGTCCCACGCAGATCCGCCGATGGAAGAAGTGGCAGATTGGTTTCCAGCAGATGGGGCAACGGGCGAGGCATCATCATCAAGAACGGACCAGTCGTCATCTGTAGATGACTGAGTTGGTGAGGGTGTAGGGTCTGAACTAGGCCTAGCCCATGCATCGGGTCGACTTTGCTGCTTGTAAAAGTCCGACTCATTGAAGGCTTTGCCATATTCTTCGGAATCAGAATTAGGAGTGGTCTCACGTCCCACGGGCCCTGACTGATACTGTCCCGGCCGCGGAGGCCCCTGTACCATAACCCTCTCGACCTTTGAGGCAGCTTCTTTCATAAAACCTTCGAGTCGTGGATCCCGTGCCATGGCGGATTCTGTTCGGATGAAGGAAACTGTACGGAAAACGGGTTCAACCATGAGCATCGTGACTGCAGCATAGGCGGTAAATCGTAGCGTGTGCCAAGTGAGTCTTGGGTAAAAGCCATGAATTTTCTGGTTGGTGAAGATGCTGGTAGCCTCATTAGGGTTGAATTTGCCGCCTGGCTTGGGTTTATAGAATGGGAACTGCCATGTGCGGCGGCCACGATATGTCATATAGGCAGCCAGGCCGAGGGTGGCCCATTTAGCGGCAGCGTTTATATGTATGTTATTGAGGGTGTATTCGGCAATTGCCTTAGTTTCCGTATCTGTGAGGTCCCGACCAAGGGTAGAGGCGAAACCTGAGATTCTCGAGGTGGTGACGAGAAGGTTCATGTCACGGCGAAAGCCAATGGCAGAAGCGTACCACGGAGGAGAGTAGTCCTGGAAGTTTCGTTGAACTTGCTCCTTGACACGTTCTTCATACTGGCTGCGTTGGGCCAGAGCTTGCTGCCGCCACTCATCTATCGACTTCCGATAGGCCTGGGGGTTTTGGGGAGGGCCATAGCCCCCGCCATTGGGTGGTGCGTTCATTGAGATGATCAAGCGGATTAGAGGGCTAGAGAATGGTCAATTAGCCCTAGAAGTGAGGAAAGTGGGCGCTGCAAACCACAACACTTGCAGACAAGCAAGTGAAAAGGACTTGAGAATCGGATGATGGAATGAAGCGGGATGTCGTGACGCAAGTGGATGACATCGATCTGCAGCTACAACTGCGGGCAGCTAAGCAACCGAATTCTGGGGCAAGCTTTATCGATAAAGCAATCACGTGCTTTAACTGCTTGCAGAAGTAGCCAGGGGTATAATGCTGTGAATCATTCTCTTATTCATACGATAAATGGGATATTTCTTCCAAACCACGTCTGGATTATTTTGCTGGTGCTTATTTTCGCAGCAGGTCCACCAAGTCGCATCTCTTTGAAAAGAAATACAAATTTGTTACAGTATATCTGTAGCATTAGTCGTCCCATTTTCTCTGTCACCCGCTTGGCGGCATTGATCAATGAGAGCCATTAGCGCGTGTTGCTTAAGCGGGGCGGGTCGCGACGCGCCCAAGGCCATTAAACGCGTCCCCCTCTGGAATGCGGAATTGCCACAACCCAAGTGCGTAGGCCAACTCTATCAACGCTGCCTCGACTCTGCACTGATGGACGCCATTTCTTCTCACAAGCCCGGTTGTCCTTATTGAACAGCATGCCTCTCCAAAAGTCATTTTCAGATTATAATGGCGTTTCAAAGGTAATTCTCATTCGCCACCCCTTGTTTACTTTGACCTGCAGTAAATTAACCACAGGCAACAGAACCGCTCTCCGTGGCAGCGATCTAAGAGCAACCCCGTCTATCAAACCCCGAAGCCGAGACCGCACCAACCGGTGTCAGATGCCACAAAGACCAAACTGAATAAATTTCAATACCAGCCTCTAGGGAATACTGTGGCCGATGGCTCGGGTAGTGACCAGGAAATGGGCTCAGCCGTCGCGGATGTCCAGCGAGAGACGCCATTAAACAAACCCAAAGATGACAGTGCTGTCACACCGGTTACTCGACTGACTTGGAGGGATCTTATCGAACCGACTACAACTACCGAAGACGACTCAAACAACTCCCCCAGCGACCGGCTACTCTGGGACAACAAGCAAGATGCTCTCTACTTGTCTGCTTTGTCGCCAATGATGTCGAGAAAGGGTAAGAAACGTGCTAGGAGCTCATCCCCAGTCTCATCACCTGCAGCCGATTATCAGAACCCCCCCTCAGTCAATGTCAAGAAACTTGCTCAAGCTCTGAAATCGCCCCACGCCGATCCGACTCTGGACCTATGGGACCGATATTCCCTAAATGGCTCACAGAATTTAAATACACCTTTGGGCCTGGCAAACCCAACATTAGCTCAGCTTATGGTATCGTCATCACCTAGGCCTATGAAGGGGTCGACGGCACAACCAGGTGACGGCAACTTACGACGAGCCATTAGCTGTGGATTAAACTGGCCAAAGAGGAGGAAGATCGAGAGGTCAACATCGGGAGGCCGCACCAGTGGCTTAAAGGAGAGCAGCGAGGCAGCATCTAAATCTTCTCTTGTTACCGCCCTCTTAGATACTGTGACTAGCAGCATCCACCAGAATGATGACCAGCCTGGTGACCCGATTGCTGAGTCTCCTTCACCAAAGAAGAGACGGATATGTACCACGTCAAACGGCTCTCCCTCTAGGTCAAAACCTCTGGCTGCCCCCAAACCTGGCTCAGATTACGGCGATGATGATTTTGATGACTTTGACGACGATGATATGATGGAGCTTGAAGCAAGCATCAACCCAACACAACTCGAGACTCCTCTAGCCAAGAAGAGCGCCGCTAAGGCAATGGAGCCTCGAATCAAGGAGGGAAAATCTCCAGGCGGTGACGAGTTCGATGAGCTGGATGATGACATTTTTGACGAGGCGGAGGAACTCATCACCAAAGTGGAATCACAGCATGCTTCACAACCACTACCAATCAACTTGCACACACCCAGCGTCCCAAAGATCAAAGACAAGGTTGATAATGAATTTGGGGACTTGGACGACGAATTTGGCGACGCTTTCGGTGGTGACTTTGATTTCGATGCTGTGGAACTGGCAGCAACTCAGGCCGTGAAGCAGAACCTCAGCACATCCCGAGACGTACGTTAAAGAAACAGACCCGCGACAACATTCACTAAGTATTGGATAGAGCAACCACAAGGCCAAAACAATTCAGCGATACTTCGTGACCAATGTGCTGGAGGGCGAGTACGTCAACCAATATAGACAAACTAGTCCCGAGAAGGTGAGTTGAATCCAATACTTTATGGATGATGCATTTTCTAACGAACATTAGATCCTCCTTATTCAAGCCGACAACTCAAAAGAAACGAGAACGGTTCATCTTCGAGCTTCATGGTTCGACACCCCAGCCCATGCGTCATCCTATGTCCACATTATTGGCGAATTTTCTTCAAGGGGACAATGCATTATCGATGACGCTCATAATCTTCTTATTTTGCACCCTGACCAGCTCATCTCTGCCACCGTGGTGGCTGATTCTTTTGGATGCATGCGTCGAGCTGTGTTACAAGATCGAGTCAAGGCCACCAGCGAGCCTACACCGCCCCTCGTATATGGCACGATGCTGCATGAGATATTCCAAGAGGCGTTGTTGGCCAACCAGTGGGACCGACCATTTTTATCCATCGTGATTGAGCGGATCATGGAGAAACATGTGGAGGATCTTTACACAATCAAAGTTGGAATGGCATCAGCAAGAGAGCATCTACAATCGAAGATGGCAGAGCTTAGTTATTGGGCAAAGGCATTCGTCTCATCTCAACCAAAGGTATGTGAAGCTGATTTGAATCATGCATATGGACTAGTCTAATAGTGGCTCAGGATGATGCCGTTGTCGAAGACCGCAACGGGAAAAGGGCTAATATGGCCGTTACTAAACTTCTCGATGTCGAAGAGCATGTGTGGTCCCCCATGTATGGACTAAAAGGAAACATCGATGCCACTGTTGAGGTAGCTGTGAAAGATGGGAAACATACACGAACTCTGACAGTCCCCTTTGAGCTCAAAACAGGCAAACATGCCAACAGCAACCACATGGCACAGACGGCGCTATACACCTTGCTTTTGTCAGATCGCTACGACATTGAAATCGCTTACGGCATCCTATACTACATGGAAACTTCAAAAACGATGCGAATTCCTGCCATCAGACATGAACTTCGACATATGATTATGCAGCGCAATCAGCTGGCGTGCTATATCCGAGAAAGAAGCGTACAATTGCCACCTATGCTTAAGAGTAAACATATGTGTGGCAAGTGCTATGCCAGAACTTCTTGTTTCACCTACCACCGACTGGCAGATGACGGCGATGGTGAATCTAGCGGAATGAACGAAACATTTGACGAACTAGTTAAACACCTCACCCCCAAACACAAGGACTTCTTTGTTAAGTGGGAGAACTTACTTACGAAAGAAGAGAAAGAAGGCCAAAAGACCAAGCGAGAACTATGGACAATGACAAGTGCCGAACGAGAAAAGAAGTCTCGATGTTTCGCTGATGTCATCATTGAGGAAGGGTCAGCTTCAGTCGATACCGACAATCCCAGAATCAATCGTTATCACTACACCTTTGTTAAACGAATCCATCCGTCTGGATTCTCGTTCCTTGAATCCGAATTGTCTGTGGGAGAGCCCATCGTTGTTTCGGACGAGGAAGGCCATTTCGCCTTGGCGATTGGCTATGTCACAGCCGTTAAGAAGCAAAGAATTAGCGTTGCAGTGGATCGGAGACTGCATAATGCGCGAATCAGACAACCTGGATTCAACGAAACCGACAACCAGGTCTTTGCCAGCATCATGGATGTAGCTCATGAGGGAGCTACTCAGGATGAATCCCGTGGCAAGATCAAGGAGCCACCCATCCGATATCGCCTAGACCAAGACGAGTTTAGCAATGGCATGGCAACTGTTAGAAATAACTTGGTTCAGATGATGGCTGACCATGTTCCCGGATGTCGAAAGATTCGACACCTTATCGTTGATCTCATTCCACCGAGATTTAAAACTACACCTACTCAGTACACTATCTCGGATCGCGATAGCCTTAATGTCGATCAGCGAAAAGCTATTGAGAAGGTCATGAGTGCCGAAGACTACGCACTGGTTCTGGGAATGCCAGGCACAGGGAAAACTACCACTATTGCACACATTATCCGGGCTCTCACCTCACAGGGCAAGAGTGTCCTACTGACATCCCACACCCACACCGCTGTCGATAACATTCTGCTTAAGCTGAAGCACGACAAGACACCTATCCTTCGCCTGGGAGCACCAGCAAAAGTGCACCCAGATGTTCAGGACTTTGCAATTTTAGCAGGCCAACCGATGAAATCTTTCGATGAGATTAAGGACGCATGGCATGGAACACCAATTGTTGCGACAACTTGCCTTGGCATCAACCATCCAATCTTTCACGAGCGCTCTTTTGACTACTGTATCGTGGATGAAGCTTCCCAAATCACCTTACCAATTTGCGCAGGCCCTATCAGAATGGCACAGACTTTTGTTCTCGTTGGTGACCATAATCAACTCCCTCCTGTCGTGAAGAATGAAGAGGCACGTGAAGGTGGTCTGGATATCAGTCTATTTAAGCTGCTATCGGATACACACCCCGAGTCCGTTGTCAACCTCGAGCATCAATATCGTATGTGTGAAGATATCATGACTTTGAGCAACACATTGATTTACGATGGCAAATTGCGATGTGGTACCGAGCAGCTACGAAAGCGGAAGCTAGAGGTTCCAAACATGGGTGCACTCAAGCAGAGACATCATGATGCATCAACTCTTGTCTACGCGGGCAGCCCTCGTTCGTTTTGCGCTGGTCCAGGGAAATCCCGCTGTTGGTTGTCTGATGTTCTTGATGGCGAAGCCCGCGTACGCTTCATCAATACAGATACAATTCAGCCGCTTGTTCGGGAAGAGGCCCACGGCAAGCGCATCGTTAACTCTGCCGAAGTCCGTATAGTTTCTCAACTCGTCGACTCGCTCCTCGCCGTGGGAGTCCCAGACTCGGAGATTGGTGTTATGACGCACTATCGTGCTCAGTTGTTCCTGCTGAAAGAAAAACTGAAATGCTTCTCGGGGGTGGAGATGCACACAACTGATCGCTTCCAAGGAAGAGACAAGGAGGTCATAGTTCTGAGTCTAGTACGAAGCAATGAAGCCTGCAATATTGGCGATCTATTAAAAGACTGGCGCAGAATCAATGTCGCTTTCACACGTGCAAAGACGAAGTTGCTCGTTGTGGGAAGCAGAAGTACACTAAAGAATAGTGGCGACGAAAGTATGCTTAGTCGATTCATCTCATTAATGGAAGAGCGGGATTGGATCTATAACATGCCCTCCAATGCCCTTGAGTGCCATTACTTTGAAGAACTTGGCACCCAGATCACTGCGACTGGACCGACACAAAAACCCAAATCACCAAGAAGGATAAAGGGCAAGACGTCTACATCTCCTGCAGGAAAGGAGAACCGCAGGCCGTCGCCAAGGAAAGCAACAATTGGAGAACGGGCGTTATTAAAAGGGAAACCAATTACGAGGGACATCTTGAATGAAATGACCAATGGCGCATACTAAGACATTTTTTTGGGCGGGTTGGGCCCATGGGTGGGTATAATGGGTATAGAATACATCATGGTACGATATATTTTAGGGTATCAGGAAATTCGAAGAACCTCAGCTCCGTTGGTTGGGCAGCGTATCCCGTTCGTCCCTCTCTTCATCTGAATCATCAACATCTTTGAACTTGCCCTCGAAGCTTTGGAGAAGTTAGCACACAAATCAGTAATTATATGACCGATGCTTAAAAAAACCTACGCCTTTTCGCCGACGATGAACTTGGTGAACCTTTCCAATTCCTCGAGCTGGGCAACACAGCCTGTTAGGCTTTCGTTATAGGAGTAGCTGTAGATGTCGCTCCACGTTTTCTGCCTTTCAAGTTCGCAGTATTCAGGGCTCTCACTCATCTCTCTGGCGACTTCAGCGGATTTTATGAGAAGTTTCTTCCTCGCAGCCGCAGCACTAGGGAGGTAACGCTGGGAATGGTCAGCAAATCAGGGCGGTCCAGATATCTGAAAACGATGCATGTTTTTGGGGAGAATCAGTCAAATGAGCTTGGATAACCTACAGGAACTTTTTTCTGAGACCGCAGCGCGCCAGCAAGAATATACAAATTACCCAAAATGGCCGCAACAGCATCTCGACGATAACTTAGAAGCTTTTCAGCTGCCACTGGGTTATCGCGGATGAAATTCGGGTTGTAAAAAAGAGCAGACTGGCGGACTGCGATGAGATATTCGAAGAAGCGCTCACAGGCAGCGGCGAGTGCGGAGTATGGGATGGGGTCAAAGGGTGCGCGAAGACGGAGTTCATGACGGGTCATGACCTGAGAGGCTATGTTAGTGTAATATTGAGGAGCCAGGGGGGGAAAGTTGCGTACCAGTAGTTGTCGAATGCGGACGAACCCTTCACGCATACGGCTTTCCAGCATTTCAGATCTTCTGACATCTTCTGGAGTTGGATCTTCGCCCTCATCAAAATACACATAGTTTGCCACGACATCTAAGACTCTTGTGTTAAAATTGTTCATAATTCTCGCGTGTCTGGGAAAACAAAACAACTCACTTCTGTATATCACACTCATGAAGAAAAGCATAGATGAAAGAGCAAACCGGAGCTCGTGTCGAGCGACAAACGGCCAAAGGATCCAATTGACAACAATTGGAGCAGTTGTACCGATGAATAAGACCAAACCCTTATACACGGCGAGAAGAGCGACTGAAGATGCGCCAGTATGGTTTCGGAGCCCTAGAGAGATGACTGTAAAGGAGAGACAACCAACCAGGCCAGATCGCTGTGCAAATATTAGCTCATGGCCACGTGAAATTCAGTTTGTGGCTTACTGGGTGAGAGCTCTGGGTAAAGCGGAACAGCATAGGAATCATATAAATAGCAGCAAAGGTTGCCATGACATAGGGATTCCCGTTTCTAGCGGCGTATGAGGCCCCGGCCCAGACGGCCCCAAGAATGACCGCAAAGGCGCGAGTGACGAGATCCTGCACGTTACCACCAACTCGTGGGTGCATCATGAACCAGCCCATGCAAACCGCCCACCAAGCCTCATAGTGATCCCACCACGTCGAGTCCTTGATGACCCAGGCAGGGATTGACAGAACAGAAATGAGAATCGCCACTTTGAGAGCATATCTGCTCTCGAATCCCTGTATCCGGTCAAGAATCTTCCAAATCCTGTAGCCCAGTTTGTCCCTTTTCGAAGCTGGCTGCCCTCTTATGCTGGGTCCCATCGTATGGGGCACACTCTCAACTCGCGTGACAGCCTCATAACTCGGCCGAGGCACTGACTGGGCTTCCTTGGACTTTATGACTTCGAGCATGTGCGTAATCTCTGAAAAGGTTGCCTGATACATTCCGGCCGTGACACCGCCGCGGTCATGTCTAACCTGGGCATTGGTTCTGTAAGCTGCTTTCCTGGGAGGGTAAGTTGGGAGGTTCACTCGTATGTGATCCGAGCTTTGACGAATTTCGTGGATTTTGGTCATGAGTGCCACAATGGTGGCGGCGGTCTCGCGAACGTGTCTTGCAAAGATGAGAAGTTCAACTGTCTCGGACCGGTCGGCATATGACTCGGGAACTTCACTAGAGAATAGAAGGCTGGATTCGGCCAAGTCGAATTCATTCAGCGCAGTTTCGAAGCGAAACTGAACTGGTGCAATGTCTGATGAAACGTTTGCGGGAGGGCCGAAATAGTCTCGGCAACCAGAGACATCCATCAAGACGGCGTGTGATCTTTTTAAACTCTCATTCATACAATGTAGGACCTCCTTCGTGGGACCTGCCAGAGTATTGGCGACTCTACGACCGGCGTCTGCCGACCCAAGGGGTGATTCGATGCCATCATCTGATGAATCAGAATCCACTGGGCGCCCGTCAGGCCCACGAACATTAATTTCAACGGCTTGTTCTTCCAGGTCCCAGTCTTCGAAGAGGAGAGTTTCCGTCTCCATTGACAGGAGTGCTCTTACAACACCCTGAATAAGGTTGCGAAGTTCCCGCACATCAGCGGGTCGAAACCGAGTAATGGTTATGTCAATTCTCATGTCACGATATGCCAGGGCCATGTCCATAAACGTCTTGTTCAAACGCCTCCGCAACCTGGTGTTTCTGGGGCGAGGGATAACCAAAGCTTCCTGAGGTAGTGTTAGCAGGAGAACGGACGCTAACTAAGAAAATACTAACCTGCATAGTCCGAAACGATTTATCAATAGTAGCAGCAAGTGGGCGATTTCCGGTGTCGGGGAATAAGACAATGTTCACCACAAGCGCGATGGCTTGTCCGAGAAGCCAAGGAATTGCATAACTTCGCAACTTGGTCCACTCGATTTCTCGAGCGCTTGTCTCTGCAAGAGTTGTAAACGTCACAGCCATCCCCGCGGCCAACACGGCTTGGTAGAATCGAATGAAGAAAGATCGGATGAATGCCACACTGCCCATGAATAAGGCGAGGAACACGGTTAAAATTCCACCGTAACCGGCACTCGCAGCCAAAGTCGAAGTAGAGAGCAAGAGACCGATAACACCCCAGGCTAGACCACAAGCGGTGCCAATAATTGTCAACACCGCACCATCTACTTGTGATCCAAATGTTCGGGCGGGGTGGTTAATAATGACGGACACGACCATGATATAGTCATATCGTCCTAGCCATAGTCGCACCGCTGGAATAAGACATAATACATATGCGATAAAGAAGGCAGTAAAAGACTTTAGGAGCTTGATACCAGCCCTTGTAGTTGTGATTCTGCGCGCCACAGACTGTATCTCGTGCAATTGACGAGGAATAAAGGCTCTGGGTGAAAGAGGGTGGCTCTTGTCGAATTCCCTCGGCAGTGCAGCCTTTGTGCGGTCTATTTTGGTAGATGTAATTGGCGATGGCTTGAGGAACAGGGCGTCAAAGAAGCCATCGCGCATCTCTGACACGCCGTAGGTTTGCATGTTGACACGGTCGTCGGAGATGATCTCGTCGATTTGAGCCATGGAACTACGACGAGAGTCATTGCTGGACCCGGCCGCGTAGACATTCCCAAAGCTTATTGAATTTGACGCGGGTCGACGAGCCATGGGGTCTGTTGGCCTACTCGGGTCAAGTCCTTGGAGACTGGAGCTTGTTGATTCTGTTGTTGACAAGTCTTTGGCAGCAAACAGTGCGTCTTCTCCACGGTAGTCTCCAATACTATGCTGTGGGTTAGGGATCGAGAAATCTCGAACTTTGGGGTTATCGTCGGCCATGGTGATTATTTATGTACTCGGGAATCGTCCTCAAGTTAAAGAGCGGAGATGACGCGAGTGAGGGGGGGTTGCAACACGTCGCACTTGTGAAGTCTTGACAACCTCCATTGAGATACAGTGGATTTTCTTGTGGATTGCCGGCTAGCAATATGACGAATAACCTGGTCGGTGAAGTGATAGAGATCGTTGGGCGTGGCCAATGTCCTGTACGAGGCTGAGCCTGGGACGATCGCGAGGAGATCGAAATATATTCGGAATCAAACTTGGCCGAATTAAGCCGAAACGATAGTGGATAGCTAGCGCACTGTGAATACTGATAGTTGAGAAATGGACAGGTTTTCTATAAAGAGCGGCGAGAATAAATCGAATTCTATCTAGGAAAACTTCTTCTTTCAGCATAGAGGCGAAGAGCATGTTAATTACATCCGACTATGGCGGGCCCCCTGGTGCCATTTTGCTTTGCTTTGGCTTTTGGGCCGCAAGGGAAATTGCACACGGCCCCAAATTTGGCACAGGATTCGTGCCCGACTTGAAGGAATTTTTCTCTTGAAAGTGGAATCTAGCCATTAGGAAATAGAACGCGAACGTCTGTTGTTTATGGAGAGGTGGTTTTGGTGCGATGTCGGTGATTATTTTGCCTGAATAATGCAATGGCGCAAAGAGTCCTCATCCAACCAAAAGGATGCAATTAATCAATACCTTACCATAAACAGTCCAAATCAAAGACATGGTGGGCGCTTATTTAATCGAAAAGCGAAAATTAATGAATACTCAATTTTATTACCGATTCTTGCGTTCTTATTTTTTTTGGGAAGCTCTCACAGGTTTTTTGATCAAAAACTTTTTTGTATCCCGCTGTATGAGCAATACAATATTTCCCTTTCAAGCGCGAACGGTGACGATGAGGGGTGTGTGCATTAGGTTGCATTGCCGAGGAGTGATCATATTTGTACCGTTTTTGATTGGTGTCACGTGATCCAGTTCCGATCCACCGTCGTCAACCTCAGCGAAACGTCCAGCCCTCAGCAACCAGCTGCCATCAAATCGCCTCTCCAACCTCAGCCATTGAGGCACCGCACGACGTCCCGCACTGCCGAAACCCCTCGAACCCCCGACGAACAATGGCCCTCATCCGCCAGGCCGTCGCGCCCCTCCGTGCGGTCCGATGCGCCCGCCAGCCCATCTCCGCCAGAGCATTCTCCGTGACCGCCCGCCAACGAGGAGGCCACGGCGAGTCTCAGTTCGACCCCCCCACCGGATGGCTCTGGGGAGTCAAGCCCGGCGAGAAGGCTGAGGCTGAGGGCTGGGAGTGGCCCATGTACATCTTCCTCGGCTCCCTCGTCGCCACCGGCGTTGTCATTGCCTTCAAGCCCGACACTACGTGAGTCCCAGCGCGATATTTCCCTGCTTAATCGACGGCCCGGACACGTCCCCCCTCTTGGGAGCTCTGCGGGGTTGCCATTGGGCGCAACTCGACTCTCAATGGCAGACTGCCCGGGGGGTGCGGCATTTTGGCAGGAAGAAATCCCAATGCTAACCAATTTATCCACAGTGTCTCGACCTGGGCCCTCGAGGAGGCACGAAGGAGATTAGAGCAGGAGGGCATCCTGCCCGACCCTGCCAAGCAGGAGAAGAAGGACTAATTTCACAACGGAAGGATTTCACAATAGAGGGGGAGGATGGGAAACTGGTCGTGATGGACGAGGGCAGACTCCTCATCGGGCCGTCAAACTTGTATATGTTATCTGCATTTTCTCGGAAGACGACTTCTTGCAATGGATCAAATCACTAGACTGGTTGTTAAAGTCACTACATGTCTCGATTGGTTCTCGTACCTTGTCTCCTCGCACATATATGTGATTGGGGGCGATATGTGAGTCAGCATTCAACTGCACTGTAACATCAACCCGGCACTCAAAATTTGCACTTCACTTGATATAAGCATGACCCCCGAGTGAACTCTTTTGTCTATTCTTTTTTGGTAGCCAAAGAAGCAACTAGAACCGTCTTTCAACGCCTACATACATGAAATGTGCTATGCGCTATCAACCAACATTTGCCCTGTTTAGGCGGACACGGGATGGCTCCACTCGTGCTGCTCATCACCGTACTGAATAGCCTCTATCCACTCCTTCACCTTCAGGGCGATCTCGCCTGACTCCTCGGTGGGGGAAAGACCGCAGTCAACAAGCTCACCCTTCCACGAGATGGAGCGAACGGGGCTGACAATGGCGGCAGTGCCAGCGCCAAAGGCCTCAACCAGTCGGCCCTCCTTGGAAGCATCAGCAAGCTCCTTCATGGTATACTTGCGCTCGGTAACCTTCCAGCCCTCGGGAACAAGTCGCTCTCGGGCAAGGGCAAGGATGGAGTCACGGGTAACACCCTCGAGGATGGTACCATCAAGAGGGGCGGTGATGAGCTCCTTCTGGCCAGTCTGCTTGTCCTTGATGGCTACGAACATGTTCATGGTGCCAACTTCGGTGACATACTCCTCCTCGCCGAACAACCACAGGTTTTGCTGAAAACCGCGGCCGGCAGCCTGCATCTGAGGGAGAACGCAAGGCGCGTAGTTGGCACCGAGCTTCTTGTCACCAACACCGCCGGGCCAGGCTCGGACAGCGTAGTCAGTAGCCTCGAGCGAGACAGCCTTGAAACCGGTGGGGTAGTAAGGGCCGACAGGCGAGGCAATGACATAGAGAAGAGCGGACCCAGGTGGGCTGACACCAAGGGTCTTCTGGGTTCCGATCATGGTAGGCCGGATGTAGAGCGAGTAACCACGCTTGTTAGGGATGAAGCGTGAGTCGAGGCTTACAAGCTTAGAAATAAGCTCAGTGAAGCTCTTGGAGTCGAAAGTAGGCAGGGCAATACGGGCAGACGACTTGTTCAGTCGAGCCATGTTCTTGTCGGGTCGGAAGAGTCTGACCTCGCCCTTGTTATCCTTGTAGGCCTTCATTCCCTCGAAACATGTGAAGGCATAGTGCAAAACGCACGTCGCGGGGTCGAGAGAAAGGTTCTGGTAGGGGGCGATCTTGGGCTCCTTCCAACCATCCTCCTTGGTCCACTCAATCGTAAGCATGTGATCTGTCAATCATAAGTTAGCAACGATTGCGCAACTCTAGAAACCGAGGCCATGAAACGCACCGGTGAATTCGCGACCGAAAACAAGGTCCTCGGGGTTGCTCAAATCCTTGGGATCGGTGGTCTTGGTGATAGTGAGCTTGGAGGGGTCAAGTTCCCGAAACCTAGCGGCGGAAGCGCTGTAGAAGCGCGAAGCCTGGCATGGAAGCGATATCCTCGAGCTCGAGGCTCTGGTAGCACTTCGTAGCGCAGCACGGGAGAGAAGCAATGGCCTCATTATGGACATAGATCTGGTTGGGGGGCGGGTTCAATTTTTTTTTCCCTTTCTTGGGCGCAACGGAAGAGCGGCACTAGAGGTCCAATTGACGAAGAACAAAGACCGTGCGACACCTTGAAATTGGTACCCTGAGCACAACAGACAATGGTCTTCCTGGAAGGTCGGAAAGTGGATTGGATTGGGGAATTTAAATGCGGTGGGTGAGTCGCTAGGATAGCACAACTTAGAGTTCGGCGTTGAATCGGAGTGGCGCCTTGACTCCTGGGGATGGATTACAACCGTCCGATAGGCTGCTGGCTGGAGCTCCCTGCGCCTTTACAGGCCCAAGTCCGAGGCATATGGGCAAAGGATGCCGCTGCCAGCCGCTACTGCCGTGTCCTGCCGCGAGCTTGAGTTCCTCGGGATCTTCTAGAGGAGCTTCGCTCCCGTAAACGGCGCCAGATGGGCCCTGAAACCACATCTGGGATCAAGCAACAGGTGGCTGCACCCAAGTGTAGCCGGGCGAGTGAGATACCTTAGTGTGCTCAGTACCACACGTGCAAGCCAGGTACCCCAGTAACGGCCCATGGCTCCCTCCGGTGGCCGGATGCATTGGACCTTATCGCTGAACGCAGCCGTACGATAACGCTGGCGCTTACTCTGGTCGGGATGCATACTTGTCCAACTCGACGCGGCTGTCGCAAACCAACTCACACGTCATCCCAGCTCGATCTCGACCATCCATGTTTTCGCGATCTCGCGACCCACGCTCATTTCAGCACGAATTGCAACGACCACGATATTAATCCTAATCCAGGTAGTCATTTCAAACAGCCCTATTTATCAGCAGGGGGAAGTGCGCGCGCAACGCACCACCATTCGACGTCCCCTGACATAGCCCGACCCCTCGATATGATCGCGATAGCTGCCTAATCGCTCCCCGCGTAGACGCATCATGTTTTCCTCAGCGTTCAAGTCCATCTCGGCCACCAACATCACGGGCAATTATTCCATCTCCTCGAACCCGACTTCGACGGCTGGCCCCTGGAAGATTTACGATGCCAAGAAAAAGTCCACCGGCAAGCCCTACAGCGTCTTTGTCTTTGACAAGAAGTCCATCGACGCTCATGGCAACTCCCTAGGGCGCTCGGGCGCCTCTTCATACAAGAAGACGATGGAGGAGGTCGTCGAACGGTTGAAGAAGGAAGCCTCCAGTTTGGCCAAGTTGCGCCATCCCAGTATCCTCGAGCTAGTTGAACCGGTGGAAGAAACCAGAGGTGGAGGCCTGCAGTTTGTGACCGAAGCTGTGACAGCCTCGCTTTCCAGCTTGCTGCAGGAAAAAGACGAGCAAGAGCGCTCGGGAGGTCCTGGTGGGAGGTCGAGTCGATTCGTCACGGAAGATACAGACGGCACGAAGAGACGGAGGGAATTGGAGATTGACGAACTGGAGATTCAAAAGGGATTGCTACAAATTAGCAAGGCTCTTGAATTTCTGCACGAAAATGCAGGCCTTGTTCATGGAAATCTGACCCCGGATTCGATCCTTATCAATGCCAAGGTATGACTGTTGTATACTTTATTTCCTAGTTCTTGGGGCCACTAACACCGAAACAAGTCCGACTGGAAGATTAGCGGCCTGGCATTTGCTAGCCCTCCAGACAACTCGGAGAAGCCAACATCGATCAAAGGAATCAATCTATATGAGGTTCTTAACATGGATCCCCGCCTGCCAAAGTCCCTTCAACTTAATCTCGACTACACCTCACCCGATTTTGTTGTGGACAACAACTTAAATTCATCTGCGGACATGTTCTCTCTTGGTCTCCTATCAGTGGCGTTGTACAACTCACCTCACGCGTCTCCTCTAGAAACCCACGGCAGCCTCTCTACGTATAAACGACTTTTCCAGTCTTCATCTAACATCCCATCCACCAACAACAATTTCCTCTCATCGCGGCCTCTACCGAAGGAACTCTCATACCAAGTTCTGCCACGACTCATCACGAGACGACCTGCGCAAAGAATGACAGCCAGGGAGTTTCAGCAGAGCGAGTATTTTGACAACATTCTTGTTTCGACCATTCGGTTCCTCGACTCGTTCCCAGCCAAGACGCCAAATGAGAAGTCTCAGTTTCTGCGAGGTCTGGTGAAAGTCTTGCCCTCATTTCCCAAGTCGGTCATGGAGAAGAAGGTGTTGCCCGCGCTACTTGAGGAACTCAAGGATCGCGATCTCTTATCTCTTATCCTTCAAAACATCTTCAAAATTATCGACCTGCTTCCTTCAGCACGCCGCGCCTTTGGAGAGAAAGTTAGGCCAGCTCTGCGGGATATTTTTGTAAACAATGCAAAACAACAAAACCAGGAGAAGGACCCGGCGAGAGACGCTGGTTTGATGGTGGTGCTGGAGAACGCGTCTTCAATTGCCAATAACTGTTCTGGAAAGGAGTTCAAAGATGGTATGTTCACTGTTACGTTGTTTGGTTCAAGAACCAGTCTAATACCCTTGTAGATATGCTGCCGGTTATTATGGCTGCTATCGAATGTCCAACTCACTCCATCGTTGATGCGGCTCTTCGGACATTACCAGTGGTATTGCCGGTCCTTGACTTTAGCACCATTAAGAACGAATTGTTCCCAGTTATCGCAGCTGTTTTTAGTAAAACCAACAGTCTTGCCATCAAAGTCCGTGGCCTACGGGCTTTTGTGATCCTCTGCGGCGGTACCAATGAGGACGGAAGTCACGATGATGGACTGAACGGCATTGGAAGCGACAACAAGAAGACTTCTTCCAGTGCTCTTGACAAGTACACAATGCAGGAAAAGATTGTTCCTCTTGTTAAAGCAATCAAGACCAAGGAGCCCGCTGTTATGATGGCATCGCTGAATGTGCTCCGTGTTGTCGGAGAAGTCGCAGACGCCGAGTTTGTTGCAATGGATCTGTTGCCGATCCTCTGGAGCATGAGTTTAGGGCCATTGCTCAGCTTGACACAGTTTCAATCGTTTATGGATCTGATCAAGAAGCTCTCCAAGAGAGTTGAAGACGAACAGACAAGGAAACTTCAGGAACTCACGGGCACCTCGAATGGCGTTACAGCAGGCCCCAATGAAGACTTTATGGCATTTGGAGGCGTTACAGGAACTACGTTTGACCAGAACAACGGAGGCACCGAGGACGACTTTGAGGCACTCGTCAAGGGTCGTGCCATGGCCAGCCCCAGAGCAAGCACTGCTGGTGGCAGTTGGGACGATCCCCCGGCAACTTCGGCTAACGGGTCTTCCTCGAGTACTCCTCAGCCACCGGCATTTTCGTGGTCAACTCCGCCTCCGACAACCAACCCGACTAAGCCCCCGCCTCAGCCTGCTATCAGGGCCCAGCCTAGTTTCCGAACAGTGACGCCTGATCTTGGCCGCTTCGAGACACTTACGCCGAGCTCAACTCAGTTCAGTCAGCCCCTTCAACCCACGCAGTCGAGCTTTTCGCCCCCTCCACAGCAGCA
This sequence comes from Calonectria henricotiae, assembly GCA_020623695.1. Classification (NCBI taxonomy): domain Eukaryota; kingdom Fungi; phylum Ascomycota; class Sordariomycetes; order Hypocreales; family Nectriaceae; genus Calonectria; species Calonectria henricotiae. Next base: position 39,853 of record JAHVYB010000103.1, on the reverse strand, counting down.
GGCTAAGCCGACAGGCACATCTGTCAACTGGTCTGCCGCAACTACCTCTCCCGTGTCAAATCCTTGGGGGTCAGGGGCATCTGCCCCTTCCACTTCTGGGTTTGGTGGGAGCATGAACTCGGCCATGAGCGGCATGTCGCTCAATCAAGGCATGGCCGCGTCGCGATCTACGTCGTTTACGCTACCGCCACCCCCAAGCGGTGCTACACAGTCATCAAGTTCCTCCTTCTCTATTGCACCGCCTCCCTCGAACCCACTGGCCAGCGCTTGGGGCGCAAGCAATACTAATAACACGAGCATGGGAGGATCGAGCATGAATAGTATGGTGGGCAGCATGCAACAGCAGCAGCAACAGCAACCACCGCAGAAGTCGGGTCTGGATAAGTATGAGAGTCTGATTTAGGCACATTGGCGTTACTTTGGGTGTAAAACCCGGGGAGGACATATTGTAGCTATGGATATGAAACTACACGTGAATAAAGTTGGCTCTCTCTCTCTCTCTCTCTCTAGAAGAGTCCTAGGAATGGAAATAGAAGCGTGTCGATTTGCCAGTCATTTACCGTACAGTGCAGTCAAACCAATCATGACTGCGTCATCATGCTGCGGGCTTTGCCTAGCCACCACCATCCATCCCTATCCCACAGGCCAAGCCAAGTCAACTCAAGTCAGCTATTTTTTTTTTGTCTCACAAGAACCCGCGTCTCAGCCAAACTCATGACCGGGTCACCTCATTGGGGGGGCGCGGCGGAGAAACACGCCAGAAGCCTAGGAATAGTTGCACCTATTGCTCCGGGAAGAGGGACCCTTGCGCATAGTGGACTGCTCGCTCGGGGGACCCCATGCTGCATCTAGTCAAGAGCAGCTCAGAATAATCCATACACTTACTTTCCCACCTTTTTTGTTTTCCCTTGTCGGCACGCCACGTTCATCATGGTCCAACTGGGGCCGCGCCTATGTCGGTTCTATCCGTAAAGCCCACTGTAGTTGTCCCTCCTCCCCTCCCTCCCTCCCTCCCTCTACCCACCCTCGCTCGTCACATGCTTGGCTCTCATCAGAACGAAATAGACAGGCCACTACCACTACCACCACCAACCACCACCTCCACTCCCTCGCTCCAACTACTTACTCCCACTGACCGGCGGCACACACACACGCCCTGCCCACGCACGCGCGCCCAGGTTTGTTTTTTCCCCCTCCCTCCCCCCCAAAAAAAACCTAGTCTCCACTACCAAGCTTTGTCGGTGAGCGTAGGGCTTTGGTTTCGCGTGGACTCGTAGAAGTTTTTCAGAAACGTTTCGGTCCAAAGGAATAGATGCAGAAGAGTGATGAGACGTTGTTTTCCTTTTTTCTTTCTTTTCCTTCTTTTTCTTTTTTTATTTTTTAAACCCCCCCAAAAAAAAATTCCCTGCACGTTAAGTATTGCTGTATTGGGTGTGGTAGTAAAGGATAGCAGAGAGAAACAAAGTTGCCATCATCTGCCGCGCGATACCACTCTGATTGGAGAGACAGATCTGGGCATTCACGCATTTGTATTCGATCGCCACAGCCACGGGCCAACTATCTTGGCTGCGTCCATCCATTCATGGTCACATCACTAATAAATGCTACACACCCTAAAATAAAATAAAAACGCCATCGTCAACCAAAGGCCCTGAATCGCTGCTCGCCCGCTGATCTTCCCTCCTAACAATTACAAGGAGAACAAGAAGAACAAGGAGAACAAGGCACCGCCGCTACCCAGCCAGCACCCTGATCGCCTAATGATAAAGTAATCAGCCCTACCCTGGTAGACCGAAGCACCGGGTCCCGATTACGTCTCCATTTCAATCGCATCACATCGCACCATTTCCACGCACGCGCACAACCCCCCCCCCCGGCCACGCCACCTGTGTCCCGCCTGTGCCGCCGTCCTGCCGCGGGCTCTTTTTACAACTCAGGACAACCTTACGAGAAAGAAAACGAGGAAGAGAGACAGGCCTGTTTATCAAACAGAAACACTAAAGTAGCTTCCTTTTAGGGATCGGGGAAGAAATAACCCACACGTACCATACATCTAAAGAAATTAATTGATAATAAAAAAAAGTATCAAGCACCATAGGAAGATCTCGTCCTGCTCTAAAGCAGCATCTTTCCCATCCACCCTTATCACAACGCCGCATACACCTTTCCGTTTCCTGTCCATCTGCCATCCGTGACGCCATGCCGCCCACTACCTCGAGAAACAGGATTCCAAATACAAAAGACAATGCCAGCCCAAGCGTGAAATCAAATAGAAAAACAATTGGAAAAATACAAGATACAAGACAGGATTTCAACAGCCTTCCAATCCCTGCAATTACTGGGAAACTTCAACTTTTCTTTAATCGGGCGTCATGCGCGCCACAATGCCGTCGTCTGCTGCTTCCATTATAAATGCACCAACCCATGTCTTCCAGGACGTCGCTCGCGCGTTCATTGTTGCCAAAAAAAAAACCACTTTTCCTTTGCTTTTTGGTTGTGCATGTGAGCTGTTTTCTTCAAGGGCTGCTACCCTTGGGTTTGCGAGCCTCAAACATGTGACGGCTCTTGTAGCCATCTTCAGTGGAGACATCAATCTTCTGGCCCTTGGGCACCATCTCGTGCTTAAACGCCCAACCCAGTCGCCGACAGAGCTCGGTAACGACAATATCGCAGTCACCCAGGAGATCGATATCAAAGTTGATGTGAGAAACCGCCTGGCGAGAAATGTAGATCTGAGGAATATGCGAGGGCAGCCAACTGACAATCTCAGACACAGGTGTCACCTTAAGAGATGTGCCGATAACCACGACCAAGTCAACCTTGTCACGGTCGTTCTCCGTAAGTCGCCTGGAGAACTCATCAGGCAGGGCCTCGCCGAAGAACGTAATGTCTGGCTTCATAACTCCAGCCGAAGGAATGTCGTACTCGGAATCATCGGAACTCTCATCCGCGCTCCAGCGTCGCCGCTTCTTCTCAGCTCCAGCAGAGCGCTTTCGCTTCACCGTACCACCAGTTGCCCGCAGTTGCTGAATGCAGCGGGGGCAGCGAGGGATCTTGTCGGCCTTGATCTCAGGGAAAATCTTCTCGCCGTCCATCTTGAAACCGCACTGCACACAAGTGGCTGTGCCAAAGGAGCCGTGGCACTGAATAAGCTTCTCCTTGGGAACACCGGCCTTGACCTCGAGGTTGTCAATGTTTTGCGAGTAGTTGGTCAGGAGCTTGCCTCGATCATTGAGCATAGCAATAAACTTGTGGGTGGGTGTGTAGCGGTCCGTGTTAGGCAAGATGTCCTTGGCAACCGAGTAGAAAATGGTGGGATCTTGTCTAAAGACATCAATGTCAAACACCTCCTGAGGGTCGCTCAGACCCAGATGCTCAAGCTTGGAGTAAAGACCAGTTCCTTTGGAACGAAAATCGGGAATTCCCAGCGAGGTGGAAATGCCAGCGCCCGTCAGAAGGATAATGTTTTTGCTCTTCTGAATCAAATCGACAGCATCATCAACTGAGTTGTACCGCGACAGCTTCGCGCGCTTAGACAACTCGCGGGTGATGGCCAGCGACAGTAAGCTGAAGTAAGCCTCGTCATCTTCGCCCTCTAAAAAGGCAGGGGCGCGAATACCAAAGGCGCTGAGAAGTTTCTTGGACGTGTATCGACCAGCGTCAACTGTGCGTTGACAAAAAACAGCAGGACCCTGTTCTCGGAGTTCCCGGCGGAGTCTGCTGGCTTCCTCGGGCGTGCAGGCATCGGGATCTAGAAGCGTCCGTGGTTAGTAACTAAAGTTTGCCACAGTAGCGACAAGCACAAAATGCAATCATGCCGGGTTGGTTTCCACTTTAGGTGGCAGATGACCGCGATGAGATGCAGAAATACCTCGGATCCACTTGGAACGTGGTTGTGAATAACAAGCGAAAGCAACGACACGGGCGCTGATAAGGCCATGAGAGAGTGGTGCATTAAGAAGCCAAGGGAGAAGAGGAAGGCTAGGTAAGCGCAAAAAAGAAAAGTCCAAAACTCACCATCAGAAATAGCGCCCTGATCGGCGGCCAGATCCTCAAAAGCATCTTCAAAGAGCGAATCTGTCTCCCACGAGTCGCGGACATCGGCCACTCTCTCCTCGAGCTCAGCGAGGGCGACATTGGCAGCAGCCTCCTTGATCTGGTCCTCGGTAGGGTTCTTGCCCAACTTGTCAAACGCTTTGGCATTAGCTTTACGCTTAGCCAGCGACACGCTCTTGGGCGCACCTCGCTTGGTGTTCATTCTGGGCAAGGGAAGAGTTGATGGGGAAATAAGAGGAAGGGCGAAATAGTTGGTTGCCGGCCAGTGAAAGTAAATAAGATGACAGGATAGAAAGGGAAGACAAGGGGAGAAGCCAACAGTGGGTTGGAAATTAATAAAAGTGTGTGAGTGAGTTGGTTGCAAGGATGTGTTGGTAGTTTTTTTTAGGAGGCGTGGCGTGCGGTGCGAATTTACCCGCGGCAGTCAGCAGTAAATTAGGTATGTGAGAAAGCCGGTGAGCGTCAAGGTGATTTCGGTGTCTCGGTTTTTTTTTAATGGGTGATAGGCGATGGAGACAAGTTGACCGCGCCTGTGCTTTTTTTTTTCCAAGGGGGAAGATGGGGAGGGGGGGATAGTTGGAATCGTGGGTGGAATCGTGGGCTTTGTAAGAGAAAAAGGTTGACAAAGGAAGAAAACGGAAGAGGAAATGTAGAGGAAATAGACTGGCAGGAGTCAGGTCAAGTAGAATAAGGTAGAAGAAGAAAGCGGGTCAGCGACACTGAGACGGCATCTAAAATTAAAGTCGGCGGCGACAAGACGAGCACGGTGAATCCTCTGCAGTTCTATTACCTGTGACCTGTCTGTTCGTTGCGCCTGTGTCCCCTTGGTTTTCAAGGCAAGTATTACCGAAAGGTATTGCGTCGCTCTCTCAAGTTTATGTTGGCCTGAGTAAACGAGAAGTTGTGATGCTTAATGAGAAGGGCGGCCAAGGCGCAGAAAGAGATTGGGAAGACCAGGGAGCCAGGGCGGTGCACTAGATAGGCGACGCGGGTGGGAGAGAGGGGGGGGGTATGGAGGAAGGGGAAAGGAGAAAGGAAGAGTCAAAAGTCTAAGAGACAAAAGGTAATAGAGCACCTTAATTAAGGTCACGGTCAGGCCGGCAAGGTACTAAAACCTGAGGGGGGGATATGTGCGGAATGCAAGACGTAAAGACTGCTGCGAGTGCGAGACGCAGCCAGGCAAACGCGAATGCAAGCGAGCCAACGTGGACGGATGGAGAAGGTGGCCACAAAGGCCAGGCACACACGGCAACGCAAAGGAAACACTCTGCGAAAACGACTTTCGAAATCTCAAGATAAGCCGCTCGATGTTGATTGATATTGAATCTGGTTTTGGTTTTGGTTTTGGTTCTGGTTCTGGTATTGGTTCTGGTATTGGTTTTGGTATAGGTATTGGTTTTGTTGTTTGATTTGGATATTCAAAGGGGAAAAGGGAACATGGGAGAAAGGAAACCACCGCGTTTATCGTTTCGGTCCTTGAGGTCCGTGCGGCTAGGAAGTAATTAGTAGTCGTCGCGAGCCAAGCAAATCAATTTAGTCGGATCGGCGGACGATGCCGACAAAGCCAAGATTGAACTGGCTGAGGACGAGTTGATGCTGAGATGGATATCTCTCGTCTGGTTCAAGTTTGCGTTGCGTTGCGTTGCGATCGTATCGTGAAGGCAATGTGATGTATTGTCTTTTTTCGTGGTGTATGTGTCGTGTGTCGTAGCAGTCGCCCGCTTTTCGATTGTGAGTGTGGTGGTCTCTTTTTTTCTTCCCTTCCCAAACCTTGCGCTGGGTTGTGATTTTGTAATTTCTCGGATGTGAGTATGCGTCACAGCGAGTACTTGGCGAAACTTTGGGCCGATAAAAACGCCTTTAGTAGATGGCGAGAGGAATATGGGTTGAGGGAGAAGGAAGGCAATTAGAAAGAAGCTTGCGGCAAGGGCGATGGAACCCAGGAGAAGAAAGATGGTCAGGTCCAAAGATTGGAATGGATGGGCTGCTCTTGGGCGACCGATGGCAAGAGAGCGAATCCGAGTGAGGAAAGAATGGGAGCGCCCGAGTGACGGTGACAGTGACGAGTGACGACGTGAGCGACGGGCAAAGTAAAACCAGATGAGTCGCAAAAGCCAAGCAGGGATGACTACATACTACATTGAAACACAACCCGATGATAGAATGCGAGTTTTGCCCCGTCATCTAGTTCTATCTCCGTACACGAACCTTTTTTTCTTTCTGCATTTGTTTCTCACATATTGCATCTCATCCTCTTTGTGTCTCGAGTCGTCATTCCCTATCTCCTTGTATCTAACAATCCGGCTATGCTAACTTACAGTCCAGCCGAGTCCAGCCCATTCCCGCCGGTCCTCTGCCCCCCAGCCAAGCCAAGCCAAGTCAAACCAACCCAACCCAACCCACGCTCGTTCCCGTCCAAATTATTACGCACCACGAACAATAGCGCCAGCAAAGTTTCCTCGGGGCAGCCACCCCGGTCCCGACCCTCCTTGTGCCCCAATCCGCATGTATGATTAACGACACAGACCCGACACTGCTGCATCTCGCCTCCGGATGGAGCGTCGGGCTCTGGTTGTCTCGTAACTCGGCCTTCTCACGCCCAGAGTTGTTTTCTTTTTCTCGTCGTCGCATAGGAAAAGCGGAGAAATGGGCGGGACGGCATATGGTGTGCGTGCGCGCCTGTGTCAGTGTGGGTGTGTTGGTGCTGGAGTTGCATGATATGATGGCTTATTATTATGCTACTTATTCTCCTCACCTGTTATACTCATTCTTAAAAGTGCACATGAGTGGTGCTTTTTCTCCCCCAGCCCAACGCCACCCTCCTCCTCTGCCTCAGACGGCGAGTCTCTGGCCTTCTCAGAAAACAAGGGGAAAAAAGGGACAATCGATCGGCTGCCGCAGGTACCAATACAACGCACCCTGCCGTTGTTGTCTGTCTCGGTCTCCTGAATTGAGACGGCCCCCCACGATGCTCCCTCGCCCAGTCGCGGAGAAAGCATGCCGCTGCGTCGTTGGCTGATTGGCTGAGCTACTATCCATCACGGGCTGCCGCTGTTGGGTCCGCTGTTGCTGTGTACTGGGCTGGGCCATGCTGAGCTATCGCTCCAACAAGTAAAACACACAGACGCTGGTGGACCGACGGCTTCGATGCAATTAGCCTTTCAGCCACGTCTGAGGCAAAAATGCCCTCTTGATACCCCACTTTCCCTCTATTAATGATCATCGCCATTTATCACGAGTATCATCGACATGCCGATAACCAGCATTCTTTCATCAAAACCTCTCTGTGTTATCAACGACCTGAGCATGTCGCGTACTCTACATCACCCCATCCAGCCTCTCAACAAGTTGCCGTCGTGAACATGTCGCTTTTCCTGCATGGCCCCTTTCCCCTTCCTTCACCACCCGCATACTCCCGATTTGCCCGACCACGCCAGGTAGATTAACACTGCGTGTGGTGATTGGCGGCCAGCTTCGCGCTTCAAGCCCAAAACATGCGCTATTGTTTTTTTTTAAACCCCTTCTCATCGAGTTACTTCCTCACCCGTTCCTCGCCCAGTCTGTGGTTTTTTTAACCCCCCGGGAGGTCTACCCCTGTAACCCGTTGTAACACAACATCAATCGGCGAGTTGCCAAACGGCAGCGTACCGCGTGTGTGCGCTCCGCCCAAACACGGCGACTTCTGGGACACCAGCGCGCACTTCCATCCGGCTCCCCTATTAAACTTCGTAAACCAAAGAGCCCAGAGAAACGTGGTACGCATAACCCGCCAAAACAGCCTCGGAACTCTATGCGTCCCAGCACGCATACGGAAACTGCCCGTGCTTTTCTTTTTTGTTTTGTTTTTTCCAAGTAAGCGTGTCGCCGAGGCAGAGAGATCGACGGTAGTAATCAGCACAACAAAGCTACAAGCATCTAACCGTGCCATTTGAGCCCTTCATCGCCGCCGAGCTGGGTGTGTGCAGTAGACCAGGTTTCACAACCATTCCACCGGACAACCCAACCCCGGCTGGTCTGCCTCCTCGCCTCGCCGATGCAGCCCCAGTTGCATCCCTCGCCCTCGCCGCTGGCCAGCCACTCATCCAACATCATCATGCTGACCATGCGCATAACTCCCCCCCCTCACTTCACACTTAGATCACCAAGGACTATCTGGAAACCGCTTGCCCACCCATGCCGGTCGCAAAATACATAGCACACAGAAAGGATTGGCATAAACTCCTCATACCAGTAGTAGCAAAATCACCTCCCTTAGCCCCAGAAATATAGAATATGAATAAAATTATATATAACAAGCCTAAATAATATTAGATACTATTTAAATGATTTATTTTCCTACATTTTCTTACCCATATCATTCTCTATAGCTTTTTTATTTTATTTCCGTTGCTTGTTGGGAACCCAGATGCTCCTGCACGACTTATTTCGTCAACTAGCATTCATCCATGGCACACGGTGTGCCGGTCATTTTGTTGTTGCCCTCCAAATCTATGACGGCCCGCTCGCGAGCAACAACCAAGCCACTAAAAAAAATCCCAGCTGTCCCAATATTGGCTAGCTCGCCCTCCCGCAGGTTCTCGCCCTTGTGTGTCATCCCCCGCCCGAACAGTTGCCAACCTGAATCATTCTCAGTCCAGTGTTCAACCACCATGTGCGGTTGAATTGCAATCAACGCAATTCCATGACCGGAGCCGCATTAAAGGCAAGAAGCTCCTGGCCGTCCGCGGCCTAGAATATTGAGCACAACAAGTTACGACGGCCAAGTTGTATTTGGAAATTAGCACCTTGATCACACGACTCACAAGCAGCGCATAGTCCATTATCTCGCCCAATGTTTTTTTTTCTCAATCTACGACACGTCTAAAACACTATTCTCTTATGCTAATTCAAGCTGGGTATTTCCATAGCAATTCTACAAAGAAAAGGAATTCGGTTTTAGCCATAGTCGTTAACCCGGCGGAAATGAAAATGATTAAAAACAATACTCGAACCAATTCTAATAAGCAAGCAAGCACCCCATATAGTACAGCCCCATTACTCCTATTTCTGCGCCGCGCTGTCCTGACTTCCGTTACCCCGATTGTCCTCCTCCGTTTGCCCATCTTGTGTGGGCCGCGTCATGGGCTGCCATCCTGCTGCAACTCCAGCTGCAATGATGCCTGCCATGACAGTGGGCGCCCCCAAGGCAGAGTTAGACCGAGATCTGTTAGACCTGGGCCTCCTTCGCGAGTCTGGGGTCGCCACCACTGGTGATGTGACACCATCTTCCTGAATGGGTGTCTGTGGCGCGTTCACAGAGTTGGACCGCGAGTGCGAGCGAGAGTGTGACCGCGAATGCGATGGGCTTCTCGACCTAGACATGATGGTCTCCTTGGGATGTTGGATCGCAAACTTCAAGTTATTCAGGCGACCTCCCTTCATCCGTCTAAGGAAGTTGAGTTCGTCTCGCAGATCCGCCAGTGGCTCAGGGTACATTTCCATCTCCTCATCCGAGATGGTCAACCCGGGGACCTTGTTGGCTCGGCTACTGAGGAATTCAGGAATCAAAGCAAGCATAACCTTATCCGGAATGAGTCGAATGATGATACCAACTGGGATAGAGATGAAGCCAAGGACAATAGCAATGGCCCAAAGAACTCCACTCTGACCTTCCTTGGCAATCGAGAAAGCATGACCGCCAACGAAGATAATTAAGACCTGGCCACCACACATAATGGTGCTAATGCCAATGAAAAACCAGTTCTTCGTGAGGCCCTCAAAGATGTTGAACCTGTTGTCAAGACGTCGGTTGCTGCAAGCATGGTCAGTGTCAGGTTCAAAAAAAAATCTGATTGGAACTACTCACTTCCACTGGTTGAAAATTTGCATCCACACAAACGTGTTGAAAACCAATGTAGCAATTTCATCATCACTAGGTGTGTCGTTAAGAGGCAGGATTCCCTTAGGTCCACCGTAGTACAGCAAGAACGTGATGACAAGCTGATAGATGGACTGTCCCAAAATCATCTTCCACATAGTGGTAGAAATGATTCCGGAGCCCTTGGGCTCAGGTTTCCTATCCAATACACTATCATGCGGAGGGTCAGTAGCAAGAGCAAGTGCAGCCAATGTGTCCATGATCAGATTGACCCAAAGGAGCTGAACGGCAGTCAAGACAGCGCTCTCCTCGTCGCTAGACACAGCGGTAACAAATGTCAAGATGACCGCAGTAACATTCACCGTAAGCTGAAATTGAAGGAAACGCTTGACAGCATCGTTAACAGCTCGACCCCACTTCAAGGCCTTGACAATGCTGGCAAAGTTGTCGTCCATCAAAATAATAGCCGATGCTTCCTTGGCAACTTCGGTACCTGAAATACCCATAGAGAAACCGACATCGGCCATCTTCAGAGCAGGAGCATCATTTGTGCCGTCGCCTAAAAACAATCAGTACATATTCCACCAGCATCGGTGCGAATGCATAGGACTGGTTACGAAGTATTACATACCTGTGACTGCAACAGTCTCGCCCTTGTCTTTAAGTCGCTTAACAAGGATGCGCTTGTCTTCGGGACTGGATCGCGCCAAGACATGAAGTCGAGGAATAATCTGCTCCTGCTCAAACTTGGACAAGTTGCGGAAATCAGGTCCTTCCATCACCAGACTATTGGGCTGCAGGATACCACATTCCTTAGCAATAGCTTGAGCCGTGATCTTGTTGTCTCCAGTCACCATTCGTACAACAACACCGGCCTGTTGGCAAAGACGAACGGCCTGAGGAACGCCCTCTCGGAGGGGATCCTGGATACCGACAACGGCAATGAAAGACATGTTGTAAAAGAGATCCTCAAAGAGGACCTCGGTGCTGCTACCTTCCGCGAACCGAGCACCCTTAGGTGTCCATGTGTCAAAGTCCTTGTAACAAATACCAATAGTTCGGAGAGAGCGCTTGGCATAGCTCTCAATTAGATGGTTGATGGTGTCAATATTTTCCTGGGACATAGGGGTCACAGAGTCATCTGCAGCGGGGTTGGAGAGAATTTGGCTGCACTTCGAGAGAATGATCTCAGAAGCACCTTTGATATACAGTCTTGCTCCGCCGTTGGGACGTGCAACCACGATGCCCATGCACTTTCGGCCAGAGTCGAATGGAATCAGCTGAAGTACTTTTGCGTTTTCCCTTTCCTCGCTGACAGGGCCCATTCCGAGATGGGATCGAGCAAAAATGAGAAGAGCCGTCTCAGTCTTGGATCCAATGAACGTCTTTTCACCCTCAACCTCGCCTTCGAAGGCAGTCGAGTTGAGGGAGATGGACTTGAGAAGAATTTCCTTGACAGGATCGCTGAGCATCGAGGCAAACTCGGAGGCGGAAATGTCGCCGCTTGTATCAACGGGGCTAGTTTCGCCATCACTGCCAGGAGATCCAGGTCGAGCTCCACCAAATCTGTGGCTTGTACCGATAGCTCCAGAGACGACTTGCATTTTATTTTGAGTCAAGGTTCCCGTCTTGTCCGAACAAATCGTGGTGGCATTGCCCATGACTTCGCAAGCCTTCAGGTGGCGCACCAAATTGGCATCGCGAAGCATTCGTGTGGTAGCAAAGGCCAAAGCCAATGTAACCGCGAGAGGCAGACCTTCAGGGACCGCGACAACAATGATCGTTACAACAACAATGAAAATGTTGAGGAACATCTGACCCTTCTGGGCGGGAGAAACGTCGGCAGGTTGTTTAGGCAGGCGGACGAGAAATTCGATGAACAAGACAATGAACAAGAGCAGACCAGCTGCACCACCGAGCTTGGCGATGTAGGTGGCAATGACATTTAGCTTCATCTGAAGGGGGGTCATCTCTGGGTCTTCGTTCAAAGCCATCAGGGTCTTTCCATATGAAGAGAAAATACCAGTCGAAGTGCACATGAACGTGCCAACGCCTTCCATGATGCGAGCGCCTGACTGAATAAAGGGGTCCATTTTCTTCAGATCCTCGTGGTTTTCAATGGCAGCATAGACTTCGTCGGCAGGTCGCTTGCGAATAATGTCAGATTCTCCGGTGGTCTGAGACTCGTCGCATTTGACATTGAACCCTTCGATCAGAATTCCATCAACTGGAACCAAGTCTCCCGGCTCCAGGTGAATTACATCACCAGCCAAGAGATCGAAAACTGACAGCTCAATGGTTTTCCCGGATCGTACCACTTTAACTTCGCGATCCTGTTTCTTCTTGTTCAACTTGGCGAATTGGCGTTCTTTTTGGTAATCGTTGAGGGATCCGACAATTACGACAATGGCGATAGCGACGATGATTGCAACACCTTCAATCCATTCGACCTTGGGTTCACCTGGTTTATGTTCTCCGCCAAAAGTTTGGTAAAGTCCAACCGCCAAGCTGATAACTGCAGCGATCGACAGAAGAATAAGCACCTTGTCGTTGTAAGTGATCCACATGAGCTGCAATAGACTCTTTCCCTTCTTCTCAGGCAATCGGTTATCTTTGAAAACGCGCAGTCGATCCACGAACTTTTCACCATGCGAATCAGGTGACGACGGTTGGACACTGGATGATACACCCTCCGTCTCCAACTTGTAGTTTTTAGTTGTGGCTTCTTCAAATGAAACGTGACCTTCGAGGTGCGTCTCATCAGAACTCAAACCAGATTTCCGATTCGATCGTAAGCCCTTCTCGATGCCAGCAAGACCACCCAACTTATAAAACGCGGGAAGACTCTTGGGGTTGAACATTTTGTTCATTTGGCCGGGAACAAAGGCAAATGGGTTGTTTTCAACTTGAAAATCTTCCTCAGTGCCCACGTCGGCGTTCAAGGCGGTCTCGTCGTTCATAATCTTATGGCTAGATAGGTCGGACTGCTTATACTTCTCTATTTGCGTCGACATCGAATTAGATCCTACTACTGTTGTCTCGCCGTGTGAGGAAAAGGAACGCGACATGTCTTCCGAATCAACAGAATTTTGACGCGATCGCAGGTTCTCAGGAACTGCTAGGAAGGCAGCACCACGCTCGCCCGTTCGCGACGTGACTGGGCTTGATACATTATGAGGGCTGGTTGGTCGACTATCCCTGTTATCAGGGGGCACTGATGTGTTTAAGTCGAGTCGGGGGGTTCGCTGCGATATCCAGCTTGTTGACAAAGGGTCAACTGTTGTTGTAGGGCTTACGGCATCGTCTTGAGGTTGCGAATCGGGTGCCATTTCGGGAGGTGTGACACTTGGATTGGCATCCGTCGTGTCGATGGTTATGGTTGGACTGATCAAGGAGACTGTCAGTAAATCATTCCGCAGCACAAAATATATGGTCTTAAGAGGCTCCGGGTGCCTCTTAGCCGACAGGGTCCGTATACATACGCTCTCCGCCTAGCTGGCGGGTCATTAGAGGGTTCCGACATGTTGGGTGGCTAGACCCGGAGATCACTGATTAGGGTAAAACTGAAGAGGGCTGCGGTGACGTTCGAGGTTGAGGCTATGCAAGGGGCGAGGTCTTAGTAGTGGTGGATAGAGGCCCAAGAGAATGAAGCGAGTTGGGAGAGGCGTGGAGCCAAAGGGCCTGTTGTGGGCGAAGCAGATGGTTGAAGGTGTAGATTAAGGAACCTGGGTGCAAAACCCCGAGTGGGAGGATTAATGGCGTGGAATCAGCCTGGCAGCATCTCATTCAATGAGGGCTTTCGGCGTTGGCGAGTTCGAAGAGGCATCGACTCGAGGAAAGTAGACCAGAAATGGAGTGCGAGTACTCCTCTGTTTTACTGCCCGTCAAGAGTGTGAGGCAGTGCATAGGTACAGGCGAACTGATTGGCCGCCGCACAATCGGCTATTCATCACACCCCAGTGTCTGTCTTAAAAAGCGACCAGGATGAATCCAGGGCAACCACTCCGGACTTGGCACCTAAAGTTGAGAATGCTCCACAGTGGCTAGGCGCTAACAATTCACGAATCATTACTGCTGAAAGTTTAGTCTCTTCCGTATCGTCTCGTGTAGCGAATGGGTAGCACTCCACGTAGGCTAGCAAGGTAAGGTACCAGGTGGAGACTTGTGGGTTCAACCGCTGAGGTCGACTTGCCCTGAGCTCACCCCCCTGTGCGCCGCGTTGACCCAGTATAATCTTGATCGAAATGACACTGGTCACAGTTTTTCCACTTCAGTGCCCTTGATAGTAGACAGCCGTCCACCTTTTGGATTGGAGAGTCCTGCTCGACATGGCTCATCGTCCATCCTTCTCTTGCGGTGGCAGTGGCTAATACCTCTCGCCAAATTGCTTCACAGAGAGACTGTGGAAATCAACAAGGAAACAAATTCCATTTGTTTCGTTCTGCCCAGATGACTCGAGCTACTCCACTGCCCCCAATTCTAGACCTCTCTGCCAGCTGGGCGGCCTCTCGCGGGCAAAGCCGACGCACAATCAAAGAGGCTGAGTCTGTAACATTTTCAATGCACTCAACACTTTTTATCATCAAGCGAAGTCCAAGGTTGAATCGATGACGCTCTACGGAGTAGCGCAGACGATTATCCATCAGATGCTCTGCAACAGGTTTTGACCCGTCTCTTCGAACTCATCCAGGCCCTAGAGGGCGCGACAAGACGCAGGCACAGGCCCTGGCAAGGCACTGTACGGAGCGCAGCTTAGCTGATTGCCAGTACAGCCGCCGGCGACAGTTTGCTTGCACCTCATTCGACAAGGGGCGGGCAGACTGCAGATCTGGAGATGGTGCCGCAATGGCGACGGAAAGCCAAGCCCCTCTAACCAACCTAGCAGTGGTCCCATCGCCGTGGCATCACTTGGCGTAATAAAGTTCCAGACCCGAAATCCTACAACCCGCGTATCATTTCACACAGCTTCAGAGCGCGTATGCATTGCGGCTGTTTGTGCGTCCTTGCCATGATCTATTTCGGTGCCTCTCGGACTATTCAGGGTGCTATAGATTCGCATAGGCATTATTCCTCGGCTGAGCCGGGGCCAGAGTCGTATTTGATGGAGTCGCGTACCAGCGTAATCAAAGTTTGCGATCACTCTTGGTATGGTACGCGACAGCTGTGCTAAATTTCTATGGCCATGGAGGTACCTCTAGAAGGAGGCGAATCCCGTCCGATGTGATTTTTTCTGGAAAGCAAGAGGCAATCGCGCATGACGTCTTTTTGCACCCTGTACTGCCCTTGCCAACAACTGGTATGACTGAGCCAACAGCTGCAATTTCATATCCGCGCCCGAGACCCAGCTCAGGATCTTCTCTCTACTCACCACACGGTAATTATTGGTCGCTTGGCGGTCAACATGACGAAGGCGGCTGCGACGAAAAACGAAACATGTGAGACCCGGAGCCACCCCAGTGACATGATTGTGCCAACCCCTGATAGGAATCCTCTCCAATCCCCACGCGATGCAAATGGATCACGACGGTCTTTTGGTCCTGTGCACTATTTACAGGAAGGGCAATTGGTTCTGATCTAAAACCAGGTCCCAGTAGAGTGCATTCAGCCCTTGAACCCCAATCGATAAAATAACGAAAAGCCTCAGAATAAGACAATGAGAGGTGTTTGAAAATATGACAAGCAGCATGAGAAACATTGTATCAATACCGTGGGCTACACTCTATAGAGCTTGCAAACGCCTCCCGTGGCAATTTCCGCGTCAAAGTTGGTCACCTGGCTGGCCAGGTCCTATCTGTTCACATGGCTGAGCTTATTCGTACCAATTGCTCTGTGCTCTGGGTCCGGAGATTAGCACAAATATGTTGTCGTCAACTCCATACACAGGGTCCGAAAAATCAGTAATCTATTTTTCCAAACATTGCTATCCACTCGGGAGTAAAAACTTTTTCCCATGAACGTCCAATTCGCGCACAATTGATACGATGTAGTGTGTTCTCCTTTCAAACACGTTTGGCGCCGAGCCTGTCTCTCGGCGCTTTCAGTCTCCTTTCCCAGACACGTCCGTTACCAACGGCTGGGATCCTGATGGATGCAAATTGTGGACGGCTCCACATTCGCGACTTTTAAGCTACTTCCCCGTGTACCATTTCGTAAGCGCCGCCCCCACACTTACCATCAAGGATTAGCCAACAGACTTTAAAGGGTCCATAGACCAGGCGGCTTCTTCAATCTCTACTGCTTGTGTACACAGGTTGACGCTTGAAGTATTGTTAGCTTGACCCGCACAAACAGGAGGGTTAAATTAGTCACCGTTATAGGTCTCAATGTACTAAATATTGGATTTATACCATGGCATTATTTATTTATTTATTTATTTATTTATTGGGGGGGTTCTTTTTTTTTTAATACTCTTGTATACCTCATGAGATTTAGTACCTTTACTATCGAAAAATGTACACAAAATCGCCCCTTGTCTGAGCGGGGCGAGCTAACAAGCGTCAACCTCCGTACAGGAGGGATCATGGGATGGCTTGTTGCGTTCAGGGGCCTATCGCATCGAAGGGTGCATGGTTAGAGTTGGGGGTACGCGGAAATTGCCCCTGCGACGTCCGTGGTGGTCTGCCCATGATCAGCCAGCCAACCTAGGACCTTGAGTGACAAACAGTCCAGACAATATTCCCTTCGAAGGGAGCCAAAGCTTGATCTCAGGGTTACATGGGCTTAGGTAGGTTCGTCTGTTTGCTACGTAGCTTTGTTGACGTCGTTGCCACCTGAAGGTCGTCAAATAATTTTGCAGGTAGTCACATGACCTGGCGCAGATCATAGCGAGGCCTCGTTACGGCCCAAACCTCGGAGTGAATAGATTAATTCCGTAGTAAATTGTTCTCAACAGTTTCATCATGATTAGCGGTGGCGAGCGACACAAACACAGCCTCAGTAACAAGTCACACGGCGTCAGGCCAGGTGCGAGGAGGCCTGCGATCGGACGCACTCGTGTGCGCCGTCGCCCAGCATTCCAGATCGTGTCCAGGCGTCCGCTACGTTACAGTCAGAGAGCCGGAGCATTGCAACACACGTGATGCTTACAACGCGACAGCGACGAGTCCATGCATCATTGATCGAATATGGAAACCTCCTCGTTTTTTAAAAGGGGCGCAACTGATCGATGACGCTGGTGTTTTCCCTGTCCTGTTGGCCGCGGCTTTTCTAAACGCGGTTGATCGGTCGTTGAAAGAGAGTTGGGCTGTTTGGGAAGCAGCCAATCAGCATCCTTATCCACAATAGGGGGCTAGCCACTGACCGGTTCATGCATATCACCATGATCAGATCAGATTTTCATGTTTCCTTCACAAAAAGCCCTTACATTCGCAAACTGCATCCCATTGTAGAACTAGTGTTTCGCTGTCGTGACTTGAGCCATGAATTTCCCTCGTCAATCACAGCGCAACATCAAAAGACCACTTTTTGCTGCCAAACTAACCCTATTCGGGCTCCTGCAAGGTGCTCAGCCTCAATGTGATCCAGAAGGTCAAGACATGGCGAATCAACGGCAAAGGATGGGTGGGGCACTGCAAGAAGGACAGGAAACGGACATGGCCAGCAATCAGAGCACCTTCCCAAAGACGGTAACCAGGGAGAGAGCAGGGAGGTGATGGTCAGCACCTACTGGTTGATGTCAACGAGACAGGTTATGTTTCGGAAAACTTGTTGAAACCTTCTTGAACGGGCAGCTGGCAGTTGATCGCACGAGAACCCACACTCCAGCATCGACATAGACTACCCTACGCCCAAGTCTCACCTGTGTCCAAACAACCAGCCAGCCAGCCAGCCAGCCACATCCAATAAACCCCCGGCTACCTCCATGGATCAAGGCCAGCCAAGAAGCTTAAACTGAAGCGTGGATGCAACTAATGCCGTCGATGCCGCCCCTGCCAACAGTTGGATTGAAGCCATGTTGTGAGCGCGACCCAACCTCGCCGAGCATGCGACTGCGCCAAGCCCAACACACACAGGTGGCGGTCTGCCCGACCCATAGGGCGGTGCTCGTGGGCATTCTACCGTTCCCGCGTCCGAGGGAGAGTACAGTCAGTAGACTGAGCTGAGGTTGCCGTCCCACTACCAAGCAACATTTCAGCTCGCATCGTGAAAGGATATCGTTTGCTCTCCCGGGCTCGGTCCGCGGAAGCTACGGCTCCCGGAGTCTCGGCTCCAAGTGTCATGTCAGACGCCAGAGGACTCAGTCAGCACAAGATGAGCTCTAAGCCACCATCCAGGCCATGTGTGGTAGGCAGCAACGGGGGCGAACCACGTTCGTTTCTAGTGTCGAATACTTGGAGCAACATCAACCACCCCCGTCTGACTTGATGGTGATCTAGAGTAACCCCGGGTCACCCACACATTAGTGGGACGAGGTTCCAACGCCATGCATGCGGCGTCTTGCCGACACTTACCTAAATCATCAAGGCTCACTCTGTCAAATCTATGATTCCAACAGTCTGTCAGGGTCGCCTCTCTATAGGCCAGCTGACGTATATTTCACCCAAACCACAACGGCCGACACCATGGTGAGGCATCTCAGCCACCAGGAGCCTCGCACGCCTTGTCAGGGCTTTAATTTTACAAAAGTGCGATCCATCTTTGAGGCTGTGAAGGCGTATTCGTAATTCTAGTCGGCGAAATAAGCATCACCCTTTACGCCGGATGTCCTAAACGAGACACATCTTGGCCGGGAAAAATTCAAGCATTCCTATGCATCCTACGGTAACATGCGCTTCGATGCCACTCGAATGAGCCAATCATGTTTTCCGATATCCCGCAGCAGATGATACGTCGGCATATTGCAATGTGACGTGTAGTAATTATTTGTTACGGATTATGGTCTTGAACAGTTTCCACAGGTCAGACAAGTTTTTTTTTTCTTCCCTGCCAACTTAGTTTTGAGCACGGTTGAATAGTTTTCGGGTTCGGGTTCTCAGACTAAGGCTTTATACTTCAGCTTCACACCACCCTTTCAGGGCTGATGCAAACTCTCTTGGCGCATTCGGTTGCACGCTATGCCATGGATTATTAGCTTTGGGTGTGATCTCCGCCAAGTCATGGCCAAGCCCTTAGGTCCCGTATCATACACACCGAAAATCATTAATTGAAATGGAAACAATCACCCCGGGGTGTAAATGCACTCGGTTTTCCTTGGCAAGCAAGAGTAAACTCTAGTCTAGTGGTTGGTATCTCCTCGTTATATCCAGGGCCAAGCAATCGACGACAAGTCTTTCTCGCATTATCGGGCCTCTGGATAGGGATATTTTGACGACGCCGATTGTCAAAAATCCGAGCAATCAAAAACCACTATCCTCATGTATACACCATGTATCTGCACCACACTCCCGACTGCACAGCCCCGTTAACAACTGCACAGAGCACCAAAACCCCTCACTTTGGTGTGACTTTTGCATCACATCCTGCACGCCGTGCCGGAACCAAACATTACCGGTGCCCGTTCGCGCAAGGAAAGGGAGTAAAAAAATCGTTTCTTCTCACGCCCCTCACCTGAATGTGTTCCTGCTCCACCGTCGAGCGTGGCTGTGCCAGCGTCTTGGCCCAATCCAATACCTCTGTTCGAATTCCCCGGCAGTTGAGTCGTCGACCTTTCCAACCCGGATTTTTTTATCGGACCCGAGAGCCGCGTCTGGTTGGATCCCGTCAAGTTTCGGTCAGTGAGCCGCTGTCTGCCGGGCGTCCGATGGCAACGGGAGGTCCTCTCTACTCAACCCCCTGGTGAAGTCAAGTCGAGACGGCCCCAAACCTGACAGTGCGTCTAAACTACGGTATAGTTCTTTGAACCAAGTAGTGGTTCTTCTGAGATAATGCGTTGCTGTAGTTGCGCTCGTGCGAAATGAAAGTGGGCTATGCAAGACGGTGTCGAAGAGCCGGGGAATTAGGCCCTGGTTCCGCGTCTCCCAACACCTCTTCACTACGTGTCATACGACGGCACGATACCGGTTATTCGTTCGTCCACTTGGATCGGATGAGGGGTCTCCTCACAGTTTAGTTGATGCAAGCAATCAAACTTTTCATGAATCTAACTAACTGTCCCTGACTGTATGTTTCCGCCCGTGTAAATCAGTCGGCCTACCCTGTAGCGAAACGCCATATGTAGAGGGAGGGATACTCTTGAGAGCATCTGGTCGGAATTTTATCTTCTACCTAGATCAACCTTCTTTACGGATACCATGTCCTCGGCGCCATCTTGGTGTTTAAGCGAAGCTGTGTCCATCCCAAAGAATGGTGCCACTCCGTGTCTAATAACTCCCTTCCAGAACCCTCCCACAATCTCCTTCAAGTCTCCTCCTGTTTGTTTGAAATCCGGGAAAGCATTCACTTCCAGTAACCACGCTGCCCCTGTCGTATCGACCAGGAAGTCTAGACCAAAGACTTCAAAGGCGTTTGGCAGTGTCTGGAAATGGACAGGCATCGCCCTTGCGGCACCTTCAAAAACTTCTCCGGAAATGTCACAGATTTGGCGGAATATGTCCTCGCGTGTAGTGGCTGGGAGGGGCAAGTCCCAGAATCGGCGCACGCTGTTTTCGTTGGGAGAATCCTGAAGGCAGGTGTTTGTCAAGAAGGCCTCGATGTCGTCGGGGGCCTCGCCGGGAGCTGCGTAGGGCTTCCCGGCAAAGAGGGCAAGCATGTGCCTGTAGACGTAAACGTCGAGACTGCCAGCGCAGAGAACGTAGGTTCGGATGTGGAACTTGTGCTTGCTGTCCTCCAGCAGCAGAGGTGGGTGAATATATGGCTGAGCGACAAAGTGACGGAGATGCGAGGTGGTGATGTAGTCACCGTCGTCGTCCCTTGTAGTTTCGCCAGCGGCATCCTCGTCCTCGTCGTCGCTGTCTGGACGGTCCTCTTCCCAGCCATCAAATATGGCCTGTAGTTCTTCCATTGAGCTAAAGAGCCGGATACCCTGTCCCCTATCGCTCATACCGGGCTTTAAAATCCACCACTCCTTGGAAGCCGACTCGTCTTCCGAAAGGGCTTCGTTGCGATCCATGCTTTCGCGAAGGTCAAAGGCCTCCACCAAAGCGTCATCCAAGAACTCTGCATAGTCAACCTCGAAGTTCTCACTTCGCTTGAAGTGGTCCTTGAGGATAGACGAAGGGTTCTTGGCCACCCAGTGGTCGACGGTTGTTGAGAGGTAGTGCTTGCGAATCAGGGCTTTCCTAATCACGTAGCTGTTGATGAGTGAAGTCTTCTCATGGGAACCAGCATAGTCAAAGTCAATTGACTCGTAGGCTGTAATCTGGAGCACCTTTGTGTCCGAGGAAGGGAACATTTTCGAGACCACGTTTTCTTGATCGGATGCAGGCAACTCCGTAATGACGTTGACGGCACCCTCGGGCAGAAGAGACTTCATGGCATCCAGGATCAGGGGCTGGACATAGGCATCTTCGTAAGAGACGATGGCTTGGATACGGGCTTTCCCAGCACTATCCCCCTTGAGGCGAAGGGGAATCTCAACTCCGACAGAAGAGTTGGTTGTTTCCACAGGAAGACTAGGACTGCACAACCATTGGTAAGAATGTGATCTATTTGGAAACAAATATGCTCTCCGCATAGGATACAGGCCAAAAAATCAACAACAGAGAAACCAAAAAAAAACAACCAAGAAACAAATCATGCATCGTTTACTCGTTACCCAACTCGAGATCCAATCGACAACATTAATGCCCGCGACGTCGGGGATATATACTCACAGTTCTAGCTCTCTCTCATTCCACTCGCCGGGACCATGCATGAAGTTGGCCTTGAGGGGGGTAACACTGAAGAGGGGGGGCGAAGAAGGTTAGCGGATATGTTTGTCGTTGCTTTTGCACATGTGAAAAAAAGATGGAAAAAACTCACCTTGTTTTACCTTCCTTGACAGCCCACCCGTCATTGCCGGGCTTGGACTCCTCGACGCTCTTGTAAACGTCGGTGAACTTGGGGGCCCACTTGAAGTGTTTGTGAACATGGCCCTTTCTGGCACTGGCGCTGTCTCCGTCATTCACCTCACCCTCGAGGCCCTCTCGTATCCTCTCTTCCTCCTCATTCTCGTCGCCTGACTCCCCCTCAATCTCCTGGAAGCAGCCGCCTTCCCGCCAGTAGTTCTGCAGCATGTTAGTCCAGATGGTCTTGTTGTTCTCGAGACCTTCCACCAGGGGCACGTTGACGCTGTACAGATCAACGCTGCGGTCAGTGGGCCACTGCTTGTAGAGAGCCTCGACAACCCTCACGCTGTGGCGGCAGGCAGCCTCGATGATGATGGGGTCATGGTTCCGGGTGAAGAAGGCAAAGCTCAGTGCAATGGCCTTGTGCTGGCACACGGCGGCCTCCATGGCTGCCCCCAGAGTCCCGGAGCTCAAGGCGAACACGGCCGTGGAGTTTCGGCCATAGTTGGGCCCGCTGACAACGAGGTCGATGGGGCCGCGCTCCTTGAAGAAGTGGTGGAGGCCGATTTGGACGCAAGAAGCGGGAGTCCCGTCAATCAGAATCCACTCCTCGACGTCCCCCGAGGGAGAAGGCCGGCGGTGGCTGGTGCCCTCGGCGTCCTCGCCGTGGATGTTGGCCGAAGGACGGTAGTACAAGGGCCTGAGAGTCTGGCCGATCATGTGCGCCTTGCCGATCCATGAACGTTGAGTATGAGGGAGGCACACGGAGACGGTGTGCCCGGCCTCCTGGAGCCGCTTAATCAGGCAGCCGACGTAAGGGGACGAGTGAGGCGACGGCGGGCCATCATCGTTGGTGACGAGGATATGCATCCTTTCAAGCGTTGGGGGGAGGAGGGCGAAGTGAGCGACAGAGAGATGCGGCCTACGGCTCTTGGAGGGGCTTGACCTGGAGGCGGGTTGTTTGGACACAAAACAATGCAAATGCAGCCCGGCCAAGATACGTCTCGTTGGGCGTCAGTCTTCAATAGTCCTGATGCAGTCGGCTCGGGGGCGTCCATCGAGGGCCGGAGCGGATTTCTTAGGTGAGGGGCAACGTGGGGCAGGGAGGACCGGAAGCCGACTGGACAGCACCAAGCACGCAACCACATCAGGCATTTGGCTCACACAAAAAGGTTCTTCTGCAGTTCAAATGGATCTGTAACATCCTTGATTTGATTTAGACTACCTAGAAGCACACAAAACAGGACTAACTCGATCTACCAGTAGACACATAGACTTGCCTTTCAATGAGCTATTATTCCTTCCATCCATTCATTCAATTCACCCCTTCTTTCTTTCTTTCAACCATTGACAATGCTCTCCTTTACCATTTCCATTCATTCAGCCATCCCTTGTTCCAATTCAACTAAAGACGATGCCTGCCACTGGGTCCATTACAAAGTTTCCATTCAACGCCGTGAAATTTTCCATCCCCTGGTTAAGGGATTTAACAAATTGACATGGAGAAATGAATTCAAAACCGGTTGCAAGACTTTTGGCGCATCGGCCTGCCCGACTGATGCCGTATACAACCGAGATAATTAACATAACCATAAAAATGCCGCTTGGCTGATGTTTAGA
Source organism: Calonectria henricotiae (assembly GCA_020623695.1). Lineage (NCBI taxonomy): Eukaryota > Fungi > Ascomycota > Sordariomycetes > Hypocreales > Nectriaceae > Calonectria > Calonectria henricotiae. The sequence continues at coordinate 16,396 of JAHVYB010000103.1, read as the reverse complement.
AGAGAAAATATGCGCCTTAGGCACGGGTGCGCTTGGTTTGTGCCGGCGCGATGGTGTCGTCCTCGGCTTGTCGTTTTGTCCCCGAGGTGGCCTTGTCACCCTTGGTTCGTGGCCACAAGTCAAAGGGGCTTCTTCGACTTCTACCCTTGATGGGAGTTGCTTGGTCGGCCAGCTTGTTGGTGGACCTTGTTGTGCGCCTGGTGTCTGGTGGTGATACGGGAGCAAACTTGGGTGCCTCGGGAGTGCTTGCACGCTGATGGCGGACCTTGGCAGGTGTCTGGGGCTCTGGAACCTCTGCGGCCTTTGAGCTCTCCGCGACTGGCTCCTCTTCGAATTGGTCTTCGATGTCAGTTGCAGCCTCCTCTTCATCAATCATGGCTTGCGTCTTCTCAGTCTGGAAAAGGAGACGAGGCTTGATGGATGAGCGAGTGAGAGGGCGAGAAAGACGAATTTCTTCATCAATCTCATCATCCAGCTCTTCCAAATCCTCGATGTCATTATCATCAGTGAATTTGCGGAAGAATTTCTTGCCACGGCTGCGGAAATAGAGTTAGCTAGAGCGTTTTCAGAACTCGATGGGAAAACTTACAAGACATAGACCATTCCATCTTCGCGACGGGAGGCGTCGTCAATCGACTGAGCACCTTCGCCGGGAATGTTGACCTGTCTGCGCTTGCTTCGGCGCTTAGATGGTGATGGAGGTGCAGCATCGCCATAGAAAGGGTTAGACTCGCTCTCATCCTTGGTAGGGATTCTGTCTTGCGAATCGGTGAAGATTTCAATGGGTTCCTCAATCTCCTCAGCCGTGAAACTGTCCAGCGAGATTCCGGTGTACTTTTTGGAACGTCTCTTCTTGGGGCTGGGCATCATTTCGGTATCTGAAGGGAAGAGGTTCCGGGCAATAGACCTGATATTGGCGGCTGTTTTCTCATTGGGGGGTTTCACAGGGGTCTTTGATGGAGTAGGAAGCATTCCGGCGGCGCGGCTAACGCTGGAGTTGGACGGGCGCTGAGATGCTTCGTTGATGCCGAGAGCGGCGGCAGCTTGCGAGCTTCCAGAGGCGAGTGAGCTTGCGGCGCGACGAACGGAGTCGAGCGCAGGCTGGCGCTTCTTCTGTGGTGAGGCCATGGGAGACATGGTTGAGTGCTTGCTTGACTTCTTTGCGGTGCGCGGTGATCGAAGCTGATGGCGGTTGGAAGAGTTGGGAGAGGGGGTGCGAGCGCGCTGAGAAGAAATTCGTGCGGACTTGCGAGGGGTGAAAGGTTCCCAGTTGTCGTGGTAGCCGAGACGGGGAGTTGGGGGAGTGCGGATGCCAGTGGGCGGAGGAGGCGTAACCGAGCCATCAAAGGCGGCGGCCATGTTGAAAGGCGGAAGCAGCGGAGCGCTGCGTCGGGCGATGGGTGATTCTATCGCTTACGCGGGAGGTCTTCTCTCGAGGTGGTGCGACGTCGCGACTCGAGAATCAGCAACACCAGATATGCCAGTGCTATCAAAGTTGGGATAGTTGGGCGTAGCGGTGGGACGGGGCGGCAAATCGAAAAACCGCGCGAAAAGCTTTTTCGGGAACGAGTAGCGATGTCGGGTAGAGAAGAAAGTCGGCGGCTGAGGCGATAGATGTAGACGGTGATGCGATGATTGCGGTGATTGAATCTGGTGAGGATATTATGATAATGGGAGAGATGGAGATGACGCTTCGCAGGTCGGATGGTTAGACTCAAAAACAAGAGGAAGCGGAGAGAGGCTGGTGGCTGGGGCAATGGTGGAATGCTCCCAGTACTTGAGCCTTACCCTGGAGCCCTTGGCCGTCCACCAGCCACCGACTTTCATCCCTGTCAAGGTCAAATTTCGGGTGCGGACCCACTTAAGCCCCTTCAACAAAGCGCGTCCAGCCCCGCCAACCCAGTTAAGACGCGTCTCTTTCGTGAACAACGCGCCCAATCAAAGACTCGTGCTAAAAGAGGTACGTACCAATGTGAAAGAGCTTTCGGTGGGGCTCGAGCCCAGAGCTGCCCCTCATTCACTCTCAGCAACAGAGAGCCGCGGGGGCAAAGCGAATCAGAGCAAAGCATCGCCAGCAGCATAAACAACACACGCGAACAACGAACAACGCATGGCCGCTCATCCGGGATCTTGCCTGCACCCCCCGGCCTATCTTATCGGCCTCTTTTGCGCGTCGCACACAACGTCACTGGTCATCGTAGGAGCCCCTCACAACATTGGTGTCTCCGCTCATGTGTTCAGTTGAGATGATACGTCCGCCCTTTGTTGATTTGACTATCTAATCCTATTTTCCAAAACGCGACCACTGCCGGCAGACCCTCCCTTCCGTTCATCCCACCTACCAATCCCTCCGCAGCCGATCCTAGCCATGGCCGACGACACAACCCAATTTACAGAGTCAGACATGTGGGAGACGCCCAATGCCGCCCCACCTTCGTCTCGACCACGAACTCCAAAAACCCCTAGAACTCCAAAGACTCCCTCGCGCCAGGAACGTCCTACGGAGCCCATTGACCATGAAACCGCCCTCCGGAAGGAACTGGAGGGGGTTCGGAACATTAATGAAGCTATTGAGGGCGTAATAGCCACCCTTGAGCGAGCCGGGGGCAACATGGATGTATGCACCAGCTGTTCCAATGTTCTCGTGATCCTAGCTGACCGCCTTTCTAGACTGTATCTAAAACTGTAAATAACGCCTCTGTGCTCCTCAATAGCTGGACCAGAATACTGTCCCAAACCGAACACAACCAAAGATTAATACTAGATCCCAGTTGGAAGGGAGCAACTGAAGATCTTGCCGAACAAGAGGCCGAGGCCCTCCAGAAGCAGCTGGCTGCCGAGAGAAAGGCTGCCGAGGAGGAGCAGCGACGAGAAGAACTCCGCCGCCGCCGTGAAGAAGAGGAACAGAGACGAAATTTGGCCGGGACAGCCTCTACTCGAGGTTCTCGTGGTTCTCGTGGAATTGGTGCGAGGGGAACGAGGGTGCGAGGGCGAGCAACTGCGAGAGGTGGCACTAGTGCAAGCTCTAGCCAGGCGTCAGGGAGTAATACGTCGAGCATACCGTCTAGCCGCGGGGCATCTAAAATTGGTAGGGGACCTGGTCTTAACAGAACCCGGTCTCGGGGTGCTCGAAGTTGAGAAAGGATGCACACTTCAAATCAATTGCGCTCTTCTCTTTCCACCACTTAGATACCCAGGATATACAGCCTTAAAGCGGCTACTTCTTTCTGAAAAAATCGCTCATCTTCTTCATGCCCTTTGTGTTGACTTTTTTGAGCTCTCGGACTGCTCGGCTTTCGGACGCCTTCTTCTTCTTCTCATCTTCCATCTTCCGCTTCTTCTCGGCCCGAGCCTCATCTCCCTCCTCGTCACGGCCATGCTTGCGTGAGTAGTCACCCATTGAACGGGCCGCCAAAGTCTCTGACCGTAGCTTGCCAAGCTTTTTGAGATATTCGTCTAGAGGGGAGAAGCCAACTGAACTTGCGCTGGCCAGGGACTTTTCGAGCTGGTTGGCCAGTGTGGGCGCAACGCAACTAGAGCAGATGAAGTTGAAGGCAACCCGCAGTCTCTGGAGTTTAATGACTTCAGGAGAAGCTTCCATGGCACTCTTTACCCCCTCTGTCTGTGTAGAATCTTCTGCGAAAGACGTAGCAGCGGTGGGCGGTTGCGATTCTGAGGTTGCCGTGGTTTCAGTGGATGTGGCGGTCGACTGAGACTCGACAGGCTCGGATCGGGCAGTGGACGCCTCAGAATCCGTTTTCGAGGTTGTCACGACGACTTCGCCACCATTCATCTCCCGTTTTTGGACTAGGACCGGTGCTTCCAGCGCCTTCTTGACAAACTTTTCTTCCATGCTAGGTGGCAGACCACCTTCGCTCATCTTCTTGGCTTTGTCGATAATAACAGAGATAAGTTTACTTTCATTCAGCCGAAACATAGTCTCGTCGCCAGCCTCTACAGTATCGCAGATCGCGCCCATTCGTCGCTCCAACAACGCGCGGGTCTTGGGCCATCGCAAAATTTCCGAAAGATGTGAGGACTCTTCGGGGAGTTTTTCAAAATGATCATCGCTTGTAAGGAACATGCGCTTGCGTTCATCCGAGCCCTTGGATGCTTTTGTGTCGGTTAGAGCGGGCAGGGACAAAAAGAGAGGGTCGATTGTTGTGGCCAGGTAAAGGTCCTGGCCAGTAGACACGCCACTACCTCTGGCTTTGGAGGCATTGGCCTCGTCGGCTGCGTCTGTCTCGAGGGGGTTTGGCAAGGCTTCAATTAACCAACTCCGGGGAGTGATCTTGGGTGCTGCAACTTTGATAAATTCGTAAATACCAGTCTCTGGGCATACCAAATATCGGGCGGGTCGCGAATGTCTAGGATGAGGTAGAGTAACGATTCGTGCATCGGATGTGGCTTTGGATGGAAGAATAAAGACGTTGGAAGGCTTCTCGGACTGAGGCGCCAGTGTGAACTTCGTCTTCGAAGATGCGGCTTCTGTCGAGTCCTTTGGCTCAGCCGGGGCGACTTTGGTGGATCGAGTCCTGGCCATGGTGATTGACGAGGCAGCTGGATCCAAGGGGCGGAGGGAAGGAATAGAGGAAACAAAATAGTGAGTGCAATGTATGCGTTAGCGAACGATGTACGATGTAACGGTATTAACGATTAATTAATTCATTAGAATGGAAGGAGCGTCGGTATGGTTTCCCCGTTGGAGTTTGTTGTCGCAAGACTGACTGAGTGCAGCTCGAGACCCCAAAATTAAATGAGGCACACGTCTTGACGCGTAAAGAGCAGGTATGAGGCGCGTCTGCATAGGTACGGGATGCAAGGTCCCTGGCTCGGAGTTCTGGCGCTGCCCTCTCCGCTGTGCGCCACACACCTTAGACCCAGCCCCAGCCTCAAGACATGGTTCCCAGGCCGGGGTCTAAACTAGACGCCAACGCATAGCAGCAAAGGACCCAACCTCGATGCAAAAGCCAGGACCACGATGCCACCCAAGGTTTGTTACGCCTCAAAACACTGCACCGCATAGCCTCAAAATCATCAACCCCCTCTCATTTATTATCCCCCCCCTTCCTGTACCTCCCACCCACTCGGGTCCCATACCCCATCATCATCTCTCACTGCCGGATGGCTATCGCTCCCTTGACTTGGGCCCGATCTTGGAGCTTTGCGCTTGCGACACAGGAGAGCGCCGCCCCAATCATCTAGCCATCTCCATACCGCCTCAACCTGGGTCAAGTTTTGCATTTCCCAGCCCAATATTTTATCTTCCTCCAAATCACATCCAACAACATGCCTCCAGGTGAGTCCTCCATTCCATTTCCCATCCTCGAGAATTGCGTTGAGGAAATTTATCTGACTGTTTCTCCCTGCCTTAGTTCCTGCGCCCACCTCGCCACAATGGCCGCCCCGATCTCCGCATGAAGCCTTGGTTAGCACGCCTGGTGGCCGCAAACGATATCGAAGAATGCTTGACCAGACGTCGCCGACTCCCTCGCCCCAGAGAAGGGCTCGCAATCTACCTACGGTCAACCTACTCCAGGAAATGGGACAGGGCAACGAAGATGAGGACGAGGACGAGGACGAGGAAATGCTCCGGCTGAAGCTCCAAGAGATCCAGGCCCGCTTAAGGCTAAAAAAATTGCAAAAATCCAAGAGGGCGTCTGAGGATGGGGTTGATAGCTTAGGTGCTACCACATCAGGACTTGCAATCTCTAGCGAGGCAGCAAACCAACCAAAACAGTCGGTGCCTCCGCCAGTAACTAGCCCCAGAAGGTCAACCATGTCACAAGCGGATGTAGAGGTTCCTGCATCGCCAGTTCGAAAGGCTAAGCCGCCCCAAGTACCAACTTCTCCTAGCCGAGTGCTCCTAGGGATTGACAAAGGGTTAACTGCCAGGGACGTATCGCTAAAACGAGCCCCCAGTTACCGAGATTCGCAAGTCAGTCGGGACTCGGCGCCGAGTGGTGGATATTTGAGAAGATCACGAACAGCAACTAGTGTACCTTTATCTTTTGACGCATCCCGTCCGCTAAGTTTTAATGAACGACTCGCATCTGCAAGGAACGAGGAAACTACGCGGTTAGAAAGGCAAGAAAGGGCCCAGAAGATGAGGTCAACTGCCTTTGGAATCAGCCAAGACGAAATGGACCAGTTCAAGGAAACTGCTGTTGAGATACCCGATGTGCCTCTGCAACCACCCGTTTTCTCCAGAGAAGAAGTCCTACAAGCCAAGCCAATGCCAACTCGCCTGCAACGAAGCAACACCCTCCCCAGCGTTCGTCCCAGTTCACAAACAAGCAGCTCAGTCTCGGGTTCAACCGCACCATCTACGACCGGAAGCAACAAGCAGATGCCGCCCGCCGAGATTTCGGAAGAACAAGCCTCCTCATTCGAGCCCTACTCTAGCTTCCACCTGTCCAAACGTATATTGCCTCACAATGTTCTTGCCAGACATGTATCTGGCAAAAAGGTATTTTCTATTAAAGACCTCCTAAAGGATGTCAAATCCCCAGACTTTGCCCTTCCAGATATTGAACAGGATATTGTTGTTTTTGCAATTCTCGCCAAAAAGTCAGATCCACGATCCCATAAACCTTCCAAACACGGAGGCGAGGACCGTGGGAAATATATGGTTATGAACCTTGTTGACCTGCAGTATGAATTAGATTTGTTCCTCTTCAACTCAGGATTCACCCGATTCTGGAAGTTGACGGAAGGAACCGTGATAGCGATCCTCAACCCCAACATTATGCCGCCTCCACCAGGCAGGCAAGACACCGGAAAGTTTAGCCTCGTCATCAACTCGGATGCAGACAGTATTGTGGAAGTTGGCAAGGCTCGTGACTTGGGGTTCTGCCAGTCGATGAAGAAGGACGGAGACTTGTGTGGCTCCTGGGTCAACAAGAAGAGGACCAGTTTCTGTGAATTTCACTCCAACCAGGCGATCAGCAAGAAACGAGCTACTCGCATGGAAGTGAATAGTTCCTCGTTTGGCACCGCCGGTGAACGGAAGCACAACTCACGTGAACTGCACAACTGGGGCAAGAAACAAGAAGACGCCAAAAAGGAACAGAACAGGAGCTATGACTGGGAAACAAAGACTCATTGGTTCGTGTCCCGCAGTATGAGCGCCGCCGATCTGATCGATGGAAAAGACCGAACCCCCGCGGATCGTAAAGACAGAGCGGAATTCATGAAGAGAGATTTGGAGGCCAAGGAGAAGGAGCGGGAAATGATGAAAAAGTTGGGCAAAATCGGCAATGCGGCCGGCAGGGAATACATGCAGCGGGCAGGCTCACGAGGCGCAAATGGATTGGGCTCGGGCTTATCACAATCTCAGCCCCCCAGCTCTCGGGCATCTATAGACGACGCATACAGGCCGGATGCAAAGTCCCTCGGACTAACAAAGGGGTCCAACATCCACCTGAGCCCCGTTAAACGGAAGCGGCCCGAGAGCTCACAGGCCGGCTCGTTGAGTAACGGACGGGTAGCGCTTGGATGGGGCAGCAACCTCAAAGATAAGCTCTCGAGGATGAAGGAGGGGGAGAAGCTACGCAAGGAGGAGCAACCACCAGTGCGTAAGAAGACGCGGTTCGTGACGGACAAGGGGATACGTGAGGCAGGACGGGAAAGCCTAGGGACCGATCTTGCCGAGCGGCAGGTCATGCTCGAAGACGACGACGACGACGAACTAGTCATTGTATAAACTAATCATTTTCATTTGTTCTGGATACCTAGCGCATAGGCTGGCATATTTGCCGGCCGGATTGGAGTTGAGGATAATACTGGATCCTCGCCGTGGGTGGCATACATGAGTTATGACGACAACAGACACTCTGTTGCATGGGGAACCTTTTCTCTTTTTTTTTCTTTTTTTAAACCTCCCCCCCCCCCCCCCCCCTTTTTTTTTTTTTTTTTTTTTAAAAAAACCCCCACACCCCCCACCCCCTCTTCTACGTTCTGCCCACTCGTCTTTATCCCATATAATATTGTTATCCTAGTCCAAATCTATTTTTTCACAGTTAGAGATGGTACGAGAATTGACTTAGAGAAAGAGATAAGAGAAACTACAGATGTAAGCACGCTACGGAGTAGAAACACAGGATTACGAGTCTAGAACTAGCAACACACGAACGCA